>BOPN01000051.1:332274-342274 GCA_017312705.2 Penaeus japonicus
CCCGGCCATTGTGCGACCCCCTTCCTCGCCAGCTCCCGCTTTGTGTGTTATCAGGGACCATAACAAGCCTGCCTTCCTGCCTCTCCTAGGCTGTGGCGGAGGTCCGTATCCTGCCTCTGCGCCCTGGAGGAAGTGCAGGTGCGCTCCGGCTGCTGCTGCTCCTCCTTTTTGGGGGGAGGAGGGGGGGGGGGCGTGCGTGTGTGTGTGTGTTTTGTGGCTTCCACAACATTCTTCATCGAAGATTTGTTTAGTAGCATCTGATCTGGCTTTTATTTTTTAGGAGTACTCCACATGCTTTGCATTTGATAATTAGCGACTGTGAAAGCTTGGAAAGTCTCTCTCTCTCCCTCTCTTTCCCCCCCTCTCTCCCTCTCTTTCCCCCCTCTCTCCCTCTCTTTCCCCCCTCTCTCCCTCTCTTCCCCCCCCTCTCTCCCTTTCTTCTCCCCCTCTCCTTCCCTTCTTCCCCCCCTCTCTCCCTCTCTTCCCCCCCTCTCTCTCTTTCTTCCTCTCTCTTCTCTCTCTCTCTCTCTCTCTCTCTCTCTCTCTCTCTCTCTCTCTCTCTCTCTCTCTCTCTCTCTCTCTCTCTCTCTCTCTCTCTCTCCCTCCCTCTCCCTCTCCCTCTCTCCCTCTCCCTCTCCCTCTCCCTCTCCCTCTCCCTCTCCCTCTCCCTTCTCTCTCTCTCTCTCTCTCTCTCTCTCTCTCTCTCTCTCTCTCTCTCTCTCTCTCTCTCTCTCTCTCTCTCTCTCTCTCTTGTACTGTTATTGTTGTTATTTTTTTATTGCAACATCATTGATAGTATTATCATTATTATTTATTTTATTGTAATTCCTCTTGTTAATACCATCACCATTATCATCATCTTCATCGTCATCATCATTCTTAGATTTTTTTGAGCTTTGTTGCTGTAATGAGAAACAACTTTGTTGCGAGGTTTTAATGTCTTCTCAATCGTCATTACCGAACTTTTGTATTTGCAATCCAGCATATGAATGAGACTGAAAGAAAGGGGGAAGGGAAGAGGAAGGGATGAGAGGGAGGGAAAGGGAAAGGGAAAGGGAAAGGAAGGGAGAGGGGAAGAAGGCAGGGGAGGGGAGAGGGGGAAATGGGGGGAAAGATACAAGGAAGGAGGGGAAGGGGGAAAGAGGAAGAGACAGTAATTGGGTGAGTAAGTGAGAGTGAGGGTGGGTGGGTTAGTTAAGGAGGGAGCGGGTGGGAGAGTGAGTAAGTGGGTGGATGGTCAGTTGGGTGTTGGAATGAGAGAGTGAGAGAGAGAGCGAGAACGAGAACGAGAACGAGAGCGTGAGCGAGAGCAAGAATAGTCTGACGCCGTTTTCCGGAATGTCCCGCTGGTTACAAGCGACTGCGTTTAAGAGCTGGGCGAGCGCCGCCCTTGGGAAGTTCACGTCGTAAAGTATTGGTTAAACGCGGCGCTAGGGGGTGGGTGGGGGGGGTGAGAAGGAGGAGGGAGAGGTGGGAAGGAGCGTGGGCGTTACAATGCTGGGGTGCGTTGTAAAGTGTGTGTTTGTGTGCTCATCACGCACTCGCTTTCAGGCGTCCGAGCATGCTCTTTTGTCTGCTGCCTTTCTTTGGGTGACTTGTTCAGACATACACGCACACTTGCGTGTATTGGTTTAGTAATATAAGTCTCTCTCTCTCTCTCTCTCTCTCTCTCTCTCTCTCTCTCTCTCTCTCTCTCTCTCTCTCTCTCTCTCTCTCTCTCTCTCTCTCTCTCTCTCTCACTCTCACTCTCACTCTCACTCTCACTCTCACTCTCACCGTCTCACTTTCTTTCTTTCTCTTCTTTTCCCCTCTTCACTCGCAGACTCTTTCACTTACTCATTTACACACTCACTAACAAACACTAATTTGTACCCTTATAAGATTTTATTTAAGGTCAGGAGACCTGGCCAGGTCATTTGAAATCAGGTCGAGTTAAATCCGGCTTGGTAGGTCGGGGCGAAGGGCGGGCGCAATAATGGCTTGCATGCTTTTTCCCTATCTGGCTCTTGTGCTAAAGCTGCCTTTGCTTTATCGTTCTGAGCGAGTGCTTTCCATTAATCGCTGTCCAGCTTTTCCTCTCTCTCTCTCTCTCTCTCTCTCTCTCTCTCTCTCTCTCTCTCTCTCTCTCTCTCTCTCTCTCTCTCTCTCTCTCTCTCTCTCTCTCTCTCTCTCTCTCTCTCTCTCTCTCTCTCTCTCTCTCGATTTCTCTCTCTCTCTCTCTCTCTCTCTCTCTCTCTCTCTCTCTCTCTCTCTCTCTCTCTCTCTCTCTCTCTCTCTCTCTCTCTCTCTCTCTCTCTCTCTCTCTCTCTCTCTCTCTCTCTCTCTCTCTTTTCCACTGTATTGCGGGACGAGTCGATGGCGCTGATGTACTTTGCGTTCTCCTCTTTCCTTTTCGCTTTCTTCTCTCTTCTCCGCCTTGCTTATCTCCCTTTCGTAATACCCTCCCTGTCTTTATCTTCGCCATCTCCTCTCTCCCTTCCTTCCTTCCTTCCTTCCTTCCTTTCTTCCCTCTCTCCATCTTTCATCCTTTCTTTCTTCTCTCCTACCCTACCAACTTTCTCTCCTCTCCTCTCATCTCCTTCCTACTTCCTTTTTTCAATCCCTTTTCTTCTGCCCTCTCTTCCTCCTTCCCTCCCATTCTCTCCTCCTCCTCCTCCTCCTTCCTCCTCCCCCTCCCCTCCCCTCCCTTCCCTTGCTCTTCCTCCCTTCCCTTCCCCTCCTATTCATCCCCTCACTTCCTCTCTCTCTGTCCTCTTCTACTCTCCCTCCCCTCCTCTTCCTCCTCCCCTCCCATTCTCTCCTCCTCCTCCTCCTCCTCCCCTCCCTTCCCTTGCTCTTCATCCCTTCCCTTCCCCTCCTACTCATCCCCTCCCTTCCTCTCTCTCTGTCCTCTTCTACTCTCCCTCCCCTCCTCTTCCTCCTCCCCTCTCTCTCTCTCCGTCCTCACCTCCCCTCCCATTCCCTGCTCCTCCTCCTCCTCCTCCTCCGTCCTCCTCCCCCCTCCTCCTCCTCCTCCTCCCCCCTCCTCCCCCTCCTCCTCCTCCTCCTCCTCCCCCTCCTCCTCTTCTTCCCCTCCCCGAAAATTTCCCCGCGCCTCTACACCTTTTCTCACACCTTGCTCCCTCCTTCCCCCACTTCCCACAGCTGCTCCTTCCATCCCCCTCTCCCCTTACCTGATACCATCCCCCCTTTTTGAACCGTTCCACGCACCTGTTTTCTCCTCCTCCCCCTCCTCCTCCTCCTCCTCCTCCTCCTCCCCCTCCTCCCCCTCCTCCTCCTCCTCCTCCTCCTCCCCCCCTCCTTCCCCTCCTCCTCCTCCTCCTCCTCCTCCTCCTCCCCCTCTCTCCGTCCTCTCCTCGCCTCCTCTCATTCCATCTCTCTCAATCTAAAAGTTGGCCTGGACGTCGGATCCGCCTAGGTGTAAAGGTGTCCTCTCCTTCCTCTCCTCTCCTCTTGTCCCCTCCTCTCTCTCTCCTCGCTTTTCTCCTGTTTTCTCTCTTTTCTCTCTTTTCTCCTCTCATTTCTACTCTTCTTCTCTTCTCCCTCCCTCCCTTTCCTCCATCCCTCCTTCTTCTCTTCCATCCCTCCTATCGAACCTCTTAAATTCCCTCTAATCCCCCTATTCCTCCCTTCCCCTCATCCATCCTCCCCTCCTTCCAACCTACCTTCCATCCCCCTTTTCCAGCAATTTACGAGAGCCTTCACGAGCGCGTCGCTGCAACGACCCAAACCATCCTTCTCCTCCCCGGGACTTGCAACGGCAGCAACAGCAACAGCAACATCAACATCAACATCAACATCAGCGGCAACAGCGGCAGCTTTTAACTTATGTCTCAGAGAGGCAATCTGTCCTGTACTCTTTCTTTCTTTCTTTTTTTTTGCTTGTAATTCATTCTCTTTCAGCTGTTTGGCTATTTTGATAATATTAATTCCCTACATGATAATGCGTACTTTCGTTTCTCTCCTCCACTTCCTCCACCTCCTCCTCTTTCCCCTCCTCCTCCTCTTCCCCCTCCCCAGTCTCCTCCTCCGTCGTTGATACGTTAACTCCGTCAATTTCTCATCCCGCATTGTTTCCATGCTTACTAGGTTCCCCTTCCTCTTGGGATTTCCCTCATCCACCTTCATTTTCCTCATTTTCGCCTACGCTTCCCTCTCCTTCGCCTCTCCGCCCGTTCTCCTTTCCTCATCACTGTATTCCTTCCCCATCCCTCGGACTCTATCGCTGCCACTCTGTTATCAGCCTCTCATTCACCATCCTTTCGCTCTGCTTCCTCTGCCATTCATTCCTCCTGTTTCCTCATCCATCATCATCCTCTCTCTTTCTCTCTCTCCCACGTACGTTTCTCTTGCGCCTTTGAGAGCTCTCCCTGTCATCCGCCATTCCCCCCCTTCCTTCTTTATCTTCTGTATTGATTTCCTTTTTCTTTTCCATTTCTCAATTTTTCCATTTCTCTTCGTCGACCGCGCCCCTACTTCATCCTCTTTCTCCTCCTTCTCCTTCTCCTTCTCCTTCTTCTTCTTCTCCTTCTCCTCCTTCTCGTCCTCCCTGTCGTTTATTTCCTTTTCTCCTCTCCTCTTTTACTCAACCAATTCCTCTTCAATTCTTCTCTTGTCCTCTCTTACATTCTTCTTCTCCCCCTCACCCTCATGCGAAGCAGTGGCAGAGAGGCGTTGTCATGGCAACCAGTAAACAGCTTATTAACGGGTTCATGGGTTATAGTTTAGAGATGCGAGTCTGCTGATATTTTCCTTTCGTCTTTGTGTTGTATTTGTTTTTTTACCTCTCTCTTTTCCTCTTCCTTCCGATTCAAATTCATATAATAAGAAATAAACTCAAAAGTTCGGATTCTCTATTTTACTGAAGGAGTGGCAGCTTACGTAAGCAGAACCAATATAAAAACAATATCTTATTATACTCTCAGCAGCCTCCGACGTCGATTCCACCTCCTCACAATATGCGAAAGGTATATAAAAATGAACAAATTAAATCGAATATACAAATAACTCTCAGCCTTTCTGTAATGGCGTCTCTGGTCTGAGTGGCGATTCTGTGCCAATTATTCTTGCGTGCGCATTTTCACTCGCACAGTGACGTCGTCGTCGCTAATTTTCTGCGGAGCGTTTTCCTCCTGCGCTAAATCGTGTGCATAGTTTTTTTTTTTTTTTTTTTTTTTTTTTGCGTAATTAGATTATGGAATACGTACAGAGGGTCTTCCGAATGTCCGCTCGTTGCACAGCTATCTATCAATCCTCCTTTACACTCCTCTGCCCCTCTCTTCATCCATTGTCTCCTCCCTTCCTCTCTCTTTTTCGTTCTCTCTTCCCTTTCCCTTTCGTATCCTTCTTTCCAAACCTTTTACACTGCAAAGGGAGCATATCCGAGGCTGAGAAATTCCCGCCCGTGTTCCGCGTGTTCCGATAATAAGGGGAATAGGTTCATCACCGTCGTGACTTTTTTTTTTTTTCTCACGTATGCCGGTGATAAGTGGAATAATGACGTTTTCGATTGAGGATGGAGGCGGGATAAAGGAAAGGACGGACGGTAAAGGGAAGGGGACGGGAGGGAGGGAGGGGGGAGGAAATTTTATTGTAATGACCATTAGACTAATTTTATTTTGATGTTCTCATTTGCTATTTTATACTGACCTCAAAGCAGGGCTGTGTGATGTCCTTAGAAGTTTATTTTTTCCTTCGCTTTTATATTTTCCTTTGTCTTTCTCTTCTCACCGTAATCGCATCTCCTTTCATCACATTCTCCTCTCTTCATCATATTCTCTCTTCTCTTCGCATTCTCCTTTTGCTCTCGTTCTTCAACATGAATTTCCCATTTCGATTGCTTTATTTTTCCGCATCCCCTTTCTTCCCTTTCCCGTTCCTTTGTTCGCGATGGTTATTGGCGCCCTTCTTCTTCTTCTTTTTAATCCTCGCGCCCCCTTCCCCTCGGATGTTATTCGATGCTATTTGATTTTCGCCACGTTTATTCCGTCTCTTTGATAGGTCTTCCCGATTATCCGCTTTCCCCTTTTCTACCTTTTCAGTTTCCTTCTTTTTTGAAAATTTGTATTCCCGTTTTTGAAGTTTTGATGTTCCTCGTCTCCCCCCCTCCCCTTGTGATTTCTCTCTGTATTTGTGTTTCGTTTGCGCTTTCCGACCTTCTTTTGGGCGCTTTTCGAGTCGAGCCCTCCACTCTATTGTGCCCACTGGCAACCCCTCTCTTTGGCTGTCTAAGAGTTCCGGACATTTTGCAGAATTGCAGCTCCTGTCTTTCGTTCTGCAATAATTATATTTTGGAAGGGATGGGGGTACGGTGGGGGATATGAGGAAATCGGGAAATAGGGAGGGGTTGGGTGGGATTTGCTGTTCGTGAGTTTAGTTTATCTTTCTGCTTTTTCTGGTCTTTGAATTTTGTCTTTTATTTCCTCTTTTTTTTATGACTCACTTTGTTAGCACAAAAAGCTGAGATAAGATTTATAGAAGCAAATAAAACAGATAAAATGCCAGGCAACCCTTATAAAGGCGCCAGAAAGTGTACCGTTATTCTTGTTCGCAACTGTACTCCATTAAGGGATCCATCTGTGAACATCCTGCCTAGGGTTTAGGAGAGCGAGAGGAATAGGGGAGTAGGAGATGGGGGGGAGGAGGGGAGATAAGGAGGGATAGGAGTGGAGCGAGAGTAGAGAGGAAGTGGGGGAAGGGTAGGGAGCAACCGGTACGGGAAAGGGGGGGAGGGGGGGTTTAAAAGCCGTTTAGTAGAGGCGTCGACGTAAGTGAGAAGGACAAGGCCGGCGGTTCGTGCTAATGGCGGAGGTCGCATGTGCCTCGTTCCTCCTCATCTAGCATCGTTAACTAGGAATTAGCGTGCATCAGGAGAGTAGAAACGGAGAGGGAGATCGAGTGGGTGGGAGAGAGGGAGAAAGAGATAGAGGGAGGGAGGGAGGGGGTGAGCGGTAGCTGGAGCGGGAAGGGAGGGGAGAGAGAGTGGGATGGAGAAAGAATGCGAATGAGAAAGAGTGAGAGAGAGTGGGAATGAGAAAGAGTGAGAGAGAGTGGGAAGGAGAAAGAGTAAGAGAGAGTGGGAAGGAGAAAGAGTGAGAGAGAGTGGGAAGGAGAAAGAGTAAGAGAGAGTGGGAATGAGAAAGAGTGAGAGAGAGTGGGAAGGAGAAAGAGTGAGAGAGAGTGGGAAGGAGAAAGAGTAAGAGAGAGTGGGAATGAGAAAGAGTGAGAGAGAGTGGGAAGGAGAAAGAGTGAGAGAGAGTGGGAATGAGAAAGAGTGAGAGAGAGTGGGAAGGAGAAAGAGTGAGAGAGAGTGGGAAGGAGAAAGAGTGAGAGAGAGTGGGAAGGAGAAAGAGTGAGAGAGAGTGGGAAGGAGAAAGAGTGAGAGAGAGTGGGAATGAGAAAGAGTGAGAGAGAGTGGGAATGAGAAAGAGTGAGAGAGAGTGGGAAGGAGAAAGAGTGAGAGAGAGTGGGAAGGAGAAAGAGTAAGAGAGAGTAGGAATGAGAAAAAGTGAGAGAGAGTGGGAAGGAGAAAGAGTAAGAGAGAGTGGGAAGGAGAGAGAGTGAGAGAGAGTGGGATGGAGAAAGAGTGGGATGGAGAAAGAATGGGAATGAGAAAGAGTGAGAGAGAGTGGGAATGAGAAAGAGTGAGAGATAGTGGGAATGAGAAAGAGTGAGAGAGAGTGGGAAGGAGAAAGAGTGAGAGAGAGTGGGAATGAGAAAGAGTGAGAGAGAGTGGGAATGAGAGAGAGTGGGAAGGAGAACGAGTGAGAGAGAGTGGGAAGGAGAAAGAGTTAGAGAGAGTGGGAAGGAGAAAGAGTTAGAGAGAGTGGGAAGGAGAAAGAGAGAGTGGGAAGGAGAAAGAGTTAGAGAGAGGGAGAGGGAGTGAGAGTGAGAGAGGGATAATTATTGCACCCCAATAGCCGAGTTTTGATTCGACACATGTGACAGGCATTCTTAACAAGCAAACACCTGTCCAGCCTGACACACCTGCACGCATACACCAAACGCTGCCTTTATTGGGGTTTATGGCAATTTGAGCAACGTTATTACACCCATTAAGCTTCATTTCCTTGAATGATAATGGCTTTTCTGGAGCAGAGCTTTGCTTAGTTTGGGATCACCATTATGATTAGACGTATAAAGAGATGAGTTGGTGAGTTAATAGGTAGATTGGTAGTGAGGTAAACGAACAAGTTTGTTAACAGGAATAAACAGCGATAACAAGGGAGAGAGAGAGGGAGAGGAAGAAGGAGATTGATAAAGATGGATATAGAGCATAAAGTATAGAAAAAACGGAGAAATAGGAGAGCGGAGGGAAAACATGAATAAAGGAGGAATGTCAAGAATCCGCCATACATCCAAGGAGCAGCAATATATGGAGGGAAAGTGTCATCCAACCGAAGATCAAATATTCGTTTTTCTCGCCGGCCAAACACGCCTCGGTTTCCCCTCCCGGCCATTCCCTCGGAGCTGGAACTAGGTCGGTGTTCTCATTCGCTTCTTTCTTTCCCCTCTTGTTTCCTCTTCCTCGACTTTCTTTCGCTCTCCCTTCTCTCCTCTTCTTTCATTCCCTTTCTTCTTATTTTCCCACATTTCTGTTTTCGTTTTCATCTACGTTTCCCCTCCTCTTCCTCCTCCCCCCTCCTCTTCTTCCTCCTCTTCTTCCTCCTCATCTTCTTCCTCCTCCTCTCCCACCTCCTCTTCCTCCTCTCCCACCTCCTCTTCCTCCTCTCCCACCTCCTCTTCCTCCTCTCCCACCTCCTCTTCCTCCTCATCCTCCTCTTCTTTCCTCTCTTCCCCTCTTCTATTCTTCCACCTCCTCCTCTCCTCTCTTCTCCTCTTCTCTTTCTCCTTATCCTCTTCCCCCTTCACGTCTTTATCCTCTTTCTTCATTTCTTCCTCCCTATCCTCCCCTTTCCTCTTTCACCTCCTTATCCTCTCTCTTCACTTCTTGTCCTCCATCCCCGTCCCAATCCACCTCCTCTTCCGCGCATCTCTTCCACCTCCTCTTCCACTCCCAGGTGACGAGCGCCGCCGGTTTCCGAGCGCTGATACATCGGCGGGAACGTGAGGCTTTCAATCACATCGCCGGCAAGTTACGTTCACCTTTGCCGTCTCGTAAGCTTTGCAGAGGGGCCGCCGGTGATAGCAAGCAAGCAGGAGTGGTAGTCCTAGGTGTATGGGCTTGTGTAGCTGTGTGTTCTTCCGTTTATGTTTGTGTTATTCTTTTTTGTCTCTGTCTCTGTCTCTATCATTCATTCTCTCTCTCTTTCTTTGTCCCTCCCTCCCTCCCTCCCTCCCTCCCTCCCTCCCTCCCTCCCTCCCACCCTTCCTCCCTTCTTCCCTTCCTCCCTTCCTCCCTGCCAGCACAGGCGTACGTAAACAGGGGGATGACAAGATTACTGGTCCTGCTTGTACATAAAGTGACGAGTGCTTTTTGGAGAGATGGTGATCTTTCCTGCAAAATAATCCTCTTTCATGACTTTCGTGAATACTAATTTTTGTTTTCATCTTTTCAGGTAGGTGAAGGGTGCCACATCTAAACTACAGATGGACTGAGGTAGGAAGGAGAAACAAGTGTAATTTTTCCCTCTCTCCCTCCCTCCTTCCCTTCTTCCCTCCTTCCCTTCTTCCCTTCTTCCCTCCTTCCCTCCTTCCCTCCTTCCCTCCTTCCCTCCCTCCCTCCCTCCCCCACTCCCCCTATCCTCCTGCCCTCCCTCCTTTTCCACCTTCCTCCCTCTCCTCTCCACCTTACCTCCCTCCCCTCCCCCACCTCTCTCACCCCATTCATTACGTTACCCGTGATCTATTCTCTTGGAATTATCTCACGGCAATAATGGACGGTGTATCCATTCACCGGTGTGTGTGTGTGTGTGTGTGTGTGTGTGTGTGTGTGAGAGAGAGAGAGAGAGAGAGAGAGAGAGAGAGAGAGAGAGAGAGAGAGAGAGAGAGAGAGAGAGAGAGAGAGAGAGAGAGAGGATGATGTATGAAGCCTCGCGGA
>BOPN01000051.1:344774-352274 GCA_017312705.2 Penaeus japonicus
CTTCCTCCGTCTCCCCCATTCCCGTCTCCCTTGAACTTCCTCTCTCTACCCCTTTCCCCATCTCCCTTGAACTTCCTCCCTCTCCTCCATTCCCGTCTCCCTTGAACTTCCTCCGTCTCCCCCATTCCCGTCTCCCTTGAACTTCCTCCCTCTCCCCCTTTCCCATCTCCCTTGAACTTCCTCCGTCTCCCCCATTCCCGTCTCCCTTGAACTTCCTACCTCTCCCCCTTTCCCATCTCCCTTGAACTTCCTCCGTCTCCCCCATTCCCGTCGCCAGACTTCCTCCTCTTCTCCATTCCCGTCTCCCTTGAACTTCCTCCCTCTCCTCCATTCCCATCTCCCTTGAACTTCCTCCCTCTCCTCCATTCCCGTCTCTCTTGAACTTCCTCCCTCTCCTCCATTCCCATCTCCCTTGAACTTCCTCCCTCTCCTCCATTCCCGTCTCCCTTGAACTTCCTCCGTCTCCCCCATTCCCGTCTCCCTTGAACTTCCTCCCTCTCCCCCTTTCCCATCTCCCTTGAACTTCCTCCCTCTCCTCCATTCCCGTCTCCCTTGAACTTCCTCCGTCTCCCCCATTCCCGTCTCCCTTGAACTTCCTCCCTCTCCCCCTTTCCCATCTCCCTTGAACTTCCTCCGTCTCCCCCATTCCCGTCTCCCTTGAACTTCCTACCTCTCCCGCTTTCCCATCTCCCTTGAACTTCCTCCGTCTCCCCCATTCCCGTCTCCCTTGAACTTCCTACCTCTCCCGCTTTCCCATCTCCCTTGAACTTCCTCCCTCTCCTCCATTCCCGTCTCCCTTGAACTTCCTCCCTCTCCTCCATTCCCGTCTCCCTTGAACTTCCTCCCTCTCCCCCATTCCCGTCTCCCTTGAACTTCCTCCCTCTCCTCCATTCCCGTCTCCCTTGAACTTCCTCCGTCTCCTCCATTCCCATCTCCCTTGAACTTCCTCCCTCTCCCCCTTTCCCATCTCCCTTGAACTTCCTCCCTCTCCCCCTTTCCCATCTCCCTTGAACTTCCTCCCTCTCCCCCTTTCCCATCTCCCTTGAACTTCCTCCGTCTCCCCCATTCCCGTCTCCCTTGAACTTCCTACCTCTCCCCCTTTCCCATCTCCCTTGAACTTCCTCCCTCTCCTCCATTCCCGTCTCCCTTGAACTTCCTCCCTCTCCTCCATTCCCGTCTCCCTTGAACTTCCTCCGTCTCCCCCATTCCCGTCTCCCTTGAACTTCCTCCCTCTCCCCCTTTCCCATCTCCCTTGAACTTCCTCAAATACTCCCCCCATTCCCGTCTCCCTTGAACTTCCTCCCTCTCCCCCTTTCCCATCTCCCTTGAACTTCCTCCGTCTCCCCCATTCCCGTCTCCCTTGAACTTCCTCCCTCTCCTCCATTCCCGTCTCCCTTGAACTTCCTCCCACCTCCTCCTCCATTCCCATCTCCCTTGAACATCCTCCCTCTCCCCCATTCCCGTCTCTCTTGAACCACTCCCTCTCCTCCATTCCCATCTCCCTTGAACTTCCTCCCTCTCCTCCATTCCCGTCTCCCTTGAACTTCCTCCGTCTCCCCCATTCCCGTCTCCCTTGGAGCTTCCTCCTCTCCCCCTTTCCCATCTCCCTTGAACTTCCTCCCTCTCCTCCATTCCCGTCTCCCTTGGGCCTCCCTCCCTCTCCCCCATTCCGTCTCTCTTGAACTTCCTCCCTCTCCCCCTTTCCCATCTCCCTTGAACTTCCTCCGTCTCCCCCATTCCCGTCTCCCTTGAACTTCCTCCCTCTCCCCCTTTCCCATCCCCCTTGAACTTCCTCCCTCTCCCCCATTCCCGTCTCCCTTGAACTTCCTACCTCTCCCGCTTTCCCATCTCCCTTGAACTTCCTCCCTCTCCTCCATTCCCCTCTCCCTTGACTTCCTCCTCTCTCCTCCATTCCCGTCTCCCTTGAACTTCCTCCGTCTCCTCCATTCCCATCTCCCTTGAACTTCCTCCCTCTCCCCCTTTCCCATCTCCCTTGAACTTCCTCCCTCTCCCCCTTTCCCATCTCCCTTGAACTTCCTCCCTCTCCTCCATTCCCGTCTCCCTTGAACTTCCTCCCTCTCCTCCATTCCCGTCTCCCTTGAACTTCCTCCGTCTCCCCCATTCCCGTCTCCCTTGAACTTCCTCCCTCTCCCCCTTTCCCATCTCTCCATGAACTTCTCCCTCTCCCCCTTTCCCATCTCCCTTGAACTTCCTCCCTCTCCCCCATTCCCGTACTAAAACCGAACTTTACCACCTCTGCCCATCTCCCTTGAACTTCCTCTCCCTCCATTCCCGTCTCCCTTGAACTTCTTCCCTCTCCTCCATTCCCCATCTCCCCTTCTGAACTTCCTACCTCTCCCCTTTCCCATCTCCTTGACTTCCTCCCTCTCCTCCATTCCCATCTCCCTTGAACTTCTAACCCTCTCCTCCATTCCATCCCTTGAACTTCCTCCCTCTCTCCTCCATTCCCGTCTCCTTGAACTTCCTCCGTCTCCTCCATTTCATCTCCCTTGAACTTCCTCCCTCTCCCCCTTTCCCATCTCCCTTGAACTTCCTCCGTCTCCCCCATTCCCGTCTCCCTTGAACTTCTCTCTCCCTTTCCATCTCCCTTGAACTTCCTCCGTCTCCTCCATTCCCGTCTCCCTTGAACTTCCTCCCTCTCCTCCATTCCCGTCTCCCTTGAACTTCCTCCCTCTCCTCCATTCCCATCTCCCTTGAACTTCCTCCCTCTCCTCCATTCCCATCTCCCTTGAACTTCCTCCCTCTCCTCCATTCCCATCTCCCTTGAACTTCCTCCGTCTCCCCCATTCCCGTCTCCCTTGAACTTCCTACCTCTCCCGCTTTCCCATCTCCCTTGAACTTCCTCCCTCTCCCCCTTTCCCATCTCCCTTGAACTTCCTCCCTCTCCTCCATTCCCATCTCCCTTGAACTTCCTCCCTCTCCTCCATTCCCATCTCCCTTGAACTTCCTCCGTCTCCTCCATTCCCGTCTCCCCTTGAACCCTCTCCCACTCCATTCCCGTCTCCCATGAACTGCTCCCTCTCCTCCATTCCCATCTCCCTTGAACTTCCTCCCTCTCCTCCATTCCCATCTCCCTTGAACTTCCTCCCTCTCCTCCATTCCCATCTCCCTTGAACTTCCTCCGTCTCCTCCATTCCCGTCTCCCTTGAACTTCCTCCCTCTCCTCCATTCCCGTCTCCCTTAGACTTCTCCCTCTCTCCTCCATTCCCATCTCCCTTGAACTTCCTCCCTCTCCTCCATTCCCATCTCCCTTGTGTGTGTGTGTGTGTTTGTGTTTGTGTTTGTGTTTGTGTTTGTGTTTGTGTTTGTGTTTGTGTGTGTGTGTGTGTGTGTGTGTGTGTGTGTGTGTGTGTGTTATATATATAATATATATAGGATATATATATGATGTATATTATATATATATATATATATATATATATATATAAAATATATTATGTATGTGTATGATATATCTATATCTGTATATCTGTGTCCGTGCGTGCGTGCGTCTGTGTGTGTGCGTGTGCGTGCGTGCGTGCGTGTGTGACGAGAACAACACACAAATTGATATACGCCGCCGGTCCAGCCCATCAGGCGATGCTCCCGGGAACGAGGTCGTTTGTTGCGTGTTCTCCCTGCCTCTCCCTCCCTTTAGTCGCTTCCTTCTTCCCTCCCTTCCCTTCCATCTTTCTACCTCCTTTCTCTCTCCTACCTCCCATCTTCCTTCCTCTTTCCTTCCTTCTACCTTCCTTCTCCCTCCTTTTCCTACCTACCCCCATCCTCTTCCTTCTTCCTTAATTTCTCCGCCCCCTTCCTCTCTGCCTCCCTCACCTTCCTCCCTCCACTTCCTCCCGTATACTTATCTTCCTCCTTCTTTCCTTCCTCCATCCTTCCCTCCCTTTGACCTAGTATTTCCTTTCCTCTTTCCCACCCTCCCTCCCTCCCTCCCTCCCTCCCTCCCTTTTTCCTATTTTTCCTTCCCTTTCCCTCCCTTCTACCTCCCTTTCTCCCTTTTTCCCTCCCCTCTTGACCCCTATTTCCTCTCCTATCCTCTTCCTCTCTCCTTCCATCCTTATCCCTGCCCTTGTTCTTCTACCCCTCTCCTTACCTCCGTCCACCTTTCTCCCCTCCCCTTCCCTTTCCCCCCTTCCCTTCCCTTTCCCCGTAACGTATGCGTACCTACCTTCTCTGTCTCTCTCCATGACATGTTGTAAGTGCAAACATATTAGTGTCCATCACTTCCTCTCACCCCCCCCCTCCCACGCCCACCTGTTACCTCCTTCTCGGACGAAAGGGGATGGGGGAGGCAGATGGCATTCTCGTCTTCTCCTTTGTCCACCTTCCCTCCTTCCCTCCCTCTCTCCCTCTCTCCGTCTCTCCTTCCCTCCCTCCCCATCCCATATCCATATCCTTCATTCCCTCTCCCGCCACCCATTCCTCCTTCTATCTCCTCCCCATTCCCATCTCCCTTGAACTTCCTCCCTCTCCTCCATTCCCATCTCCCTTGAACTTCCTCCCTCTCCTCCATTCCCATCTCCCTTGAACTTCCTCCCTCTCCTCCATTCCCATCTCCCTTGAACTTCCTCCGTCTCCCCCATTCCCGTCTCCCTTGAACTTCCTACCTCTCCCCCTTTCCCATCTCCCTTGAACTTCCTCCCTCTCCCCTATTCCCATCTCCCTTGAACATCCTCCCTCCGCCTCTTCCCATCTCCCTTGAACTTCCTCCCTCTCCCCCATTCCCGTCTCCCTTGAACTTCCTCCCTCTCCCCCATTCCCATCTCCCTTGAACTTCCTCCCTCTCCTCCATTCCCGTCTCCCTTGAACTTCCTCCCTCTCCCCCATTCCCGTCTCCCTTGAACTTCCTCCCTCTCCCCCTTTCCCATCTCCCTTGAACTTCCTCCCTCTCCCCCTTTCCCGTCTCCCTTGAACTTCCTCCCTCTCCCCCATTCCCATCTCCCTTGAACTTCCTCCCTCTCCCCCTTTCCCATCTCCCTTGAACTTCCTCCCTCTCCCCCATTCCCATCTCCCTTGAACATCCTCCCTCCGCCTATTCCCATCTCCCTTGAACATCCTCCCTCTCCCCCATTCCCGTCTCCCTTCCTCCTCTCCCCCTTTCCCATCTCCCTTGAACATCCTCCCTCCGCCTCTTCCTCTGCCCCCACCGTAAACATCCTTCCCTTTCCTTGTTGAGATTTTTTTGTTATCCTCATTTTGGGAAATACAATTACCCTTTTTTTGTATTTCTTTCTTCTCTCTTTTTTAAATAGTATTTGATATAAGCAGGGAATTTTTTTTTATTATATATATATAATCCCAGCTGATGGAAGTTGGGAGGAAGTCTTGAAGAAATCGTGAGAGAAAGGAGGTGGATTTACGTACCGCTTTTTGACTAGTCGGCGGACCAGTAATTGGCTAGGAACTTTTGCCAAGGAGAGAGAAGCCAATTAGAACATAGCAATTTGGGTGTGCATACATATATGTGTGTGTGTGTGTACATTCCAGTCTCCCTTGAACTTCCTCCCTCTCCCCCTTTCCCATCTCCCTTGAACTTCCTCCCTCTCCTCCATTCCCGTCTCCCTTGAACTTCCTCCCTCTCCTCCATTCCCATCTCCCTTGAACTTCCTCCCTCTCCTCCATTCCCGTCTCCCTTGAACTTCCTCCCTCTCCTCCATTCCCATCTCCCTTGAACTTCCTCCCTCTCCTCCATTCCCGTCTCCCTTGAACTTCCTCCCTCTCCTCCATTCCCGTCTCCCTTGAACTTCCTCCCTCTCCTCCATTCCCGTCTCCCTTGAACTTCCTCCCTCTCCTCCATTCCCGTCTCCCTTGAACTTCCTCCCTCTCCCCCATTCCCGTCTCCCTTGAACTTCCTCCCTCTCCCCCATTCCCGTCTCCCTTGAACTTCCTCCCTCTCCCCCATTCCCGTCTCCCTTGAACATCCTCCCTCTCCCCTATTCCCATCTCCCTTGAACATCCTCCCTCTCCCCCTTTCCCATCTCCCTTGAACATCCTCCGTCTCCCCCATTCCCGTCTCCCTTGAACTTCCTCCCTCTCCCCCTTTCCCATCTCCCTTGAACTTCCTACCTCTCCCCCTTTCCCATCTCCCTTGAACATCCTCCCTCTCCCCCTTTCCCATCTCCCTTGAACTTCCTCCCTCTCCCCCTTTCCCATCTCCCTTGAACTTCCTCCCTCTCCCCCATTCCCGTCTCCCTTGAACTTCCTCCCTCTCCCCCTTTCCCATCTCCCTTGAACTTCCTCCCTCTCCCCCTTTCCCATCTCCCTTGAACTTCCTCCCTCTCCCACATTCCCCGTCTCCTTGAACCCTCCCTCTCCCCCATTCCCATCTCCCTTGAACTTCCTCCCTCTCCTCCATTCCCGTCTCCCTTGAACTTCCTCCCTCTCCTCCATTCCCATCTCCCTTGAACTTCCTCCCTCTCCCCCATTCCCGTCTCCCTTGAACTTCCTCCCTCTCCCCCATTCCCCGTCTCCAGCAAAGACTTCCTACCTCTCCCCATTCCCATCTCCCTTGAACTTCCTCCCTCTCCCCCATTCCCGTCTCCCTTGAACTTCCTCCCTCTCCCCCATTCCCGTCTCCCTTGAACTTCCTCCCTCTCCCCCATTCCCGTCTCCCTTGAACTTCCTCCCTCTCCCCCTTTCCCATCTCCCTTGAACTTCCTCCCTCTCCCCCTTTCCCATCTCCCTTGAACAGCCCTCCGTCTCCCCCATTCCCGTCTCCCTTGAACTTCCTCCCTCTCCCCCTTTCCCATCTCCCTTGAACTTCCTCCCTCTCCTCCATTCCCATCTCCCTTGAACTTCCTCCCTCTCCCCCTTTCCCATCTCCCTTGAACTTCCTCCGTCTCCCCCATTCCCGTCTCCCTTGAACTTCCTCCCTCTCCCCCTTTCCCATCTCCCTTGAACTTCCTCCGTCTCCCCCATTCCCGTCTCCCTTGAACATCCTCCTCTCCCCCTTTCCCATCTCCCTTGAACTTCCTACCTCTCCCCCTTTCCCATCTCCCTTGAACTTCATCCCTACTCCCCCCATTCCCGTCTCCCTTGAACTTCCTCCCTCTCCCCCATTCCCGTCTCCCTTGAACTTCCTCCCTCTCCCCCATTCCCGTCTCCCTTGAACTTCCTCCCTCTCCCCCATTCCCGTCTCCCTTGAACTTCCTCCCTCTCCCCCATTCCCGTCTCCCTTGAACTTCCTACCTCTCCCGCTTTCCCATCTCCCTTGAACATCCTCCCTCCGCCTCTTCCCATCTCCCTTGAACATCCTCCCTCTCCCCCTTTCCCATCTCCCTTGAACATCCTCCGTCTCCCCCATTCCCGTCTCCCTTGAACATCCTCCCTCTCCCCCTTTCCCATCTCCCTTGAACATCCTCCCTCTCCCCCTTTCCCGTCTCCCTTGAACATCCTCCCTCTCCCCTATTCCCATCTCCCTTGAACATCACTCCTCCGCCTCTTCCCGTCTCCCTTGAACTTCCTCCCTCTCCCCCATTCCCG
>BOPN01000051.1:362274-379774 GCA_017312705.2 Penaeus japonicus
GAGAGGGAGAAAAGAGGCGAGGAGAAATGGGAAGGGGAAGGGGAAGGAGAGGAAATGAGAAGGGATGGGGGAGAAGAGGTGAGGAGAAGAGAAAAGAAGGAGAAAAAGAGGAAATGAAATGGGACGGGAAGAAGAGGAAAGGAGAATGGAAAGGGGAGGGAGATGAAAGGAGAAGGTAGTGGAAAGGGAAAGGAGGGGAAAGAAAAGAAAAGGAAAGGAGAAGGGATGAGGAAAGAAGAGGGAATTAGAAAGAAGGGGATAAGGGGGGAAATAGAAAATCAGAATCAGGGGGGGAGGGAGAATAAAGACTAGGAGAGGGATTAAGAGGTCGGCTGATGCTTCGTTTTACGCACTGAAGTCGCATTGAGGTTGCAATTAAGGTGGTAAGGGGGGTCAGATTAGGGAGAGAAAGCAGTGGCAGCTTTCGCGGGGTGTGGGGGGGGGGGTGTAATGGCGGCGCGAAGGAGCCGGGCCGCGTGGCGAACGGCAGGAAATGGTTTTCTCGCCCGAAATGAGCAGGGAATTGGATTCGACTGCGATTCCCCTCGAATGCTGAGTGAGGGCAGGTGTGTGTGTGCGTGTGCGTGCGTGCGTGTGTGCGTGTCAGTGCCTCTGTGTTGTCTTTAGCCTATCTGTGTTTGTGTGTGTATTCGCGTCCGTGTGCGCGCATGTAGACCATTGATATTGAGGCGTTACTTAGTCAGCATTTGAAATTGTGTTCCCGTCTCCCCCCTCCTTTGATATAGGAGCAAGGCGTCGGGGCGACATATGACAGCGAGGATAATTACGGCCGCCGAAATGAAGTCAGTCCGGCTTGTCTCCTCAAATCGGGTTCAGGCGGGGATTAGGACGCGGTCGGGAGGGCTTCGCGCCCTGCCTCGGTCTCGTCCTCTTTTTCCCCTTTCTTGTCACCGCTCTCTCTCTCTCTCTCTCTCTCTCTCTCTCTCTCTCTCTCTCTCTCTCTCTCTCTCTCTCTCTCTCTCTCTCTCTCTCTCTCTCTCTCTCTCTCTCTCTCTCTCTCTCTCTCTCTCTCTCCCCCTCCCCCCCTCTCCCCCTCTCTCTCTCTCTCTCTCTCTCTCTCTCTCTCTCTCTCTCTCTCTCTCTCTCTCTCTCTCTCTCTCTCTCTCTCTCTCTCTCTCTCTCTCTCTCTCTCTCTCTCTCTCTCCCTCTCCCTCTCCCCTCTCCCTCTCTCTCTCTCTGTCGCTCCTTTTCCATTCCCAGCTCTTTCTCCCTCTCTCTCTCTCTCTTTCTCTCCCTCCCTCGCTCCCTTTCTCTCCCTCTCTCTATCTCTCCCTATTTCCCTTCATCCATCCCTGCATCCCTCCCTCCCTCCATCCCTCATCCCCCCATCTCAAACACGACAATATTTTATTTCATTCAATTTCTTATCATTTCTATAAAGAAATTCTACATTCGTGAAGCCATGCCGTAAGTTGCATTGCATCGCGGAAACATCTCACGTTGAGTTATCCTGCTGACTCGACTTGCAAGACCAAAGGCGAAAGAAAAACGGCCGGAGCAGGAACAGGAACCGAACGAGTTATTCCCCCCCCCCCACCCCACCCTCATAGGTTGGCTCCCCCCGCCCCACCCCCCGATCACCCACACCATTAACCCCACCCCACTCCCATCCCACCTCCACTCCCACACTATTACCCCACCCCCACACCCACCCTAACCCCCATTCCCATCCCCACCCCCACCCTCACCCCCGCCCCTCCCGCCCGCCCGCCCGCCCGCAGGTTCTTTCCTTTGTTCGTGGGAGGATTATTGCTTCCCCGCTTTCTCTGTCTTTCCTCTTGCTCTCTTAACCTCCGGTGTTTTATCTTTATTTTCTCTCTTTTCTTTTCGTCTTTTGCTACTTTCTCTTTCTTCTAACCTTTCCCTTTTTGTTTTTTTCTTCCTACTCTCCTCTCTTGCTTTCGCTCTTTTTCTGTCTTTTCTTTCTCTTGTTCATCTTTACCTGCCTTCCTCCTTTCTCTCTTTTCTTTGCCTTCCTTTTTTTATTAATTCCTCTTCCATCTCCATTCTGTCCGTTTCCCTCTCTTCGTCTCCGTCTTTTCCTCCTTTTTATTCCTGTTCTTATTTGTTTTCTTCTCTTTATTCCCTCCTTTTGCCTTTCTACCTTTTTCCACTTCACTCTCTTCTCCCCCTTCCTTATTCCCTTTCTTGATGCCTCTTTACTCTTCCTTCTATCTTTTTCCCACTTTTCCATCCGCCTCCTTCCATCTATCCATTTCCCTTTCTTCCTTCTCTTCTTTCCCTTCCTTCCTTCTCTTCTTTCCCTTCCTTACTTCCTCTTTCCCCTTTTTACCAGCCTGTCCCACCTCTTCCTCCTCCAATCTCTCCTTTTCCCTTATCCTTATTTATCCTTCATTCTTCTGTATCTCCTCCTTCACTCTATCGCAGGGGGATTAGCTTGGGTCATGGACCGGGGGAGGGGGTGGGGGTGGGGGTAGAGGTCAAAGACGGGGGCGGGTGGGAAGGGGTCCTAACCTAACCTCCTTGGCACGAAGGCGGAAGAGATGCCGAGGCGGTCTGTCTGTCTGTCTGTCTTTCTGTCTACCTGTCTGTCTGTCTGTCTGTCTGTCTGTGACTTGCTAAGCTGTTCGGTGTGACACGTGGCGCTCGGAGCATGACTCCTGTTGGCTCTGAAGTCATTTGGTTGCTTTGTTGTTGTTATTGTTGTCGTTATAATTATTATGATTATCTTTTATCATGATTGTCACCATCACTATCATCAACGTTTTTGTTATTTCTTTTTATTTTTTATTAGTATTATTACAATTATTGTTATTATTATTATTATTGTTGTTGTTGAGATTTTTATCATTAATATAATCATGTTGTTTTATATTGTTTTTGTTATTATTTTTTCACCATTTCCTTTGTCACTTATCATTTTTGTAATTCGCTTTCTATTTGCACTTACTATTTTTTGTATTCAGTGTTATTACGTGAGGTTAACGTGACAGACATTTGAACAGCATATCATTTGGCTTTCAGGGGGCCTCGAGGGATGATTTACATTGTTTTTTTTTTTTTCATTACTCTTTAGCGAAGATTCAGGAAAATCGTCGTTGTAAATCGTGACTAAGTTTGCTTAGTCGCTCAGATTAGACTTGATCTCCCTCTCCTTCTCTCTTCCTCCCCCTCCCTCCTACCCGTTAAGCTTTCTCTCTCTATCTCTCTATCTCTTTCTCCCTCTCTCTCTCTCTCTCTCTCTCTCTCTCTCTCTCTCTCTCTCTCTCTCTCTCTCTCTCTCTCTCTCTCTCTCTCTCTCTCTCTCTCTCTCTCTCTCTTTTCTTTCTCTCTCTTCTTTCAATCACATTCATTTCTTCTCTGTTCCCTCTCTCCCTCACACTCCCTTCTCCCTGCTCCTATTACCCTATCCCCTCACTTTATCCCCTCACGTCACTCCTTACACCCTCTCTCTCTCTCTCTCTCTCTCTCTCTCTCTCTCTCTCTCTCTCTCTCTCTCTCTCTCTCTCTCTCTCTCTCTCTCTCTCTCTCTCTTTCTCTCTTTCTCTCTTCCTCACCACCTCTCCCAGCTCGAGGAAGACGCATAAAACGCAAAATCTCGTCCTCACGAACCTCACCCCCCTCACTCATCTTGGAACATGAAAAAAACACAAATTCTCACCATACCTTGCCTCCCTCACCTTACGCCCTTACCCTACGCCCTCACCCTATGCCCTCACACTACGCCCTCACCCTATGCCCTCACACTACGCCCTCACACTACGCCCTCACACTACGCCCTCACCCTACGCCCTCACACTGCGCCCTCACCCTATGCCCTCACACTACGCCCTCACCCTATGCCCTCACACTACGCCCTCACCCTATGCCCTCACCCTATGCCCTCACACTACGCCCTCACACTACGCCCTCACACTACGCCCTCACACTACGCCCTCACCCTATGCCCTCACACTACGCCCTCACCCTATGCCCTCACCCTATGCCCTCACACTACGCCCTCACCCTACGCCCTCACCCTATGCCCTCACACTGCGCCCTCACACTACGCCCTCACCCTATGCCCTCACACTGCGCCCTCACACTACCCCCTCACCCTGAGGACCCTGACGTAACTGAGAGCATAGAAGACGCAAATTCTCGTCCACCCACTCCCATTGAGGGCGAGAGAGTACAGTTAATGAGTGCAGCGTCGCAGCGCCCCTTGTACGTCCGCGTGGCAGCCCCTTTAGGCCTTGTCCGGGAGATGAGATCTCTCGCGTGTTGATGCTGGCTGGGTCGCGTGCTGCCGCCTGCCCTGCTCTTGTTCTTGTTGTTTGCCCTCCTTTCTTTGGTTTTGTTTTTTTATTTTCGTTTTTTATTTTTTATTTTTTCCTTTTCGTCTTAGTCTTCTTGTGGGTTTAAAGGTTTTTGATTTTTTGTTTTCTTGTTGTTATTTGTTGCTCTTTTCCCCTTTTTCTTTACTTGTATATATATCTTTTTTATATTTTTTTCTTTGCTTTTCGTTTTTGGTTTTACTTCTTTGTAGTTTTTGTTCTCATATTTTGCGATGTAGCTGACATGGATTCTCTCTTATTTGCATATCTCTTTTCATCATTTTTTTTCTTAGAGAAAAGAATCATTACTCCATCTTCTTTGTTTTCCTCATTTACCTTTTCGCTCTTCCTCTCCTTCCGGCGTTGCATCCTTACGCAACCCCCGTGAGGTTTAACTTTGAGGGGTGGGTAGGGGTAGGGTGGGGGTGGGGTAGGGTGGGGGCTCAATAAGGGTGGGGGGGAAAGGGGAATGGAGAGGGTGGCCGCCGACAAGGTAAGGAGAAGGAGAAAAGAAAGGAGTATTAGTAAGGGGAATGAGAGAATGGAAGAGGGAAGGGAAAGGAGAATGGGTAGGTCTAGAGGGAAGGGTAAGATATAAGGGTAAGATGTGTAGGGGAGAAAGGGGAAGGGGAAGAGAGGAGGAAGGGGAAATAAAAGGGGAAAAGGTGTAGATGGAGAGGGGGAGGGGGGAGGAAAAGAGACGAAGGCTTGAATGGAGAGGGGAGAGAGGAAGCTATATGGCCTTGAGGAAGGTTAGGTTGTTTGCGATTCGTTGGCCAAGTCTTCGTAAATTTTTGTTTTCTGTTTTGTTCAGAATTTTTTTTTTTTAGTTGGTGTTGCAGAAAACCCTTTTTTTATAGCAAGTTGCAGGGTCTTTTTTTGTAATAGCAAGTTGCAAAGATTTTTGTTTGGATACTGTATAAAGACTCTTTTGAGCCTGTCATTTTATTTTACGTCTTTGCATCCTTTCTGTTGTTGGGAAGTCCTTTTTCATCGCAGTATTTTTTTTCTTTTCTTTTTATTGTTGTAAGACCTTTTTTGATGATTATAGTTATATAAATGTGTATATTTTCCTTGTTGTTTTTGTCGCTATTGTTATCATGTTTCTTATGGCTGTCGTGAATATTAAGCCTTTTTTTGTTTTTACAGGTAGGTGAAAGGTGTCACTTCCAAATTACAGATGGACTAAGGTAGGAAAGAGAAACAAGTGCCCTTTTTTCCACTCTCTCTCTTTCTCTCTCTCTCTCTCTCTCTCTTTCTCTCTCTCTCTCTCTCTCTCTCTCTCTCTCTCTCTCTCTCTCTCATTACAAATCAAATTCTTACCTGTCCATCTATCTATTTACCAATATACCTATCTATCAAATTCCCTCTCCCTCTTCCTCCCCCCTCCACATTCTTCGTTATTTCCTCCCTTCTCACCCCTTCTCAGCTCAAAAAAGCTGAATGGGAATAAGCCGAAAGGTGGGAGAAAGGGAGAGGGGGAAGATTGCAATCGGGGATTTATTTGCTTGAAGGAAAGAAATGAAAAAAAAGAGAGAACAAAGAAAAAGATATATTGAACACAGTCTGCCAAGCGCAAGTTATGTCCTCGCTTGGTACTGGCAACCGACATTTATTGTCCCCGCTGACTAGTAGCAGCTAGCGAGAATGGTCCAGGTTTGCGTTTGGTAGCAAAAGCGTGTAATGGCGTTCTGTGGCGAAGAAAAAGGGACGGGAAAATATATGTGAAGTGAGGACGAATGAAGTGATTATGTGAATTGGAAAAAAATGATAAAATGATAAGCGGAGTTGAGCCGAGCTTAGTGCTTGCATCCAGGGACAGCGTGAGGAGCTAGTTGTAGGATTAGATGGTGGAGGAGGAGGAAGAATAAGAACAAGAAGAAAATAAAAGAAGAGTAAGAATAGCAAGAAGAGAAGCGGGAAAAAAGACGAAGAGGAGGAGGAGGAGGAGGAGGAAGAGGAGTGCTAACGATGACTGCTGAAGATAAAACGAGGTGCTGGGTGAGGCTGAAGGAGAAGCAGGTCTTGAGTATAGGTACGTTCTTCCCGCCAGGTTCGCGCGAGGGCCCTCGAGACGGCGGTGACGACGGCTGGGGGACGGGGCGTACTGGGGGGTGGGGTGGAGGGGGGATAGTCGTATCTTTATGGGGCTAGATTTGTTGTTGTTGTTCTTTGTCATTGTGTTGGTGTTGTTAGGGTGTGGGGAGCATTTTTTTTTCTCGTTTTTACACGAATGCACGCGCGCACACACACACACACACACACACACACACACACACACACACACACACACACACACACACACACACACACACACACACACACACACACACACACACGATAACAATAGCAATAGCGATAGCAATAACCCGAAACAGATCGCTTGTTCTTTGTCGTGTGTCGCGTTAGTGATCGCCGCGCCGTGTAACGTTTCTCCGAGACATTCAATCGTTAAGGAGGGTCTCGTTGCCGGTGTTAAGAGTGATCATCATCTCGGTGCAGTGTTGATGCTTCGGTGTGATATACTATCCCGGAGGGGCCGCCGCGGGGAATCCGAGTTTAGAGGCAAGGTGAGGGGAGGGAGGGAGGGGGGGAGGTATAACAAATGGACGCGCACACACCAAAAAAAAGAAAAAAGAAAAGAAAGAAAGAAAAAAAGAAAAAAAAACGCACGGTAATACTTTTTGCTTCAGGGCAAGGTGCTGTGTTTTCAGGCTGGCGCAAGCACAATATGTGATTTACGGCGGTTTAATGGCGCGCACTCGTTCGCCACGGAACCCGACGGCGACGCAAGGAGGCGCGAGGGTTCCGGTACAAATCATCACCTCCTTTTGACGTCGCCCTCCGGGAGATAAGACGCGGGGAGACGTCGCTGCTTCCTCCTTTGCCAAACGCGAAGCCTGTGTTTAATGGGAGGGGGAGGGGAGGGGAGGGGAGGGAGGAGAGGGGAAGGGAGGGTTGGGAAGGGAAGGGAGGGGAAGGAAGGAAGGAGAGGAGAGAAGAGAAGAGAGAAGAGAGGATTTTTAAGAAGGGAATGGGCAAGAAAAGGCGGATAGCTGTCTAGGGGTGAGGAGAGGGAGGGAGAGGAGAGGGAAAGGGAAAGGGAAGTAGAAAGTAGGTAAAGGGTGAGAGGTATGAGGAGGAGCAAGGAGGCAAGGAGGGATGGCAGGCAGGCAGGCAGGCAGGCAGGCAGGCAGGCAGGCAGGCAGGGCAGGCAGGCAGTCAGGCAGTCAGGCAGTCAGGCAGTCAGGCAGGCAGGCAGGCAACAGCAAAGAGGCGGTGGTAGAAGTTAGGTAGATAGAGGTAGGCGTTTAGGTAGAGGGAAAGGGAGAGAGGACGAGAAATTCTGTGAATATTGAAAGCTTTTATCCGATTGGCCTTTTTCCGGCGATTTTTCAAGGGCAGCGACGAAGACGGATTGGAGCTGTTACATAATGGAACATTCCTTTCGCTTGGATTTGCATTCGATGTACTCTCGTCTGTCTGTCTGTCTGTCTGTCTGTCTGTCTGTCTGTGCGTTTGTGTGTCTGTCTGTGCTCTTTTATGCTGTTGTATGTCTATCTATATGTTTGTCTGTCTGTGAGAAAATGTTTGTGAGGGATGGGGCGAAAGAAGAAAGTGAGTGAGAGTAAGAGTTAAAGTTTTTTTTTTTTCAAAGAAGAAAGAGAACGAGAGGGTGGAGTAAACACGAGAAAGGTAAAAGATAAGCAAGCAAAATTAAAGTAAATAGACAAATGATAGGAGGCGAGAATGGAGAGAGGATGGTCACACTCATCATATATATGTGTGTGTGTGTGTATGTGTGAGAGAGAGAGAGAGAGAGAGAGAGAGAGAGAGAGAGAGAGAGAGAGAGAGAGAGAGAGAGAGAGAGAGAGAGAGAGAACAGGAAAGAGAAAATGAGAAACCAGAATACACATGAAAGAAAAAGGGGAGGAAGAGAAAGAGAAGGCAAAACAAATCTCGACCAAAATGGAAAATGAACAAGGAAAAGGAAAGGCATAAGAAAAGAGAATATTTGGAGTAACACGAGAAAGAGAGAGCAAAAAAAAGGAAGAAAGGCAAAGAACAAGGAAGAGACAGATAGGCGTGAGAGTGAGAACAAGGAAGAGGAAAGGTATACAAAAAAGAGGAGGCAGATAAGCGTGAGAAAGAGAAGATAGAAGAGGAACGGCATGTAATAAAGAGGAGGGAGATTAGCGTGAGAAAGAGAACAAGGAAGAGGAAAGCTTTGGAAAAGAAAATAAAGGCGTGAGAAAGAGAAGATAGAAGAGGAACGGCATGTAATAAAGAGGAGGGAGATTAGCGCGAGAAAGAAAACAAGGAAGAGGAAAGCTTTGGAAAAGAAAATAAAGTCGTGAGAAAGAGAACAAGAGCGAGGAGAAGGAGAGGACAGAGGTGTCTGGTATTTACACAGGAAATGCGGAAAACACTGCAACTGAGCGAGCAAATATTGACATCAATTTGGGAGACGTTTAGCACGCAAAATCCGCTCCCGTCGAAGTACCCGGATTAATCAGTTCGGAAAATCGAAGGACGGCATTCGATTGGGGAAGCAGAAAGGGAGGAGGAAGTGAAAGGAAAACAAAATCCTAAACAAAAAAACAAAACAAAGACATCATTTCAGGACACATGTGAGCGAAACCCATTCCGGACAGCGATGCAAGACGCGGCTTCATCGCTATATGCAACCAACTTTCCCCCTACGATTGCTAAGCGTTTCCTACCCAGCCCGTTTCACGTCGCCTCCACCTCGCGCCCGTGGCCCCCGTACGCGCTTTACGTCCGGAGAGTCGGCGGAAAAACGCGCGTCCCGGTGCGGATCGGACTATTGCGAAGATTATCTACGAGGGGTGGGAAGGGGGAGGAGGGGAAGAGGGTAGGAGGGGAGGGAGGAGGAAAGGATATAGGGGGAAGGAGGGGAGGAGGAAAGGGTATAGGGGGAAGGAGTGGAGGAGGAAAGGGTATAGGGGGAAGGAGGGGAGAAGGTAAGGGTATAGGGGGAAGGAAAGGTGAGAGAAAGAAATGGCCATAGTAGAGGTAGGAGGAAGGGTAAGGGGTGGGGGGGAAGATGAATGGAAAGGGAGAGGAAGAGAGGGAGAAGAAAGGAGGAGAGAGGCGAAGAGAGAGAGAAGGGAGGAAGGAGAGAGGGAAGGGGAGTAGGGTATTGGATAGGTAGGAAAAAAGGAAGAAGAAGGGGGAGGAGATGGACGAAGGGAAGGAGTAAAGGAGAAGAAGGATTATTGTGAGGTGTAAGGGGAAGAAATTTGAATGGAAAGGGGAGAGGGACAGGAAGAAGGATGTAGAAATAGATAGATAGATAGATTTTAGAGAGGGCGAGGGACAATGAGAGATAGAAAGAGAGAGAGAGAAGGGGAGGGACAGAGAGAGAGAGAGAGAGAGAGAGAGAGAGAGAGAGAGAGAGAGAGAGAGAGAGAGAGAGAGAGAGAGAGAGAGAGAGAGAGAGAGAGAGAGAGAGAGAGAGAGAGAGAGAGAGAGAGAGAGAGAGAGAGAGAGAGAGAGAGAGAGAGAGAGAGAGAGAGAGAGAGAGAGAGAGAGAGAGAGAGAGAGAGAGACAGAGGGGAGAGAGAGAGAGAGAGAGAGAGAGAGAGAGAGAGAGAGAGAGAGAGAGAGAGAGAGAGAGAGAGAGAGAGAGAGAGAGAGAGAGAGAGCGAGAGAGCGAGAAAGAGAAAGAGAAAGAGAAAGAGAAAGAGAAAGAGAAAGAGAAAGAGAAAGAGAAAGAGAAAGAGAGAGAGTGAGCTAGGGAGAGGTGAAAAGGGCAAAGAGAAAGAGGCCAAGGGGCAGAGGGGAAAACATAGCCGAGCGCCCGGTTTTAATCTCCGCGTCCAAAAGTACCTCAGCTTCCAGGCTTCTCTCGCGTCGTCATCGTCGTCATCATTATTGTTGTTGTTTTTGCCTCTTTTTTTCTTTTTCTTTCTTTTTTTTTTTATCTAGGGACAGATTGGTGATGTTTGGGACGGGTGTTCGTGTGGCATATGCGGGTTATTTCGTTGCCTATTATTATTATTATTATTATTATTATTATTATTATTATTATTATTATTTAGGGTACGGCATTGATGTTGGTGAGGAGGAATTGTATTGGTTGTTGTTATTATTGTCATACGGCTTACCAGAGTATCTTTGTTGTTGTACCGATTTAGCTATTTTCTTTGGTTTAAAAAAACAAGATATTGTAATAAAAAAAAGTAATTGATATAGAAATAAAAAGGTTTAGATGAATTCCATGCTCCCACATCGCTCCCCCTCCTACAGCCCCTTTTTCTCATCTCCCCTCTTCAAAATTACTTACAAGCCATTCTATTACCCGTTCCCCATCACCACTACCCTCTCTCTCCCTTTCTGCTCTATTTCTCTCTCTCCCCGCTCCCTCACTCGCTCTCTCTTTCATCTTCCTCACTCTCTCGGTCTCTCTTCTTCACTCGCTCTGTCTCTCTTCCTCATTCTCTCTGTCTCTTTTCCTCACTCTCTCTGTCTCTCTTCCTCACTCTCTCGGTCTCTTTCCTCACTCTTTCTCTCTTATTTCTCACTCTCGCCCATCATCCTCACACACACTCTATTTCTCTCATTCTCTCTCTCTCTCTCTCTCTCTCTCTCTCTCTCTCTCTCTCTCTCTCTCTCTCTCTCTCTCTCTCTCTCTCTCTCTCTCTGCCTCTCTCTCTGCCTCTCCTGTTCCTCACTTTCTCTCTCCTCTCTCCCCTTCATACTCCTCTAGCGCCTCTCTTTTCCTTCCTATCTCCTTCCCCTCCCCCCCTCCCCTCTTTCTCCTCCTCCGCGTCCCCCATCCTCTCCCTCCGCTCCCTTTCTTCCTATATTGTCAAACCGAAGATTCAGAATTTCCCTCGCCGTGACAGGGCTGCAAACGAGGGGTCATTTCCCTTCAAGTGAGCGCTGTTACTCGGGGTTTTTTCTCCTATGTTGTTTCACTTTTCCTCCCCCTCGCACCGAGCCTTACCCCTCCTCTTCCCCCAGGCTTGCCCTTTCCCTTTCCCTTCCCCTTGCCTCTCCTCTCTCCTCTTCTCCCCTCTCCTCTCGCCTTTCCCCCTTCCTCTTGCCTCTCCTCTCTTCTCTTCTCCCCTCTCCTCTCGCCTTCCCCCTTCCCCTTGCCTCTCCTCTCTCCTCTTCTCCCCTCTCCTCTCGCCTTCCCCCTTCCTCTTGCCTCTCCTCTCTCTTCTTCTCCCCTCTCCTCTCGCCTTCCCCCTCTCCCTCCTCTCCCCTTCCCATCGCTCCCCTCCCCTCCCCCTTCTCTTTCCCTCCGTTCCCCTCCGCCTTCTCCTTCCTTCCGCTCCCGCTCCCCCTCTCCCTTTCCGCTTCCCCTCCCCTCCCCTCGCCTCCCCTTCTCTTTGCCTGCACCATACACTTCCTCTCCCCCCCCCCCCTTCCCCAACACAATTGATTCTGCCAACTTTTAGCCCACAGCTGTCTGTTATCTCTCTCCGCTTATTTCGTCTTATCGTCGTTTTTTTTTACGTCGTGTTAATCTTCTTCTCTCTCTCTCCTCTCTCTTCTTCTCTTCTCTCTCTCTCTCTCTCTTTCTCTCTTTTCTAACGTTAAAAAAAATAGATGAGGCGAGCAAAAGAGAGAGAAAGAGAGAGAGAGAGAGAGAGAGAGAGAGAGAGAGAGAGAGAGAGAGAGAGAGAGAGAGAGAGAGAGAGAGAGAGAGAGAGAGAGAGAGGGTAAAAAGGAAGTTCACGTGAAAAAATGTGGGAAACTTCAAGTTCAATTGCTTCCTCATGCGGGGAAACTGTAATGAGCGATTTAGCCGTTTTTTTCTCTTCTTCCTCTGAAACGAAAGGAAAATAGAAAAGAGGAGAGATAAATGTAGAAGCAATAGGATAGGCAGGGGAAGGGAGGGAGGGGGAGAGAGAGGGAGGGAGAGGGAGAGGGAGAGGGAGAGGGAGAGGGAGAGGGAGAGAGAGAGAGGGACAGAGGGAGAGAGAGATAGAGGGACAGAGAGAGAGAGAGAGATAGAGGGATATAGATAGATAGATATATATATATATAGATAGATAGATAGATAGATAGATAGATAGATAGATAGATAGAGGGACACACACACACACAGAGAGAGAGAGAGAGAGAGAGAGAGAGAGAGAGAGAGAGAGAGAGAGAGAGAGAGAGAGAGAGAGAGAGAGAGAGAGAGAGAGAGAGAGGGGGGCAGAGAGAGAGAGGGGGGGCAGAGAGAGAGAAGGGGGGGGGAGGCAGAGAGAGAGAGAGTGGGGGTTGGGACTCTTGAGCACAGAATATAGCAAAGGGAGTGCTTCCTAAAAGATCAAAACTAATGAAACATCACGACATGCACAAAGAGAAAAAAATAGAACACAAACAAACATGCACCGGAGAAAACTGAAGGCTTCTCGCAAACAAGGTCAAGATGATGAGTGTGACCTTCTAATGACCAACAAATGCGGGCGGGCGTGCGGGCGGGCAGCTGTACCTGGGCCGGCGCAGAACCTCGCTGTCGGGGCTGGTCAATATAGTCAAGAGGCATAAAGCTCCTCTCTTAGAACCCACTTCTCTACTTTCTATTATGTTTATGAATATTATTTTACCATTTTTTTCTTTTCTCTCCTCTGTTTTTTCTTTATATTTTTTTCCAAACCGCTCTCTCTCTCTCTCTCTCTCTCTCTCTCTCTCTCTCTCTCTCTCTCTCTCTCTCTCTCTCTCTCTCTCTCTCTCTCTCTCTCTCTCTCTATATATATATATATATATATATATATATATATATCTCTCTCTCTCTCTCTCTCTCTCTCTCTCTCTATATATATATATATATATATATATATATATATATATATATAATATATATATATATATATATATATATATATATATATATTTCTCCCCCCCCCCCTCTCTCTCTCTCTCTCTCTCTCTCTCTCTCTCTCTCTCTCTCTCTCTCTCTCTCTCTCTCTCTCTCTCTCTCTCTCTCTCTCTCTCTCTCTCTCTCTCTCTCTCACTCTCTCACTCTCTCACTCTCTCACTCTCTCACTCTCTCTCTCTCTCTCTCTCTCTCTAACTCTCTCTAACTCTCTCTAACTCTCCCTCCCTCCTCCCTCCCCCCCCCCCCTCCCCCCTCCATCTCTTCCCTCTCCTCCCTCTCCCTCTTTTTCTCTTTTTTTTCGCTGAAAATACGGTATGTAATCGCTGTTAACTGCGTCATTTAAGTGAGAGAATACCGTTGATGAAGGACTTTAGTAAATCATTAACACAAGTATCTTTTAAATAGGAGGGAGGTCGGGGGGATAATGGGAAAGGTAGCCTTCCGTTTCCTCCTTAACCCTATTTTAAGCTGATTATGCCGTCGAGTATTGCTCATTAGGACCTCGTCAGTTGTTTTGACGGCGGTGTTTTTTTTTTAATTTTAATTGATAATGGTTCGTGTAAATTCCATCGGGTCGATTCTCCAATGAATGCGTAAATGGAGTGAGTGTCACGCGTTGACCTCAGGTAACGAAGGGTATTTTAAACCCCATTTAGGTCTCATCCAAGGCCCCCCATTAAGGCCCAATTCGGTCTAGATAAGCTGACTTTAGACATTATTCAATTTTTCTATAGATTTCATTTAAATATAATTCAGGTCTCATTTAAACCGCATTCAGTTAACATTTAAGCCCCATTTTGGTTATTCAAACATCCTTCAAGTATCAATTACTCCCCATACAATCTCATTCAAACCCCATTCAGTGCCATTCTAAATCCATTTAGATCTAATTCATATACCTACTCAAACCCCATTCTGCCCTCCTTAACCCCATTTGGTGTTCAAGCAGGCACCATTCTTATGCCCATTCTGGTCTCATGATGCATACCTTCCCCATTTAGGTCACATCCAGGTCCCACTCAGGTCTCATTCCTCTCCCATCTCGACCCATCCAGGTCCCCATTCAGGCCACATTCGGGCGTACCTTTATGGTGCGGTACTCGGCCGTGTGACGTAATCCTTTGAAAGAACCTTCTGGACACGATCTCCCGCCTTCGTGCTTTAAAGTCACCAAGCGCCTCCAAACCTCATTTTCTGGCTTTTTTTCTGGGGGGGGCGGCTTAAGGGATATCCAAAGATAGATATGCCTTTCTGTTTTATGTAACTGGGAATTCAAGGTCAGGTCTCTCTCCACTCCTCTCTCTCTCTCTCTCTCTCTCTCTCTCTCTCTCTCTCTCTCTCTCTCTCTCTCTCTCTCTCTCTCTCTCTCTCCCTCCCTCCCTCCCTCCCTCCCTCCCTCCCTCCCCCCCCTCCCCACATTCCGTGTTAATGGCTTACATAACGGAGCCTCCGTTAGTACGCCCTCAAAAAGCACTTCACCTTGGCTTACTTGGTATGACTAAATAAAAAGAAAATTTTAAAAAGGGGAAAAAATGCCTCACCATTTTACTTTTATAACTTTTAAACACCCACGTCCTTATGTCTGCGCTGCTTAAAAGACGAGTCCTGATTAGCGTCTTCGGCTTAGGACCATAAGTAAAGCAGAAATGTTTATGTTACCCCGAGAAAAAAAGGTGACTATTAGGGGATAGATAGGAGGGACGGAAGCCTGAAGACTGTAGCCTGTTTTTGAGAACACTGCTGTCTTCCGGACTTGGAATGGCGCTTAAATAGGTTTCCGAGCAAGGACTTAACACGGTCACTCACGCTCCAGCTCCCCAATCGAGGTCCTAGTGTAAACCTCGAGGGCCACCGATTCTCGAACGTCAGTGTAGCGTGCAGACCCCATCATCTCGCAGCGACGTTAACTGCAGTGGACCCTAGGCAGCTCGAGGTTTGTGTGTGTGTGTGTGTGTGTGTGTGTGTGTGTGTGTGTGTGTGTGTGTGTGTGTGTGTGTGTGTGAGAGAGAGAGAGAGAGAGAGAGAGAGAGAGAGAGAGAGAGAGAGAGAGAGAGAGAGAGAGAGAGAGAGAGAGAGAGTGAGTGAGTGAGTGTGAGTGTTTGTGTGAAAAGGAGCTGCTCCTCTAGCCTTTCTACCTCGACCTTTTTCTTTTTTCTCCTTGTTCCCCTCCTTCCTCTTTAAAAACGGACACCTGTCTCGGCGCGCATCAGCTGTGCCACGCTGCCTTCCTCGCCGGCTTGATGGAAGGACTCGACTTGATTGCCTTCTTGTTGGGGCGCAAGCGATCTGCAGAAGCCATTGTTGAGGCCGCGATTTCAAGCACAGTTGTCCTAGATCTCTCCCCCCATTTTAGCAGCTCTTGCAATATCCGAGCAGGCTGCAGGCCATAAATCGTTTTACATTGCACTGAATACAAAACCACGGTTATTCGAACGACCTAATGCAGTGCGATTCTGAATGCTTCGAACTCCCAACGTTTCCGCACCGCGAACCCTCTCTTGGCCGACACACACGTCGACCGGATCTTGTCGGGTCATGCGAGTCGGTGACCGGCCGGCCTGTCGACGCCACCGAAGACCAAGGTCCACCCGCTCGCTGCCAGGCTTAGAAAGACGACGATGTTTTTCATGTGGGTCTTTGCCTTTATAATAGTTCGGTCTAATTTGATGCCCTTGCGTTGAGGCTCCCTAATGATCGATGCACGGGAACGCCAGCTAATGTAGACTCAGACAGGGGCAGAGGTTGCGTGTGATTGAGCTTATTTCGGAGGGCCACCAAGAGCCACAGATCACAGTGGGGGAAGTCTCGAAGTCGACGAGTCTCCTCGTATTGAGAGCTGATCATTATTGCCATGGTTACTTCGGAAATGATCTGATGTAAGCGGATTATCAAGTCATTGGCGCGAATGAACCGAACCCTCCTGCCTCCCCTCCTCGGTGTTGCAATTGACCTGCAACATGAGAGGGATGAGAGGAGAGAGGCGGAAGACCCAGTGAGCAAGACATCAAAGATAGCCTCGCTCCTTCCTGGGGTGTCAGGCTCTCCAGGTGCCCCCGCGCCAACCGCTGCCCTCGGCACTGAGGTTACGGGAATTCCCCCGCGGGCTTTTACTTCCGGTCCAACACTTACCTTGTTACGGGCTACATCCCCCTTCGCTCCCTCTCCTTCCCCCGTCTCATCGCTCTCTCTCTCTCTCTCCTCCCCCCCCCCTCTCTCTTTCTCTCTCTCTCTCTCTCTCTCTCTCTCTCTCTCTCTCTCTCTCTCTCTCTCTCTCTCTCTCTCTCTCTCTCTCTCTCTCTCTCTCTCTCTCTCTTCTCCCTCCCTCCTCTCCTCTTCCTCTTCCTCCTCCCCACCTCCTCTTCCTCATCACCATTCTTAAGCTCGTCTACGATTATATACACCGTGGCCAAAGTTTGGCACCCAGGGGCTAGAATTAAGCTTAGCCCTTCATCGATCCAAAAGCAAGTTCTCTGACCATGCTGCTCCCCTCCCCCTTCCCCCTTCCCCCTCCTACTCCTCTCCTTCTCCCTCTTCCTCATACTCTTCCTTTCACCATTCCCTCCTCTCCCCTTTTCTCTTTCTCCCTTCCCCTTTCTCCCTTCTTTATCCTCTTCCCTCCCGTCTGCCAACTCTTTTGCTTCTTGAATCTTCTTGATATACAGGTGTGAGTTGTTTGGGGGGTAGGGGGGGGGCTACATCACATCCCGGGAGAAAAAAAAACGTGTAATTTACCGCCGGCCTTTGGTATTACCTGTGATTATCTGTCGTGCCATGTTTTACTTTATCGAGGTAGATAGGGGAGGGCTTGCCACGTAGAGTTCAGTGTTGTTTTGTGGCCTATCGTTACGGGGTCAGAGTATTTATGTACGGTGGGGGGGGGGGGGGGGGGGGTAAAGGCCAAACAGGGCTGGGTATGTGAAGGCCAGGCGCAGCGGGGGAGTTCATTATTTGTTACACGCACATACATTGCATGAATACGGGAACACTCGCTCACAAACTTGCACTTTCACAAACGCTTTCTCTCTCTCTCTCTTTCTCTATCTGCTTATATATATATATATATATATATATATATATATATATATATATATATATATATATATGGAGAGACTGACTAACTGACTGACTGACTGACTGACTGACTGACTGACTGACAGACAGACAAACTTGTAGATATAGGTATATATAATGCCTTTCAATTATCCATTCCTCAAAAAAAATAAAAAAGCAAATGGACTCATCACAGGGGTCAAGGTCATTGCAACGAGGCAGGAACGTGTTTGCACATGCTTTTCCTTAGGGTCTTAGGTGTTGGTGCAAATAAGGGAGTTCTTGTGTCCTGTCTCTGAAATGTTTTGTT
>BOPN01000051.1:384774-392274 GCA_017312705.2 Penaeus japonicus
CAGATCGACGCATGCGCAGGTTAGTTGAGTCTTGATTACCTCATAGGGGCGGCCCGTGCACCCATAGCAAGACCTTAGATCATCCATGCTAGTCATAGGGGCCTTGTCGGCAAGTCGCATCACGTGGGCACTGTGTCGTCATCCAGCCTAGTCCCTAGTACTGTGGCTGGCTACATATTTTTCAAGTCTTTCCTTTAGTGGGTCTCTGTGACGTCATGCGCGATCGGGGTCGATTTTGCGACCACCCTACGTCAGCGTCCCTATCTGTAAATCTTGCTTGCTCGTCCTCGTCTACTTGCTTTCGTCCCTTACTCTCCGCTCTCAGTCGCGGTCGCCCGTTACTGCCGCTAATTCTTCTCTTGCTTTATCCTGCTTCTCCCTCTCCCCTCCTTTAGCCGATTCTTCCCTTTTTTATTATATTTATTGATTGATTAACGCTATTATTTGTCATTATATGTTTTATTTATTTATCATCAGTTTGTTCTACAATTGTGATTAATGTGATGATTGTTCATCTTATTTTTCTTATTTTTGTTATTTACTAATCATTATTTTTATCATCATTATTAGTATTTTTTTTATCATTCATACCCCTGCGGGTTACAGATGTTCTTAAAATCCTTTTCTCCTTTTCTGACAGTATTTGTATCTTACTGTTTTTTTTCTTTTTTGTTCTTCTTTTGGATATATTTTTCCTCTCGCTGTTTTTGTTTGTAATCAATCCTGATTTTTTTTCGTCATCTTGAATGTGTCGGCTTTTTTTCTTCATTAGCACCTTTATGTTTTTTGCCTTTTTTGTTTATTTGTTTCTCAGTCTGGTCGATCTTTTTCTTACTTTTTTCAGTCCTCTTCTTTCCCTAACTAGCTGCTGGAACTTTTTTTTCAATCATCACTGTACTTCTGTTTTTTTCCCTTCTTTTAGGCCCGTCTCTTTTCGTTTGTCTGATTTTCAGTCTATTTTTATAATTTTCTCTATGATTTCCTTAATGTTGTTTCCTTTGTATTTTTTTTTTTATCTTTTTGTTCTTTTAAACCTAAGAAAAATATGTATTATTTATTTATTTATTTTATTTATTTTCTTGCTTTCTTTTATCCATCTTAATTCCAGCGCCGAATCACCACCTCGATATCCCTATCAGAGTCCCCGCGTCTCGTAGCTTCTTATTCGCGTCTGCAGTCGGGACATTTTCACTCCTTAAAGTGCTTATCGAACACTGCAACGGAATGCAGCTCGGGCGAGGCAATCCGGCCCAATGAGGCGGAAACAAATCCACTTATCTTTCCAATTTTTTCCCTTAACGATCTTAGATAGGAGTAATATCTTTGGAGTCTTTACCACTCGTCTCCCCTCTAACCTCTTCCCACTCCCCATTCCCCTCTACCCTCTTCCCACTCCCCCCCCCCCCTTTCTCCTCTTACCCTCTCAGTTTCCTCCCATTCCTTCTCTATTTTTTTCTTGCTGCGGTTCCTCCACCTCCTTTTTCTTTTTGTTTCTTCTCTACTCGTCTCCTTTTTGCCTTCCCCTTCCCGCTTATTCTCCCGTGTCTCCTACCCTTTTTGCCCTCCTGCTCTCCTATATCCCCCTGCCCTTCCTCCCCTTTTTGACCTTCCCCTCCTCCGTATCCATGCCCCTCCTCCTCCTTTTTGCCCCCTTACTCCCCCTTTTCCCCTCCCCTTCCTCCGTTTCCCCCTGCCCCTCCTCCCCTTTTTGCCCTCTTCCTCCCCCCTTTTCCCCTCCTCCTCCCCCGTTTCCCCCTGCCCCTCCTCCCCTTTTTGCCCTAACCCCGCCTTTTTCCCCTCCTCCTCCCCCTTTTCCCCTCCTCCTCCCCCGTTTCCCCCTGCCCCTCCTCCCCTTTTTGCCCTCTTTCTCCCCCTGCCCTTCCTCCCCTTTTTGCCCTACCCCCGCTTTTTTCCTCCCTTTCTCCCCAAAATAACCTGGTCTCCTTGAGTCTGCCTTCACTTGCGGGCTATTCATATTCCCCCTCTCCCCCGGGCGCCTCCATCTCGTCGCCATCTCGTTACACAATGGAGGCTTATCTTCTTTATCTTATCTTTGTCCAGTATGTTTTATATTCTGCTGCTATTTCTCTCTCTCTCTCATTCTATCTTTTGCCTCCCCCCCCCCCCACCCACCTTTTGGCTTTGTAGATTTTCATTTTATGGGTCTGGGATTAAAGGCGCTGTTTTTGCTTCCTGGTACTTTTTTTTTCGTTTATTTCTTACGAAGACTGGCCAAATATATCTCTCTCTTTGGTCTGTTTTTTATATATGTGATGGATTTCAACAATTACACGACTGAGAGACTCAATTTTTATTTTCCCAGTCTCAGTCGTTTTCTCTCTCTCTCTCTCTCTCTCTCTCTCTCTCTCTCTCTCTCTCTCTCTCTCTCTCTCTCTCTCTCTCTCTCTCTCTCTCTCTCTCTCACGCACACACTCTCACCAAAGACAAAAACACCGAAGACACACACATTCACGCATAAAAAGAATGACGATATTACGCACACCAACAGACCACACACACCTTACACAACCCTCCTTCCAACGACGGCCATGAGGCGGCGCGGCGTCCCTCCCGGGTGGTTTCGATCTTGATGCACGAGGTTCCATCCCGAAGAGTGTCACGCCTGCACACATCCCTCGCGTTTGCGCTCTTTGTAATATTCTTTTGTGTGGAGGAGTATGTCTTTATTTTTCATTTATTTTCTTTCGTTTGGCGTCATCCTTTTTGTTTATAGAATCTATTTCTGGGTCTCTCATGTCTGGTCTGGGAAATAATGCCTTGTGCCCCTGGGCAGTGTCAGAGAGATTGTCTTGGTGTCTGGAAGACAAGGTCCATATTTCTGGATATAGTATGAGCGTGTGGGTGTGTATACATCCATACATGTGTACGTGCATATATGTATGTGTATTTGTATACATGTATACTGTATATGTATATGTATGAACAATAATTTATTCAGTATACATGTAAATGCATAATATGTTCTCTTTGTTTTCCTTTTCCTCCCTTTCTTGGGGGGAGGGGGGTATTAAGTATTCCCTCGCTTGTGTGGCCTGGGTCGACCTGTTTCTGCTCCCCCACAATGGGACCGCTGATAGTAACTTAATAAGGCGCCCAAAGATTGCGTTTGGTCACATGCAGATTTGGACGCGCGCCCACCTCTACGCCCTGAGAGAGCCACTGAGTCTCTCTTTCTCTCTCTCCCTCCCTCTCTCCTCTCTCTCTCTCTCTCTCTCACTCTCTCTCTCTCTCTCTCTCTCTCTCTCTTTCTCTCTTTCTCTCTCTCTCTCTCTCTCTCTCTCTCTATCTATCTCTTCCCTCCCTCCCTCTCCCTCTCCCTGCCTCCTTCCTCTCCCTGCCTCCCTTCCTTCTTCCTCCCCCTCCTTCCCCTCCCTGCCTCCCTCCCTGCCTTCCTCCTTCCCTTCCTCTCTCCCTCCTTCTCTCCCTCCTTCTCTCCCCTCCCTCCTTCCCTCCCTCCTTCCCTCCCTCCTTCCCTCCCTCTCTCCTTCTCTCCCTACTCCCTTCCCTCTCTCCGTCATTCCCACCCTCCCTCCCTCCCTCCATTTCGCCCTTCCCCTCTCGGTCTCCTTTCCCTCTATTTTCCCTCTGATTAGTATGCACTTGAGTTCGCTGATGATTTGGGAAACAAGGAGAAGAGAGAAACAAATTAGGGGTCGAGCCATATTTCGTCGGTTTGTGCGCCTTTTTGGCTTTACATTTGTAATCATTGGATGTGTACACACCGTTGCCAGCCACCCCTTACCTACCTATGCTCTCTTCTTTCTTCTTCCCTCTTTTTTTCTCTCCCTCCTGGCACTTTCCTCCATTCTTTATTCCTTCTGTCACTTCCTCCCTCTTATTCCTCTTGCCCCTTTCCGTTTCTAACGTTGCCACCGGGGCTCTCCCTTCTTTTCTCTCCTTCCTGTTATGTCCCTCCCTCCATTTCTTCTCCCTCCCTATTACTCTTCCCTCCTGACACTTTCCTCCCCCTATTCCTCTTCCCTCCTGGTACTTCTCTCCCTATATTTCTTCTCCTTCCTGACACTTCCCTCCCTTATTCCTCCTCCCTCCATTCCTCGTTTCTCCTGGTAATTCCCTCCCTATATTCCTCCTCTCTCCTGGCACTTCCCTCCCCCTTTTCCTCCTTCCTCCAAGATAGGAAACGAATGATGATATCGTTGGCTGATTTTCTCCAGAGATAAGGTCGCGTGTGTTTATTTTGATGGTTCACGGGAAGGTATTTTAGAGTTCTTTGCCGAGAATTGTTTGTTTACGATGGCGGTTATGTCTGCGGAAGGGAGAAAATTTTGTCGGTTTAAGAGTAATTTATATCGTAAGTTTAGTAAATCTTTAAAAAAATTATGTATTTATATATAGATACATATATACATATATGAATGTATATTGATTTATGTATGTATGTATTTTTTCTGTATATTTATATATATTTATATATATTCATATGTATGAACATGTATGTGTGACTGAAATAAATAAAAATAATAAGAGGATTTATATACATACAAACATAAAAAGTGCAATTCCATTGTATGTACTAGATATATCTTTGACGTAAAACGGTAGATATTCTCTACGTCAACGCTAAGGAACGCTGAGGTCAGATTCGACCCACAGTGACTATGACGGCAGTAAATATGACAGCGCGGACAAAGGGATGTTATCTCCGTCCGAACTGATGCCGGATTGTTGTTCTTGCCACTGTGATGAATAGCTTTTTCTTCTCCCCTTTTTTTCTTCTTCCTCTCAGGACGGGTAAACAGAATCTTTATTGGAAGATGTACAGCGAAGGTCTCTTTAAGCGAGGTTTTGTTGTTCTCTCCATCCGGGGGCTGTGGTCTTTTATGGAGATGCGTAGAGTGATGGATCGGAGGCTGCATTCGGTTCCGTCGATAATGATGCTCGGGAGGCACGGCACCGGGCTGTCGGACTCTCTTGGTGCAATCTGCTTCTGTTGGGAGCACTGTTTTGTTGGTAGTGCTGTTTCTGGTTGCTGGTTTTGTTTTTGCTGTTAGGATTATCATTATTGATTTTATTATCAATGATAATGTTGTCATCATTATTATTTTTGTTCTTGTTATTACTGTTAGTCTTATTTTTTTATGGCTATGGTAATGGTCGTCATCATTATCACCATCGATATTGTCATTGTCATCACCTTCCTCACCATCATTGTCATTGTCATCATCATCATTGTCATTGTCATCATCTTCATCATTATCATTGTCATCATCATCATTATCATCATCATCACATGTCACCATCATCATCATCATTGTCATCATCATCACCGTCATCATCATTATTATCATCATCATCATCATCATTATCATTGTCATCATCGTCATCATCATCGCACATCACCATCATCATCATTCTCATCATCATCATTCTCATCATCGTCATCATCAGCATCATCATTGTCATCATCATTATCATTATTATCCCCATTATCATCACACATGTATTATTGTATTGGACGCCATATTTATATGCATATTTTTATACACAGACCTACAAAAGGAGGCCTTGTGGCCCGGAACCTTTTTTTTAACCTTGATCTCTCTCTCTCTCTCTCTCTCTCTCTCTCTCTCTCTCTCTCTCTCTCTCTCCTTCCCTATTTCTTCCTCTTCGTTTTCTCTTTCTAACTCTCTTTCTCATATATATATATATATATATATACACACACACATATACATATACATACATATATATACATATATATGTGCGTTTGCGTGCGCGTGCGCGTGTGCGTGTATGTATGTTTATATATGTTTATGTCTGTAAATGTGTGTGTGTGTGTGTATATGTATATATATATATATATATATATATATATATATATATATATATATATATATATATATATATTGTAGGAGGGTGAGTGCCCCACGAACCCACTACGGTAAGCTACTACATATATATATATATATATATATATATATATATATATATATATATATATATATATATATATATATTGTGTGTGTGTGTGTGTATGTATGTGTGTGTGTGTGTGTGTGTGTGTGTGTGTGTGTGTGTGTGTGTGTGTGTGTGTGTGTGTGTGTACACACAGAGAGAGAGAGAGAGAGAGAGAGAGAGAGAGAGAGAGAGAGAGAGATCCTAGTTGGAGAAAAGATAGAAGGTGACAGATGGCGGTGGGATCGAACCTCGCTGTCTAACTTTCTGGCCTGCGCTCATCCTTGCTGGTTTCCTTTCTTAGTCTTTACTTCTTTTTTCTTCCTTTTCCTTCTTCCTCCTCCCCCCTCCTCCTTCTCCGGCTCATTTAGCCCCTCCTCCTCCTCCTCCTCCTCCTCCTCCTCCTCCCCCACCCCCGCCCCCACATCCCCGGCTCCTCCTCCTCCTCCTCCTCCTCCTCCTCCTCCTCCTCCTCCTCCTCCTTCTCCACCTCCCCCTACCCTTCCTCATCCTCCTGCTCTTCCTCCTCCTCCTCCCCCTCCCCCCCTCCCCCTCCCCCTCCCCCTCCCTGCCCTTCCTCCTCCTCTTCCTCCTCTTCCCCCTCTTCCCCTTCTTTTTCTTCTTCCTCTCCTCCTCTCCTTCTCTCCCCCCTCCGTTCTCATTCAGCCACTTTTGTTTTGTATTTTCTTGTATTCTTAGTTCCAGCGAAGTTATTCATGAAGTTATTTGCGCGCGCACACACACACACACACACTATATATATATATATATATATATATATATATATATATATATATATATATATATATATATATATATATATATATATATATATATATATGTATATATACATACATACGTATATATATATATATATATATATATATATATATAAATATATATATATATATATATATATATATATATATATATATATATATATATATAAATCGAGACAGACAGACATAGAGATAGAAAGCGAGACAGACAGAAAACAGGGATGCCATTCCACGTGCACCTTTCCTTCCGCTGAGAATAGCCGTGCAAGTGACACGCATCGGTTCGGGAAGTGGAATAAAGCGGAGAAAAGTGTCGTGCCTTTGTCGGTCTGGAAGGGCGGAATGCCAGGCCCGCTGCGGTTTCCAGTTTCAATTAAAAAATATCATGGAAATATTGATAACGATTTTCGATGCTGGAAGACCGTGGTGAGCGAGTGTGTGTGAGTGTGAGTGAGAGTGAGGGTGTGAGAGAGTGTGAGAGTGAGAGAGAGTGTGAGAGTGAGAGTGAGAGTGAGAGAGAGTGTGAGAGTGAGAGTGAGAGTGAGAGAGAGAGAGAGTGTGAGAGTGTGAGAGTGAGAGAGAATGTGAGAGTGAGAGAGAGTGAAAGTGAGAGAGAGAGAGAGAATGTGAGAGTGAGAGAGAGAGTGTGTGTGTGAGAGAGAAAGAGAGTGAGAGAGAGAAAGAGAGTGAGAGAGAGAGAGAAAGAGAAAGAAAGGGAGAGAGGGAAGAAGAGAAGGATAGGAGGAGAGAGTGGGAAAGAGGGAGAGAGGGAGAGAAAGAGAAT
>BOPN01000051.1:397274-404774 GCA_017312705.2 Penaeus japonicus
TCCTTTCCCACCTCCTCCTTTCCCACCTCCTGCTTCTCTTCCTCCTCCTCTTCTACTTCCTCCTCTCCTCCCCCTCCCCCATTCTTTCCAGAGCTCCCCAAGGCTATGATCTTTCGAGGCGTCCTCTCCGACTCCCCTCCGTCGAAAAAAGAGAGAGAAAATAAATCAGCTTACGTTACCATTTCTCGAACGGGACCTCGACGAAGAAGAGGCCAGCTGGGACAACAGGGGGAGGGGAGGGAGGAGGGTGGAGGAGGGAGGAGGAGGAACGGAGGAAGGAGGGATGAGGGAGCAAAAGAGAGAGGATGGGGGAAAGGAGGAGAGTAGAGGAAGAAAGGGAGGGGACGAGGAGGAGGGGGAGGGAGCACAGCGGAAGGCAGGATGGGAGGGAGGGGCGCGGAAGGTGGGAGGGGGAAGGAAGGGAGGAGGGAGGGGCGAGAGGGCAGATGGCGGAAGGTGGGATGGGAGAAGGGAGGGAGGAGGGAGGCGGAAGATGGGAGAGGGAGGAGGAGGGCGGAAGTGGGAGGGAAGGAGGAGAGGAGAAGGAGAAAGAGGGGGGAGGGATTGAGGGAAAGCGGAAGAGAGGGCGAGAGTGGAAGGAAGGAAGGGAGGGAGAGGAGAATGGGATAGAGGAGAGGAATGAGTGATCGAGTGAGCAAGCAAGCGAGCAAATAAGTAAATAAAGAGATCAATAGATAAATAAATATATATGTATATATAAGAGAAGGTGAGTTAGTATAGGGAGGGGGTAGATATAGGAGAGTGAGTAAGCAAGTAAGTAAAACAAGTAAATAAGAGGGGAAAATGGATGGTGTAGTGAAGGAGGGATGAGTACAGTAAGTGGGTGAGTGAGTAAGTAGGAGTAAAGTGAACACGGGAAGGTTTAGTTATGGAGAGAGAGGGGCTGGGAGGAAGGAAGGAAGAGAGTGAGCGATTGAGCGAGCGAGAGGAAAGAAGGAGAATTAAGAAGAGACAAGGAGTGAAAAAAAGGATAGAAAAGACACTCACAGGAAACTTTCCTCCTTAGACAAGGAAGATTTGAAAAAAAAAAAAAAAAAAAAAATCTAACTTGATAATGATAATGAAAGGTGGAGACGCGTAGATGGTGATGGTTCGGCGATCCAGACACAATTTTCGCGTGGTGCAAATACTCAAAGATGGCGGATGTTACGTGATGATGGAAAGACCCCTTTTTATCTGCATTAATTTCCTCGTGTTAATGATTGCAACCCTGCATCCTCCCTCCCTCCTCCCTCCTCCCTCCCTTCTCTCGCTTCTCCTACCTTCTCTCTCACCTCCCCCTCCCTTCCTACCTTCCTACGTGCATTACTTACTCATTATGATTTTCATCTCCTCTCTTTCTTGAACCTTTCTTTTTGCTTCTTTGTCATGCTCTTGTTCCCATTCTTTCATCTTTCACCACCACCAATACCACCACCACCTCCACCACCACCTCCACCACCACCACCTCCACCACCACCACCTCCACCACCACCTCCACCACCATCACCACCACCACCACCACCACCACCACCTCCACCACCACCATCACCACCACCACCTCCATAACCACCACCACAGTCACAATTACTACTATTGCTGCTGCTGCTGTTCACTCGGCTTGTATTTGTTCCATTACTTTTATCTCTTCTTTCTTCATTTATTTTGTGTTTTTATTTTTCATTTGCTTCACTTTTACTTCTGTTGTCTTCCTTCTTTGTATCTCCTTTTTTCTCCCTTTTCCCCCTTTTTCTCTTGTTTCTCCCTTTCCCCCCTTTTTCTCTCTTGTTTCTCCCTTTCCCCCCTTTTTCTCTCTTGTTTCTCCCTTTCCCCCCTTTTTCTCTCTTGTTTCTCCCTTTCCCCCCTTTTTCTCTCTTGTTTCTCCCTTTCCCCCCTTTTTCTCTCTTGTTTCTCCCTTTTTGTCGTCGCCGCCGTCCCTCTTTCGGAACGTGCGGCAACGAGTTACGTCCGCACGCGCACGCCCGGAGGCTTTACGATACTTTTACGGCTTCGAACTTATGATTTATTGACCGTTTGTCGTCAAGAAGCGCCCCAGGGAGGAGATCGAGGAGGTGTGATGCAAGAAGGACGGAGGGAAGGAGGGAAGGGGAGGAGGAAGATGTGTGAGGGGAATGGAGAGGAAGGAGGGAGGGGAGGAGGAGGAGGAGGAGGGGAGGGAGGGAGGGAGGGGGAGGGAGGGAGGGGAGGGAGGGAGGGAGGGAAGAGGGCGAGGAGGAACGGGATAAAGGAGGGAAGAGGGAGGGAAGGGAGGAGGATAAAGGGGGAGAAGAGAACGGAGGGAAAGAGGGAGGGAAGAGTGAGGGGAAAGGAGATATGAGGGGAAGAATGGAAGGAGGGAAGGAAGGAGAAGGGGAAGGGGATGGAGACTAGGAAGTATTAACAGACCATTATTTTTTTCCTGTTCTCTGCACCATAAAACTATCCCTACATACTTTCGACTCGAGCAATTTCTCCATACGTATTTCTTCTCTCTCACGCCATCTGAAACCCTACCAACTTGCGATGTGTTTGGTCAGCTCCCTCGTTCATATATATAAAAAGGCGTCCCGTTTGTTCCGTCTCTCGGAAATAAAGCGTGTGTGATCATAGCCATCACATGTTTGTATCGAGTCAGCTTTTCGGAAAGTTTTTGATTACTTTCTTTGGGGGGGGGGGGGGCGTGGAGAAGAAAATAAGAAAAGGGTCGAGGTGATGGCCGTAACGCTAATAGATAGGGCTCTTTTTCGTGGTAATGGTGATGATAGTGATAGTAATTACGATAGTTGTAGTAGTAGTAGTAGCGCTGGTTGTATGAATAATGGCAATGATAATGATGGTCATGATGATAAAAATAATGCGGGTAGTGTAATGAGAATTATTAATGATTATGATGATTGCAGTTACTATAAGTGTAGTGATAATGATAATAGGAATAAGAGTAGGAACATGGATGGATGAAGATTGAAAACAGAAATAACAGCCCAGTAGTGAGAGGATGTTTATTTACATCGACATTTTTTTTTACATCGCTGTTATATGAGCCAATAGTTATAGAACAGACAAAAAAAAAACAAGAAAAGAAAAGAATGAACCCATTTTTCATTCTCTTTGTTTGTTTTTTTGTTTGTTTTGGAGAAGTGATGTTCAAGTTGTCTCGTCTATATCCCTTCCCTATCTTGCGCTTAAAATATGCATAACCTTCTGTGAATTTCTGATAAGATGTAGAAAAGTTATTTGCCCTAAGTTCCTGTCACGTGCATAGTACGTTATGTTCGTGATTGTGTTAGGGAGGGGAAGGTAGAGGAGTCTGTGTGTGTGTGTGTGTGTGCGTGTGTGTGTGTGTGTGTGTGTGTGTGTGTGTGTGTGTGTGTGTGTGTGTGTGTGTGTGTGTGTGTGTGTGTATGTGTGTGTGTGTTTGTGTGTGTGCGCGCGCTTCTGTTTAAGTTTTTTGTGTGTTTGTTTGTTTGAAAATAAGTATATGTGTAAAATATTGTATTTGCATACGTTTCGTTGTCTTCTTATGTGCGTGAATTGCAAAGCGTGTGTGTGTACGTCTATGCTTTCTTAGATCGACCTTGGCCTCGACCCCTTCCTCGTCCCTTTCCAACTTGGGTCAATTGTGCTTTATGGGAGCCTTTCCGAAACACGGGTTGATAGCTCCCGGGCCTTCCTCTGTACCCTACCCTACCCTTGCTCCCGAGATCCCCCCTGCCCTGGTTCGGCCTGTGATCTACAAAGGATTTCCGGTCCCGAAGGATTCTCTTATCAGGATACTAATCTCTCTTCACTGATATCTCCCGGAGCCCAGTGAGGGCGTGGGATGCTGGAGAGGGACGTCCAATTTGAGCCTCGATGATGTCCAGGGTTTCAGGATTCTGTCTCTCCCAGGACGGAATTTTGAGGTTTCCGTTCTGATTACTGAGTTACACCTCTCTCTCTATCTATCTCTCTCTCTCTCTCTCTCTCTCTCTCTCTCTCTCTCTCTCTCTCTCTCTCTCTCTCTCTCTCTCTCTCTCTCTCTCTCTCTCTCTCTCTCTCTCTCTCTCTCTCTCTCTCTCTCTCTCTCTCTCTCTCTCTCTCTCTCTCTCTCTCTCTCGTTCTCTCTCTCTCTCTCTCTCTCTCTCTCTCTCTCTCTGTCTCTCCCCTTCTCTCTCTCTCTCTCTCTCTCTCTCTCTCTCTCTCTCTCTCTCTCTCTCTCTCTCTCTCTCTCTCTCTCTCTCTCTCTCTCTCTCTCTCTCTTTCTCTCTCTCTCTCTCTCTCTCTCTCTCTCTCTCTCTCTCTCTCTCTCTCTCTCTCTCTCTCTCTCTCTCTCTCTCTCTCTCTCTCTTTCTCTTTCTTTCTTAGGTTGAGGATAACCTGTGTTACCTTATCCATTTAAGTTGTTAAGTTCGATTGCGAAAGGGAGCAAGGTATGGAAATGACTCTGCTCTCTCTTGGCCTCCTTCCCTCTCTCGTACTTGGGCCATGGCCTTCCTGTCCTCTCCTCCCTGTCTTTCTACTCTCCCTTGGCTTTCCTGCTTTCCCAACCCTCTTTTATCACATGTGCTTCCTTCCATTCTTTCTCCTTCGCTTTCCCTTCTCTCTCCTTCCTTTCCCTCCCTCCCTTCCTTTCTTCCACTCCCCTCCTCCCCCGTCCCCACCAACTCCCCCAGCGCGGCCCCAATTTCCCTAATTACCGAGGGCCTCCTCCGGAAACAGACATTAATCACCTTTCCCTGATTTTGTTTTGATGCTGTTTACTCGTCTGGTCTGCTCAGGGTTGTGTGTGTGTGTGTGTTGGGGGGGGGGGGGGGGGGGGGCTGTTGTGTGCCGCCGGGTTATGTTGTTTTAGCAACGTTGATAGTGATGCTGAATATTGTTGATATTATTGTTGTTGTTTACCCTCTCCCCTATCGACCTTCCCCCCCTCATACCTCGCCTCCCTTCCGCATTTTCCCATGTCTCCTCTCTCCCCTACCTCTCTTACCTCTCTCTCTCTCTCTCTCTCTCTCTCTCTCTCTCTCTCTCTCTCTCTCTCTCTCTCTCTCTCTCTCTTTCTCTTTCTCTCACTTTCTCTCTTCCTCTTCCTTTCTCTCCCTCTCTCTCCCTTTCTCTCCCCATCGCTCCCTCCCCCCCTCTCCTTTCCTCTCATCCTTTCTTCTTTCCTTTCTCTCCCCTCTCCCTGTTCTATCCCTCTTTCTCTTTTCCTTCCCTCGTTTCTTGGTCATACACTAAATCTGTTTTAGTACCGTCCTTCTTCACTTCTTTTATTTTTGGTCTTTCCCCGCATGGCTTTGCAATTTTAATCGTTTTTCTTTTCTTTCTTTCTTTTCTCTTTATTATTATTCTCTTCCTCCAAATCTGCCTGCAATCCGCCCATCCTTTGTTTTTCTTAAACTCCCTTCTCTTCTCCATTTTCGCCCCTTTTGTGAGAGAGGGAGTTAGTGTGTCTGTGTCTGTGGGCGTGTGGGCGTAGGTGAGTTCCCCCCCCCCTTCATGCTGTGGGTCTCCCTCCCTCTTCCCTTGAATGCCTCGTGTCTCATCCAGATAAGATTTTATGTTCCTTCTGGTCTGTTCGAGTGTCCCCTGCCTGTACGTTTCGAAGGAAATCCTCCTCGCCCTTTTCTCTTTCTTTCACTCTTTCCTTTCTCTCTCTTCGCCTCCTCTCTCTCCTCTGTCTTTCTAGCGCCCCTCCCCCCTCCTTTTCTTTCCACTTTTCATTCTTCCTCTCTTCTTTTCTTCCCCTTTTTTTCGCCCCCTTCTCTGTCACCAAACTTTCGTATTCCCCTCCTCTACCACCCTTCTGCCTTTCTCTCTACTTACCTTTTGCTAACAATATCTCTTTTACCTTCTCCTCCCCCTCCCCCTCCTCTCCCTCCTCCTCCTCCTCCTCCTCTTTCCCCTCCTCCTATTCCTCTCCCTCCTCCTCCTCCTCCTCCTCCTTTCCCTCTTCCTCCTTCTCCTCCTCCTCCTCCTCCTTCTCCTCCTCCTCTCCACCCACTTCCTCTCCCTCCTCCTCCTCCTCCCCTCCCTCCTCCTCCTCCTCCTCCTCCTCCTCATCCTCATCCTCCTTTCCCACTTCCTCCTTCTCTTCCTCCTCTTCTTCCACTTCCTCCTCTCCTCCCCCTCCCCCATTCTTTCCAGAGCTCCCCAAGGCTATGATCTTTCGAGGCGTCCTCTCCGACTCCCCTCCGTCGAAAAAAGAGAGAGAAAATAAATCAGCTTACGTTACCATTTCTCGAACGGGACCTCGACGAAGAAGAGGCCAGCTGGGACAACAGGGAGGGAGGGAGGAGGGTGGAGGAGGGAGGGAGGGAGGAACGGAGGAAGGAGGGATGAGGGAGCAAAAGAGAGAGGATGGGGGAAAGGAGGAGGTAAGGAGGAAAGGAGGGACGAGGGAGGGAGGGAGCACGGCGGAAGGTGAGATGGGAGGGAGGGAGAAGGGCGGAAGGTGGGAGGGAAGGAGGGAAGGAGGGAGGAGGGAGGAGGGCGGATGGCGGAAGGTGGGATGGGAGAGAGGGAGGAGGGCGGAAGATGGGAGAGAGGGAGGAGGGCGGAAGGTGGGAGGGAAGGAGGGAGAGGGAGAAGAAGAGAGAAAGAGGGGGAGGGATTGAGGGAAAGCGGAAGAGAGGGCGAGAGTGGAAGGAAGGAAGGGAGGGAGAGAGGGAGAGATGGGATAGGAGAGGAATGAGTGATCGAGTGAGCAAGCAAGCGAGCAAATAAGTAAATAAAGAGATCAATAGATAAATAAATATATATGTATATATAAGAGAAGGTGAGTTAGTATAGGGAGGGGGTAGATATAGGAGAGTGAGTAAGCAAGTAAGTAAAACAAGTAAATAAGAGGGGAAAATGGATGGTGTAGTGAAGGAGGGATGAGTACAGTGAGTGAGTGAGTAAGTAGATAAGAGTGAACACGGGAAGGTTTAGTTATGGAGAGAGAGGGGCTGGGAGGAAGGAAGGAAGAGAGTGAGCGATTGAGCGAGCGAGAGGAAAGGAAGGAGGGAGATTAAGAGACGGGAGTGAAAAAAAAAGGATAGAAAAGACACTCACAGGAAACTTTCCTCCTTTAGACAAGGAAGATTTGAAAAAAAAAAAAAAAAAAAAAATCTAACTTGATAATGATAATGAAAGGTGGAGAGACGTAGATGGTGATGGTTCGGCGTCGGTGCAGTTTTCGCGTGGTGCAAATACTCCAAAGATGGCCGGATGTTACGTGATGATGGAAAGACCCCTTTTTATCTGCATTAATTTCCTCGTGTTAATGATTGCAACCCCCGTCCGTCCCTCCCTCCCTCCCCTTCTCTCCTTCCTCCTACCTTCTCTCCCCTCCCCCTCCCTTCCTACCTTCCTACGTGCATTACTTACTCATTATGATTTTCATCTCCTCTCTTTCTTGAAGCTTTCTTTTTTGCTTCTTTGTCATGATCTTGTTCCCCTTCTTTCATCTTTCACCACTACCACCACCACCTCCACCTCCACCATCACCACCACCTCCACCACCATCACCACCTCCACCAC
>BOPN01000051.1:412274-414774 GCA_017312705.2 Penaeus japonicus
TCTCTCTCTCTCTCTCTCTTCTCTCTCTCTCTCTCTCTCTCTCTCTCTCTCTCTCTCTCTCTCTCTCTCTCTCTCTCTCTCTCTCTCTCTCTCTCCTCTCTCTCTCTCCTCTCTCTCCCTCTCTCTCTCTCTCTCTCTCTCTCTCTCTCTCTCTCTCTCTCTCTCTCTCTCCCTCTCTCTCTCTCTCTCTCTCTCTCTCTCTCTCTCTCTCTCTCTATCCCCCCCCTACCTCGCTCCTCCCTCCTTCCTCCCTCCTCCCCCTCCCTCTCTTCCCTCCCCCTCCTCCCCTCTCTCCCTCCCCCTCCCTCTCTCCCTCCTTCTCTCCTCCTCCCCTCCCTCTCTCCCCTCCCCCCTCCCTCCCCTCTCTCTCCCTCCTTCTCTCCCTCCTCTTCTCCCTCTCTCTCTCTCTCTCTCTCTCTCTCTCTCTCTCTCTCTCTCTCTCTCTCTCTCTCTCTCTCTCTCTCTCTCTCTCTCTCTCTCTCTCTTTCACTCCCTCCCTCCCTCCCTCTCTCACTCCGGACTTACCTGTTTTTTATGTCGGTTTTAAAAGGTCATTTCTTGAAGCCGTTGCTTAAGGTTTTATTTGCGGAAAATTGCCTTTAAGAAAATGGAGATGAATGATACCGGAGGAGGAAATAGAGGAAGAGGAGGGGAGGAGGAGAAGAAGAGTCAGAGAGAGAGGAAGAGGAGTTAAAAGGAGAACAAGAAAAAAAAGTGAGAGAAAGAAAGAAAGAAAGAAGAGCAAATATAGAAGTAGGGCTTGAATATCATGGAGAAGGAGGAGGGAATGGAAGGGGGGGGGGAGGCGTATGGGAGAAGGAAAAGAATGGGAAAGGTGAAGGCAACGGTAGTGATTAAGTTGATGGCGTACAGTATGATATGATTAACGGGTTGGATACAAGGACACAGAAAAGAATGTATTATCATTATATACGACACTGGCGTGGAAGCTGTTCATTCAAGTTTATGGTGATTCTCTTTTGATAATTTTTTTTTTCTTTCTTTTTTTTTAGGCATATGAACGCGTATTCAATCGATTTTGAGCGAAATTCCAAAATGGTCCTACTATAGCACTTTCCTTATTAAGCAACACACGTTTTACTAGAACTGTAACTCAACTACAAGGCAAAGCAAACCTGCCTTCACAAATCGGCGTACCTGCGTGGAGGCTTCCTAGAAGAGAGCCTGCAGGCAAATGTGGCTCGTAATCCTTTTTACTTAATCATGAACCGAAGCGAGGGCCCTTATTATCGTTATTATTATTATTAGTAGTAGTAGTATCGTCGTTGTTATTAGTAGTAGTAATATTATTATTATGATAATTTTTTTTCATGTTATCAGTATCATTATCATTATTGTAGTTGTTATTTTGTCATTAGTAATTAACACTAGTGTTGGTATCATAACCACTACTTCTGCTATTACCATCATCCCTTCCAATACCACCACCCATAACCACTCTCACATCACCATTGCTCGATGTTTCATGCGAGTGGACCTCAGGGATGGTAAGAAAAGGAAGGGACGGGAGGAGGGACGGGACCGGCGGCGAGGGCGTCTCCCTCCAAGTGACGAGCGGTGTCGCCTGGAAACGAGACACGGGCGGGCCTGGTAAGAAGTTTGGGGCAACCAAATTACACTGGTGTTGATGACTGGACGTTAGGGTGGTGGAGGGCGGATGAGGGTGAAGGGTGGTTGGGTGAGGGGAGAGAGTGGGGGAGAGGGAGAGAAAGAGAGAGAGAGATGAGGAAGAAGATGATAATGAAGAAGAAGTAGGAGAAGAGATTATATTCATACTCTCAACACCTCTCTCTCTCTCTCTCTCTCTCTCTCTCTCTCTCTCTCTCTCTCTCTCTCTCTCTCTCTCTCTCTCTCTCTCTCTCTCTCTCTCTCTCCCTCTCTCACTCCCTCCCTCCCTCCCTCCCTCCCTCACTCCGGACTTACCTGTTTTTTTATGTCGGTTTTAAAAGGTCATTTCTTGGAGCCGTTGCTTAAGGTTTTATTTGCGGAAAATTGCCTTTAAGAAAATGGAGATGAATGATACCGGAGGAGGAAATAGAGGAAGAGGAAGGGGGGGAGAAGAGTAGTCAGAATGAGAGGAAGAGGAGTTAAAAGGAGAACAAGAAAAAAAAGAGAGAAAGAAAGAAGAGCAAATATAGAAGTAGGGCTTGAATATCATGGAGAAGGAGGAGGGAATGGAAGGGGGGGGGGCGTATGGGAGAAGGAAAAGAATGGGAAAGGTGAAGGCAACGGTAGTGATTAAGTTGATGGCGTACAGTATGGTGTGATTAACGGGTTGGATACAAGGACACAGAAAAGAATGTATTATCATTATATACGACACTGGCGTGGAAGCTGTTCATTCAAGTTTATGGTGATTCTCTTTTGATATTTTTTTTTCTTTTTTTTAAGCATATGAACGCGTATTCAATCGATTTTGAGCGAAAGTCCAAAATGGTCCTACTATAGCACTTTCCTTATTAAGTTTTACTAGAACTGT
>BOPN01000051.1:419774-424498 GCA_017312705.2 Penaeus japonicus
TGTTCCACTTCACAAATCTGCGGAACCACGCTACCGCACGCTGTAACTCATACCAAGAGGAGTAATGTTCAAGTAGTTTATCTGTTGGGTTTTGATCGTCCACAGTTGTTGCTAGCAAAGGGTCTTGCTTACGTATCTCGGGATCATGATCGGAGGCTTCAGATATCACCAACTTGGGTGGCCAGTCCTTCTCATACCTTAGGAATGAAGGACCAAATTTCCATCGTCCACCCTTTATCAACTCTTGTGCTGAAAGGCCTCTAGTAGCATCATCGGCTGGATTGTCTTCTGATCGTACATGACGCCACTGGTTCGGAGAGGAGGCCCTATGAATTGTCCCAAGTCGATTCGCTACAAATGTATGAAAGCGTTGCCTGGTACTTGAGATATATTGTAGAACAATCATGCTATCAGACCAGAACACAGAATCTTCCAGAATGAGTGTCATTTCCCGACGTATCTTTGTGTCAACTTCTGCAGCCAGTGTGGCAGCACACAATTCGAGACGGGGAATAGAGGTCGTCTTAATGGGTGCAAGTCTTGCACGGGCACCAAGGAGGCTTATATGAACGTCTCCATTATCGTGTTCTAACCGAACGTATGTTACAACGGCATAGGCCGTTTCTGAGGCATCACAGAAATGATGTAGTTGGGCATGTACTAATTTGCTGCTGACCTGGGCTGCTGCTATGTGACGTGGTACTTGAAAGCCTTCCAGTTTTGCAAGGTCATTCATCCATTTTCTCCATTTTTGTTCATTTTTAGGTGTTAGATTTTCGTCCCAACCCATTTTGCGACGAACTTCGTTTTGGAATATCATCTTTGCTCTAATGGTGAAAGGGGCTAGTAAGCCTAAGGGGTCGAAGATGGAACTCATGATGCTCAGTATGCCCCTGCGCGTGGTTGGCTTCATGGGTGTTGACACTCTGATCTTTAGCACGTCATCATCGAGATCCCACAGAACCCCTAGAGCTCTGTCCATTGGCAAGTTATCGATCGTCAGGTTTATGTCCTTTATTCGGGGGCTTCTTTCATCCGTGGGAATAACTCTCATGACTTTCCTTGAATTTGACATCCATTTTGTGAGTCTGAAGCCTCCAGCTTGCAGTGTGTCCCTCAAATTGATGGCATATTCTGCAGCTTCCTCCTCTGAATTAGTTGACAGTAGAAGATCATCTACATAGAAATTTTTCTTAGCTGCTGCTGAATGTTGGCCTTCATCCTTGTCTAGAGTTTTGTGTAGCGCATACGATGCACAGGCGGGGCTCCATATCCCACCAAAGAGATGTACTGTCATTCGATAGGTTACTGGGTTCTCAGAGAGGTCTCCCCCAGGCCACCATAGAAACCGTAGCACATCACGATCCCTTGGTGTAACATGGACTTGGTGGAACATTGCCTCTATATCTGCAGCCAATGCAACTCGCCCTTCCCTGAATCGCAGTAGAATGCCCAATAAGTTGTTCATTAAATCTGGTCCTTGCATAACTTTCTTATTCAAGTTCACTCCTTTGAAACTAGCTGCACAATCAAAAACTATCCTAAGTTTGTCTGGCTTGTTTGGGTTGAAGACTGGATGATGTGGTAAGTACCAGGTTTTGTTTAGTGGTCCAACTATTTTGTGTACTCGCTCAGCAAACCCTTTTTTTATGAGATCCTCTACCTCTTTTACATATCTTTGATGCAAGTCAACATTCCTTTCAAGTCTGCTCTTTAATGAGTCTAATCGTCGACGGGCCATAGTCCAGTTATCTGGTAGCCCTGGATCCTGTTCCCTAAATGGTATCGGCAACTGGTGGTGGGCTCCGACCCTAGACCCTTCCCTTTTCCAGAGATCTATCACATGTCCATCTTCAACCGACCACCCTTTTTCGTCTATATCAGTTTGTGATTCAATATCCCAGAATTGTTTTACACTTTCCCAATTTGCATTTTCATATGAATGGTCCACCGTTTCGTCGATATAGTTTCCAAAGCTTAGATTTGAAGTCCTTTGAGGATGTAAGGGTCCATTTACCGTCCATCCCAGCTTTGTTCTAACAGCAAATGGTTCTCCATCTCTTCCTCTCCTGACTTCCATGGGCACCATGGCATCAGGAGCATCTAGTCCTATTAGTAGTTCAAAGGATAGATGTGTTGTTCGCTCTTGTATCCCAACTAGGTCCTTTAAATGTGGCCAACAAGAAACTTCGGTGAAGCCTGTTTTGGTTTGGAGTAAGCCTTGTGGGAAGGTGTCCATCACAATAACTTGTGAGAGAAATATGGGTCTTTGTCTTTTTGTGAGAAGCCCCCTTACACTCAACTCTACTTGTTCTACATTTTGACATGTCTTCTCCAAAAGTGTGGCAACTGTTGTTTTCATAGTTTCACCTTCTAGATCTAGGTACTTTGCAATTTTCCGCGAGCAGAAGCTCCTAGTACTCCCCGAATCTAACAATGCATATGCAGTTACCCTCCTTTGGGCAGCTTGGTCTTTGGATGTTATTATGACTGGGACTATTGGTAATGCAATGTGTCTAGGTGTTGCTCCTTTACTCATCTTAATGCTATTTGTATGTTCCCTCCTTTCTAGTCATTGTCTTTCTTCCCTTTTTGTTGGGACTTCCATTGGTTTCCTCTTGTTTTTATCATCATTGACATGAACAATTGACCCACTCTTTCTAAATTCTGTATCATGCAGCAACCTTGAATGGTATCCACCACAGCCATTGATATCACATGGCCGTGCTCTGCATTGCCTTGCACTGTGGCCAGATTTCAGGCAATTGAAGCATTTCCTTTGGCCGATCAAAATCTTCCTGCGTTGGTGAATACTGGCAGACTTGAACAAATCACAGAAAGCCAGGCTATGTTCTCCATAACAAAAATCACATGTAATTGGTCTTGAAGTTGATGGTGTTGTCTGGGTTGTAAACCCAAACTCTGCCCTTCGATCTCGTTTTGTAACCTTGTCAGTCGATTCTGAAGGCCTCTGACACTCCTTAGGAATTTCTTTACTATTAACTTTATAAGTTACTGAGGATGAGGCCCCTCCAACTCTCTTTGCTGACCTGCCTAAGTTTTCCACTTCCTTTCGTAAGAATTCTCTAAGCTGTAATATATCTCGTCCTTTTTTGCTTGCCTTTGGTTTTATATTGTTCCATCGGTCTATCCTAGTATCATCAAGGCTTTTTGTCAGTTGCGTTATGTAGAAGCGTATGTCAATTTCTGGTAGCCTGTCGAAGGAGCCGGTGAAAGATGTAATTGATTCCACAAAGTCATACAACTCTGTGAGCCCTTCTAAGATTTTTCTCTTCACATGCGGTCAATTTAACAATTTCTCAGTCTGTTTTTCTATGTATTGTGTCACATCACCGAACTTCATTTTGAGTGCGTTCGTGGATGTTTTGAGGCCATTCTTATTGGACATCTTCAGGCAGTGCGAGATTTTTATGCGGAGCCTCGGATCACAGTGGTTGTATAACAGGTTCAGTTTGGTCCTGGCTGATAGCCCTTTGGTTCGCTCTTTATACTGACTCATAAAGGACCAGTACTGTTCTGTTCCTTCACTCTCCAGCATGGGCAACTTATGTTCTACCACTTTCATAGCCTCCATCACTGAATGTCTATATTGCTCTGATATCTTTCCACCATTTTTCTTTCTCCTTTTTGGGCATCAGGTTTCTAATGTCATCATCATTAGTCATGTCCCTTTCATTGTCGCTCTCTTCAGCCTCAGATGTTCCATGAGCCCGTTTAGATGTTCCCTTTGTCACCGAATTGACAGTATTATACGTTTTCTTTAGAATACCTTCCTGATGCTCAGCTACATCAGCATCAGCAGAGGATGTGGTCTGGTTGATATCACTTACATTGTCAGGTTCCAATTCTCGCGGTTTTACCAACTGGGTTGAGAGTATACGCAACTCTTCTACCACTCTGCCCAGATGAGTCTCTAAAGTATCAAAACGGCACAGTAATGGTAATTTTCCAATTTGGCAAAGGTAGTTGCTTCTGGCTCTTCCCTTTCAATACCCAATACCCTGGGTTGGTTTCTCTGTCGTTCATAGGTTCTACAATCTCTTGGGCATTTGGTGATTCAGGTCTCTCATTAACACTGGGTTCTTCATGAGACAAGATATTGACTCTAACTTCCTCAGACATTTTCTCTTCTAATTTCACTGATCTAGACTCATTGGTTTTATGTTTTTTTCGACTTGTTACATATCAGTTGTAAATTAAATGTACTTTCTTAATTTTCTCGTTGACCGCCAATCTTAATTCTTCCGAATTACATCACATGGGCCCTTGGTTCCTTTATATCACTTCACATGAGTAATTTCTTCCCTTTACTTCACATCACACGAGCTCCTTTTTTTCTCTTCACAATACATGTGCATGAGCCTAAGCTCTTTCGCAACACCAGCGCATGAGCCTAAGCTCTTTCGCAATACCAGCGCATGAGCCTAAGCTCTTTCGCAATACCAGTGCATGAGCCTAAGCTCTTTCGCAATACCAGCGCATGAGCCTAAGCTCTTTCGCAATACCAGCGCATGAGCCTAAGCTCTTTCGCAATTCCAGCGCATGAGCCTAAGCTCTTTCGCAATACCAGTGCATGAGCCTAAGCTCTTTCGCAATACCAGCGCATGAGCCTAAGCTCTTTCGCAATACCAGTGCATGAGCCTAAGCTCTTTCGCAATACCAGTGCATGAGCCTAAGCTCTTTCGCAATACCAGTGCATGAGC
>BOPN01000051.1:429076-431576 GCA_017312705.2 Penaeus japonicus
GCCAGAAATAGAGGAGATTTCCCATTTTTGAATCCGGAGATGACGCCAATTCGGGACACGAGAGGACCGCAGCGGTGACCGGGGAGGGGGGGGGGAGCGTCTCATGCAAGGCCAGGGGGCGAGGGGGCGGGGAGAGAGAGGGAGAGGGGGAGAGCGGGGATGAGGAAGGAGGAGGGAAAGGATGGGGAGAGAGGGGGCGGGGAGAGAGGGGATGAGGAAGGAGGAGGGAAAGGATGGGGAGAGAGGGAGGGAACGAGAGAGGGAGGGAACGAGAGAGGGGACGGGAAGGAGGAAGGGACGAATGGAGGCGATGGTTGAGAAAGAAGGAAGAATGAGGAGATGAGTAGGATTGAGGAAGGGGGGTGAGTTAGGGGGGGAGGTTGTATGGGGTATCATGAGCGACTTTTATTCATTATTTATCGTTTATTGGATCATCACGTTTCTCCTCTTTTTATCCTTTATTCTGCTTCCCAGTTGTATCATATATTTGTCGATTTTCCCCAAATTTATGAATTTCTTTTTCCGTTTTCTGTATTGTTCCTGGTTATCGTATTTCATGTTTTATCCTCTTCGTCGTATTGTATTTCCGATCTCTCCTCTTCGCCGTTTCCTCGTCTATCCTGCATTCCGGTTTCGCGTAAATCATATGTTTTATTTCATTCAACTTTCCTTTCTTGTCATCCAAAACGTTTACAAACAAAACAAGATTAAGCTTATTCACAATTAGCTAAATAATTTAACTGTAAAAAAAAAAAGCTGAAATAAATGGATATATAAACTTTTAAAAATGAAATGGTTCAATGACCAGTGAAGCTATCGCTAGAAACTCTTTCTGTCTCGAGAGTCGCTGTCCAGATGAATACAAACCATTTTTTTTTTTCGTTGTTTTTGCTTTTGCTTTTCTTACACTAGTTAGACATATCCTCAGCAATTATTCTATTTATTGTTCCTTTTCATTGAGGCCTCTGAGTTTCCGAAAGCTTTTTTGGTAGTCACATTGCTGTTGTTGTTATATATATATATATATGTATATATATATATAGATAGATATAGATATAAATAGATATAGATATATATATATATATATATATATATATATATATATATATAGATATATACATACACTGTATATATATATTTTTTTTTTCTCTCTTTTTTTCTTTCTTTTCTTTTCTTTCTTTCTTTTTCTTTTTCTTTTGTTTTTCCTTCTTTCTCTTGATTGGATGTTGAATATCTTTAGCCGAAACGCCGATCACGTTTAAATTCACACGAAGGAAGTCGCTGCATGAAAGAAAGGATATGCGTGGCCTCCTTGTCGCTTAGAGGGCCACAGAGGTCAGTCACTGTGGTGCATGAGAGTCGCGCCGCCATGCACAGACGTCGCCATTCACGCCGCCTGCTGTTTTATCTCGATATGAGGAGTCTCGTCTCGTCCTCTTGTCACAGACTGCATCAGCCGCATCATTTTATTCCCGCGCGATGTGCAATTTGCGCTTTTACATGCGGGGGGGGGGGGGGGAGCTCCATCTGCAGTAGACGGAATCACACACGCAATGGGGAAAAAAAGAATCATGCAGGAAAGGGAAAAAAATCACGCATGAAATAAAGAGAAACACAAGAAAGTGGAAAAATAAGAGTCACACATTCAATTAAAAAGAGGGAGAGGGAGAGGGAGAGGGAGAGGGGGAGAGAGAGAGAAGAGTTTAAGAGATTAAACATCAGATAATATATAAGGAAAAAGTGTGGACTAAGTCCCGAATGCCGGATAAAGCCGTGTGGTTTCGCCTCAGACCCGTGACTCGCCTTCCATCTCTTCTTCTTATCCCTCCTCCCCTTCTCCTTCCTATCTCCCCCTTCTCCCCCTCTCCTCCCCTTCTTCTTTCCTTCTCCTCCTCTCCTCCCCTTCTTCTCCCCTTCTTCTTTCCTTCTCCTCCTCTCCTCCCCTTCTTCTCCCTTTCTCCTCCTCTCCTCTCCTTCTTCTCCCTTTCTCCTCCCCCTTCTCCTCCCCCTTCTCCTCCCCCTTCTCCTCCCCTCTCCCCCCTTCTTCCCCCTTCTACCCCTCCCCTTCTCATTTGCTCTGCCCTTCTTCCTCCGTTCTTATTTATTCTTCCTTCTTCCATCCCTCCTGCATTCTTCCCTCATTCCTTCCCCTTCAATCTCCCCCTACCCCCCACCCTATCCCCCATGCCCGTAGGAAAAGCCGGTCTCTTTCCCTTTCACTTCTCTCCTCATTCTAAGGAAACCGAGGTTGAATCTGCGGCGAAGGGAAGCTGTATTACAAGCTCGAGGGATGTTTGGGGGGAGGGAGGGAGGGAGGGAGGGAGGGAGGGAGGGAGGGAGGGAGGGAAAGGGTTCCTGTGGCGGATATTGCGTTGTGTTTGTGTTTACAGGAGGTGGGGGGGGGGGTAGATGTAAATAGATAGAGATGTTGAAAGATCGATCGGATAAATAGATATAGATTGATAGATATAGGATAGATAGGTTAAGATACATGCTAGTC
>BOPN01000051.1:439076-449076 GCA_017312705.2 Penaeus japonicus
CCCGTAGAGTTTGGGGGCATATGACGAGGGGTGAATGAAATCACTGCTGCTCAACAATGAACTGAGAAGTGTTGAGCACAGAGTTTATGGGGAGTGAGGCCAGGGTGTGAGGCCAAACCGAGCGCTGAGTGTGTAAAGTGTGAGGATAGGGCGGAAAGTGAGGCAGGCAGGTGTAGGGATGGTGGCCGGGGAGCACTATCTCTACGCATGACGTAAACACCATGTCGCCCCGCCCATCTTCCATCAGTCAGGAAGGCTTCCTGTGATTGGATCTCTTTTAGTCTCAAGCAAAAACATGGAATCAATATACAAGAGCTATTACTGCACTTGCATGTTGCACCGGAGTGCTGCATATTCATATGGCCAACTACCATGTCGTATTTCCTGATATTTATATTTTACATTATTTTTAGCTCCGCTCCAGTGTACATTTGCATGATCTGTCTTTTCCTTTGCTGGGCGTATGCATCTCGTTTGCATATACAAGTAAAATTGAGAACAAAAATAATGTATATCGTGTTACATTGCTTGGCGGAGCGTCAATGTTTTTATTATGCGTAATAGCATATTTATGCATTTTCACTTACCTTTGACATTCATCGGCCTTTATGCGCCATATACAACGGCCATGTTTTAAAAGAAACCAAAAATTATAAGAAAAAAATGTAAAGCACTAGCGCTTTAGTGAAGAAATGGCCTTTAGCGTGAAAGAGATCGGGATCGTGAAAATTTGATCTCGTAATAAGGGAGGGAAGGTAGAGATGTAGGGGGGGGGGGGGACGCACGCGGGAATCTGTCCATATATCCCCCTATTAAAGCATTATTGAATCAAGGGAAGGATTTATTTCGTTGCATTGGAGATTAAGGCTAGCATATTGGGACGTAGGAAAGTGCAAGTTTGGTGGTGCTAACTACGCTTGATCTACATGTGATTGCTACACTGCTTGACTTTTATTGTCCCTGGTACGCCACTTTTTGCAATTGCAATCCCAGCCTTATTGGTTGCATTTACTTACATGTGCTGTAATTGCATAAAGTGTGCATCTGGGAGGTTTATACATAAACCTCTCTGCACTGTACTTTATGCTAGAATTGCTATATTTTGTATGTTTTTTACCATTATAGTAATGTACCCTAATGCCGATGCCCTGCCAGGCATTGTCTTTGATGTAAGTTTAAATTACACGATGATATCGCTTCCACGCTGCCCCCCTCCCCTCTCTCTCTCTCTCCCTCTCTCTCTCTCTCTCTCTCTCTCTCTCTCTCTCTCTCTCTCTCTCTCTCTCTCTCTCTCTCTCTCTCTCTCTCTCTCTCTCTCTCTCTCTCTCTCTCTCTCTCTCTCTCTCTCTCTCTCTCCCTCTCCCTCTCTCTCTCCCTCTCCCTCTCCCTCTCCCTCTCCCTCTCCCTCTCCCTCTCTCTCTCTCTCTCTCTCTCTCTGTGTGTGAATGAGTGATTGTATGCCTGCTTGCAGCTGACTGATTGAACCAAGCATCTTAATACAGATTTTGACAGCCCTGTCCACGACACAGACCGAGACATTCCCAAGTCCAGCGTTAACTTCCGACCGTTTTATTTTTCAAGTTCCTCCACATGCTTGATGAGTGGCCAGTGCCAGACTAGGCTCGAGGACTCGCCTTGAGTTACGCACCGAGACTAGAACGAAGCACCAGACACCCCATTGCCTGCTGTTTTAATGCACCTCCTTACAACAACGGCCTCGTAGACTCTCGTTGCGTGACATTTATACCGAACTTTTACGTAGCAGGCCCACATGCGCCACGAATTTATGTCTTCAGTGAGCCATTCCTTCCTGTCTCCCCCTTCCCCTCTCTCTCTCTCTCTCTCTCTCTCTCTCTCTCTCTCTCTCTCTCTCTCTCTCTCTCTCTCTCTCTCTCTCTCTCTCTCTCTCTCTCTCTCTCTCTCTCTCTCTCTCTCTCTCTCTCTCACACACCCCTCTTTCAGACTCCCTCCAAACACCTTGCCACCTCCCCCTCTCATCCCCCTCCCGTTTTACCCCTCCCCCATTCCCGTCTCCCGTCTCTTCCCCACCTCCCATTCCTTCCTCATTCCCCCTTCTTACCCCCGCCTCCATTCACCCTCTCCCTCCCTCCCTCGCTCTCCCACCTTCACCGCCTCCACACTTTCACCTCTGTCACCCTTCCCCGCCTCCACTCCATCTCTTCTTCCCGCTTCTTCACCTCCTTCCCGCTCCCCCACTCCCCCACTCCCCCTCTTCCCCGCTCCCCCACCTCTTCCCCGCTCCCCCGCCTCCCCACAATCCCACTTAAATCCCCCCCCCCTCCCCCACCTGCCTTCCGCTTCCCCACCTCCTCCCCACTCCCCCACCTCTTATCCCCACTCTCCTACCTCCTCCCTTACTCCACCTCGAATACTGTCTCACCTTTCAGGGAGTTTTATCGTTCCTCCTTTGTTCTCTCCGCAAAAGCCGAACGCGAATATTATCTCGGTGGCCATAGCATTTTTTCTCTTAACAGCGTGTGGTTTATGGACAAGTAAACCTTTCTGGAAGAAGCCTCGGCTCCGCTTGTGTTTTTTTTTTTTTGTGTGTGTGTGTTGTATGCTTTGTATTTTTTGTGCTTTTTACTTTTTTACTTGATTTGTTTATTGGTTCTATTTTAGTCATTATATTATTATTTGTTGTTATTATTATCATTATCATCATCATCATCATCATTATTATCGTTACTATTTTTATTATTATTATTGTTATTATGATTATTATTGTTATCATTGTTGTCATTATTATTATCATTATTATTACCATTATTATTATTATTATCATTATTATTATCATTATCATCATTATTAACGTTCTTATTACTACTTCTGTCATTGTATATATCGTTTATAAGTGAAGGAGTGATTGCAACTAAGTTTATTTTCATTGAAAGTTGTAGAGCAATAGATGCTTCCTCTCGGTTCCATTGTAAGGGACTTTATAGTGAAACTTTCCCTCCGCTTCCTTTTCCACCCCCCCCCCCCACCCTCCCTGCTTCCCTCGTTTTCATGACAAGATAGGAACTCAGGACTCGAACCTCACTCTCGCCCTCGAAGTCTCGCGTATGAATTCGGGAAAATGGCTTCCTCGTTCATTATGGTCCTCGTTCTCTGCTAGTTCTCCCGTCTCAAATGAAATAAGACAGAGACAGGGAGAGAGAGACAGAGACAGAGACAGAGACAGAGACAGAGACAGAGACAGAGACAGAGACAGAGACAGAGAGAGAGAGAGAGAGAGAGAGAGAGAGAGAGAGAGAGAGAGAGAGAGAGGGAGGGGGGTGGAGTTCATCATAGTTCATTCATACTTTTTTTCCCCTTGTCCTCCTTTCCTTGTTTATATTGACGATTTTCTTTCCTTTATTGTTTTGTTTACTTTATTTTTTTCGTTCATTTTCTCCTTTCTAGCTTTTTACCCAAATTTTCCAATTTTGTTTCCTTGGCCGAGTTTTCCTTCACCTATTTTGGAGTTTATTGCGAAGTTTTGCCGCCGGCGCCTCCCCCCCTCCCCCTCCCCCTCCCTTACTCTCCCACTCCCTGTCTCCCGCGACCGGCAAGATATTTCGTTTTGACCTTAAAGATGAAAGATGCCCTTTATGACATCGGATCGACCCCCCCCTTTTCCCTTCACCCTTTCTCTGCTATGTCTCCCCTTTTTATTTTCTCTCCCTCACCCTCCTCCACCTCCTACTCATACTCCTTCTCCTTATTTCTTTTTCCTTTTGATTTCTTTATTCCTGTTCCGTCATCTCCTTTTCATTCTTTTTCGTTCTCTTCCAAGTTCCCTTCCCTTCTCCTTCCTCTTCCACTCCCTCCTCCCCTTCGCCCTTCTCCTTTTTCTACACCCTCTCCTTCTTCCACCCTCTGTTCCATCTCCCCCCTCCCCCTCTCACTCTTTCTGATCCCCCCTCCCCCTCCTCCTCCCCTTCCTCCTCCCCTTCCTCCTCCCCTTCCTGCTTTGTCTCCCCCCCCCCCGCTCACTGCCTCCGTTTCCTCTCTCCTCCTCCTCCTCCTCCTCCTCCTCCTCCTCCTCCTCCTCCTCCTCCTCCTCCTCCTCCTCCTCCTCCTCCTTCTCCCTCTTACGGTGTGTCGGCGTATCTCCGCTCCGCTCGCGGTCGTCTGCCTCTTGTTGCGATCGGGATTGCCGCTCGGCATGAAGCGTAAAGCATGTCCATAACTTCGCTCGTTTTTTGAGAAGGCAATAGGTTATAGGCCTACGCGCTCGGTTGCCCTCATAGCACGTTCGGTGTTTCATCGCGCGCGCTGGTTGCGTCTCCTCCGACTCCGACACGCCCATTAACCGCGGCCGTAAACTCGAGCTCTATCCATTCCTTTCTCACGGATGTTCTCCCTTCTTCGATGTCTTCCTCTCTCCGGGTTTCTTCCTCCCGCTTATCGGCATCATCATCATCATCAACATAATCTCTCCTCGGCTTGCTTGTCATCCTCTTCTTTTTCTCATCCTTCCCATAATCCTCCTCTTCCACTTCTTGCTCTTTCACCCATTCCTCCTCCTCTTCCTCCTCTACCTCCTACTCTTCTTCTTCATCCTCCTCCTCCTCCTCCTCCTCCTCCTCCTCCTCCTCCTCCTTCTCTTCTTACTGATCCACCACTATCATCATCACCACCAGCTCCTCTACCTCCTCCTCTCCCTCCTCCTCCTCTCCCTCCTCCTCCTCTCCCCGTCTCTACCTTACCCCCTCTTGGTCCCCCCTCCCTCCTCGTCGCAACGCCATTAGATGCGTTTACGTTCCCACGAATCGCCCGAGATACCAGTGTAGTCGATCAGCCAATATCTCTAAAGAAGGGAAAAAATACTTATACTTATTGGAGGAGGGGGGAAGAGGCGAGAGGAAGGGGAGGGGAGAGGGAGGGGGAAAAGAGGCGAGGGGAAAGGGAGGAGGGAAGGGAGGGGGAAAAGAGGCGAGGGGAAAGAGGGGAGGGGAAGGGGAGGAGGGGAAAGAGTCGAAGGAGAGGAAAGGAGGAAGAGGGGGGGAGGGGATTGTCGTTTTTTCTCTCCTCGACTCCGAAAGTTTCCTCCTCCACCTTCTCCTTCCCTTCCCGGGCGACTTCAAGTGGTGGGCGCTTAGGGGAGGGGGGGGGGGGTAGAGGGAGGGATGAGGTGGCGCAGTGACGTAGAGAGGGCGATGCGATGAACCGTTGGGAACTTTGGGGAATACAGATTAATAGCAGCAACCTGACTCACGTGGAGATTGAGCGAGTGAGCGAGTGGATGAATGAGTGAGTGAATGTTTGGGTGTGCGTGTGATATCTATAGAGCATATATATATATATATGTTATCATTCTCTCTCTCTCTCTCCCTCTCCCTCTCTCTCTCTCTCTCTCTCTCTCTCTCTCTCTCTCTCTCTCTCTCTCTCAAGAAGCTTAGATGAAAAAAAACATTGAATATATAGATACACAAGTATGTATGCACACACACACACACACACACACACACACACACACACACACACACACACACACACACACACACACACACACACACACACACACACACACACACACTCACACTCATACATGTAATATATAATATTTTATATACGATCTACAAAATGTAATATTTATTAGTAATCTTTGCTATCTCTTTGCAGGTATGTGACTGAGCCAAGAATAAAGTTCGGGATCTTGTAAGTCTTCCAGTCGTTTATTCCCCTCCGCCTGTCATGATTTGTGGGTTTGCTATTTGCTTTTTATCCGGATGGGGCCATTTCACACTGGCGTCTCGAGAATGGCAAGCCCGATGCCCTGCCATTGGCCCCGGAATGCGGCCATAACTAGAAAAGATGACGGCGAATCACACGGGACGAGAGGCCGTTAGGATTCGTTGGCGCAGCTGTTCAGGAACCCGCCTTATGTTCTTCTGTCAGGGGGTCGGGCGAGTGGCGGGACGAGGCTGCCTGTGCAAGCAAGGAAAGAGGAGATGAGATGTCTCTGTCTCACATCTTTCTTGTTATCTCTCTTTCATTTTCTTTCCATCTCTTCGGTCTTTTTCTGTTCTTTTTCACCCCCCCCCCACTCTCTCTCTCTCTCTCTCTCTCTCTCTCTCTCTCTCTCTCTCTCTCTCTCTCTCTCTGACTATTTTTGATTTTTTTTTCTCTCCTCTCCTCACTCTTCTTTCTTTCCCCCATTCTGCCTTTTCTCGAGTCTAAATCGTTCTCTTTCTCTCTCTTTATCTCTTCTCCCTTCTCTTCCTCCGTTTCCTCCCCTCCCCCCCCTTCACCCATCCCTCTCCTCTCTCACCCCTTTTCAAACCCAAGGATATATATGTCAATACCAATGGATCCTACTGCCTTATCACTGATCCTAGTCCTGATCCCGTAGGCCGAGTGATCTGCCGCACTGTTATTGCCGCGTGCTAATTCGCCCTCGGTGTATTAATGGCCCAGTGACGCCCTCGCACACACACACACACTGACCGACCCGACCGACCGCCTGGCCCTCTCGCACGGGTGGGCTAGGGGGGGAGGTGGGGCGATTGGGGAGGGGTGGGAGGCGGTGAGTGATTAGGGTTGGGTAAGGGTTGTGGGGTGGGGTGGGGGGGTGAAAGTGGAGGACTTGGGGGGGGGGGGGGGGGGGGGGGGGGGGGGGGGGGGGGGGGGGGGGGGGGGGAGGCAAGGTCATGGTGGATGGTGATCGTGGGCGGTGGTGGTGGTGGATGGTGGCTGCGACTGGGATTGGGATGTCAGTTGGGGTCGATAAGGATCATATTGGTTTGTTTTGGAGGTATTTTTTTTTTTTTTTAATATTAGTGGATCTGGGATTGGGATTTCAGTTAGGGTCGATAAGTTTTTATTTATTTATTAGTGGACCTTTGTCGTTTTGTGGAGATTTTACTTTGATTTATTTTGCTTAAGATTGTTGCTTGGAATTAGGATTGTTAATGTTTTCGTTTGTTTCGTGATATATTTGTTGATTTATTTCATGTTATTTCTTGATTTTTGTGTTTCAGATGTCTTTTTTTAATTTGTTTATTTTCGGGTTGTTGGGAGTGGCGTTAAAAACACAGCTCCCGTGTGTGTGTGTGTGTGTGTGTGTGTGTGTGTGTGTATGTGTGTCTGTGTCTGTGTCTGTGTCTGTGTGTTTCTCTCTCTATCTATCTATCTATCTATCTCTGTGTCTGTCTCTCTCCCTCTTCCCCCTCCTCCTCCTCCTCCTCCTCCTCCTCCTCCTCCTCCTCCTCCTCCTCCCCCTCCTCCCCCCCCACCTCACCCGAGCGATATTTTCAATGGAAGGCGCCGCCGTGGTACATGATGTACGTGCATATTCAATCACTGATGGAATCCCAAGCCGGCCAATCAGGCTTTTTTTTTTTCTTTTCTTTTTTGGTGTGGGGGGGTAGGAGTGGGGGAAGGGGAAGGGAAAGGGGAGTAGGAGGGGTAGAGGAGGAGGGAATTGGAAAAATAAAGATGAATAGACGCAGGAGTAGAGGTAGAAGTTTAAGGGGGAGGGGGGGAGGGGGAGATAATAAAGGAGAAAGCAAGATGGGAGGGGGAGGGGGAGGGGGGGGTAACGCATTCCAAAGGAGGAAGGGACGGCTCTCTTTGATAATGTTTCCATTGAGATGAATACACGACTTCCCCGAAAAAAGGAGGAGAAGAAACATTTGATTTCCATAATGACGACTTTGATTTATGTTTTGCGGTGACGAGCGAATGGAAATGATGATAATCATAAAAATGAATGACAAGATAAGATTAAGTGCGGGAGCGCTACTCGCTTAAAACTTGGGATATAAAAATGTGATGATGAATGTTTGGCTTTGAAAGAAAAAAGAAGAAAAAGAAAAAAAGTAAAACAAAATAGGAACTGAGATACAGAAAGCCAAAGAAAAACGTGCGATGATGAATTTGAACAAAAAAAATAAATAGATAAAAATAAAACAGAGGCAATCTAGGAAGATAAAGAAAAGAAAGGAAGAAACAACACGCCAGGATTAATGTCTGTAGCTGGGGAGGAGAGCGAGGCAAAGCACAATGGAAACCGGGTCTTCACACACACACACACGGAGATGAAAACATTGATTATTGGTAGATATAGTGTTAATAGTGTGCGGGGCGGGGTTGAGAAGTAAGTTTTTTTTTTAGTTATTTTTATTTGTTATTATTATTATTATTGCTTTTGAGGTTGTTATTTGGAAACTAGGATGACTTGAACATTTGTGTCAAAGGATTTGAGGTTGTCGGGTTTTGTTTTATCTTTTTGAATTCCTTGTTTTTTTTTCTTTCTTTCTTTCTTTTATCTATTTGTATTTCTTTTTTATTTTGAAGAAATATATTAGATAACAATCGATAGATACTACTTTATCGAGTACTTTCTAGGTCAGGAATCGTTGTTGTTTACATGCCGTATTTCACGCCCGATGACTGCACGTGTGTCAATGTTTGCACTGAGCCTGGTAAACACCCCCAGGTGGGCGGGGATGAGATCGGGGGTGGTGTGTGGGTGGAATGAAAGACGAAGAGGGTTTTTTTTATGTGCGCATGTGTGTGCGTGTGTAGGTGTAGGTGCATGTGCATATTATGGATGCGTTCTCACGAAAAGTTTCCTAGAAACATTCATCTAGATGCTTGAACCACTTCTTTAGCTGATTATAGTTTTAGGAAATTTCTTTATCGATTTCCATTCAAAAAGGAACACGCATGTAAAAGGAAAGAATAAAGAATGAAAAGTAGTCTAGGAGGTGCATCCCTACTACTTCTGCCTTGGCTCTTTGACCCTCCGCCCGTCGCGCCGCGCCGCCCAGAGAGAGAGTACGCCTGCACTGTTTCATCGGCAAAGCGAAGTGGATCCGGGCAAGTGCTTGTATGTGTAAGATGAAAGAGGGTGTCGTGTTTCCCAAGCCGGAATAGCGTGTGCTTGTGCTTGGTTCGGGAGTGGGAGGCGCACAGAGGATATGGATGTTTGTTTGTTTGTTTTGTCTGTTTATTCTTGGATTTATTTGTTTGTGTATATAGTAAAGGACGTTTGTGATTAAGCGAGGCAGACAGACAAGACACGTATTCATATAAATAGGCGAACAGACAAACAGATAGAGAGAGAGAGACTCGAGCAGACCCACAGACAGGCAGACAGACAGACCTACAGACAGACAGGCAAGCAGACAGGCAGGCAAACAGGTAGACACAAACATAGAAAGAGAGAGAAACCCACAATAGACCAACAAACAGACAGGCATCCACATACAGAGAGAACCCCCGAGTACACGGAAATGCCAAGCCGAGCGCAGTTCACGCCAGAGCCATCGCTGCCGGAGACGCCCGCCGAGCCATAATTCTGAGAACGCCCTGCCTTATGAGCCACTTGTCCAATGAAGGAATGTAATTACATCAGGAAACAGGCGAGCATCGGAGCGATTATTCCTCGTTTTGGAATTTTGAGCATTCCCATTCCGCTTTTCCCAAGCCTTGTTTGTTTGCTTGTTTGTTTGTTTTTCTCTGGCATGTGCAGTGTAGGATTTTTTTTTTTTTGATAAACGGTACGATGTAGATAGATAGATGTGGATTTTTCTTTTTTCTTTTTCTGCAAAGAAATGTGAGAATTAAGGATCCATTCATTGGCGGAAAGTATGGAGTTTTCTCTCCCCTTTTGGCTTTCATTTTGCTATTGTCATCATCACTAATGCTATTTTAGCAATTACTATTATTGTTATCCTTTTAGTTGTTTTTTTATTGTCATTTTATTTTAAATGAGATGTAAAACTTTCGAGTTAAATTTGTTATTTATGTTAATTTCCTTAGACTGCACGATTCTAGGCAAAGGATCCAACAGGAAGCGAAATGGCGTCACCCTCTTCTGAGGAAATGAAGGAAAGATGGAAGGAAGGAAGTGTGGATGAGGGGGGGGGGGTTGGGGGGATCCGAAGGAAGGGAACATCAGACTCTTTTTTTAAGTGCGTCGTCGCTGTTGTCATAACCTACAGGGAGGTAGGACGTTTGAAACTCATTGAAGACTAATATTGACTCT
>BOPN01000051.1:454076-456576 GCA_017312705.2 Penaeus japonicus
TATATATATGTATAAATATATAAGTGTTTTGCAAGATACAAAACAAATCAAGGGCTTTAGCTGGCACTGAAGTTCTAGCGGTAGAGTTGCCGATTGCGATGTGTCAAGTGCAAAAACAAGAAGAACAAATGTACGGAAGTGGATTTGATCAGACGGAGTCCGGCCGCAACGGGAAGCGAGTCAAAGCAGTAAAGTTGTGAGTGCGGAGTGGAGTGCCGTCTCCGCCGCCTCTAATTTATCGCCGCCTTCAGCCCGAATGCTCCTTGGGCCAACGCCAACACTGCAGGACACTCAGCTCCTGATAGAGGCTCGGGGCTTGTCTCCGTGACTGAGGACATGGCCCTCGTCCCACTCCCCCCCACCGCCCCTGTCACGCCTACCTATATTCAGGGGCGGCGTGGCGCTTGGGGGTGGAGCAGGGTACAGGGGGCGGGGAGCAAGGCTTGTTTAGAGTTCAGTTGGGTTGCTTTGCCTCTGGCCTGTTAAAATCTCTCTCTCTCTCTCTCTCTCTCTCTCTCTCTCTCTCTCTCTCTCTCTCTCTCTCTCTCTCTCTCTCTCTCTCTCTCTCTCTCTCTCTCTCTCTCTCTCTCTCTCTCTCTCTCTCTCTCTCTCTCTCTCTCTCTCTTTTCCTTCTCCTTCCTTTCTCTTTTCTACTTTCCTTTTTCTTCCTCCCTCTCTCCTCCCTACCTTCTCCTTCCCCTCTCTCACCCCTCCATCTCCCTCCCCCTTCCTTCCTTTTCCTCTTCCTCTTCCTCTTCCTCTTCCCTTACTATGCGTCGCCGCCCCCAATACGTCCATTATTCAGCGTGCGATGCAGAATCCCCGGCTTAGACGTGACGTGACGGGAACAAATCGAAAGGTTCTCGGCCCCGGGGTTTGCGAAGGCCATTCGTGTCGGAGCCGCCTCTCGTGGGCTAATCACTCCTTTTCTCGCCTCCGAGTTTGTTTGGTTGGTCGGTTTTCCTTCTTCTTCGCTTTTCTTTTCTGATAATCCCCTCGTAATGACAACACGGCCGCAGCGTGGCGAGTTGCGTGATCAAGCTCTGCGCCAAAAGAGTGCAGGTCGGTGCAGCGGAAAGTGCAGCGATTTCGTGTGTGGCTGATTTGCGTTCCTCTTTCCCTCTCTCCTCTTTCTCTTTCTATTCCTTATCGCCCCCATTCTTACTCTCTCTCTCTTTCTCCCTTTCCGTCTACTCTTCTTCCAGTTCCTCTCTCTTCTTTTCTCTCCTCTCCTCGTCATTTTTCTTTTCTCTTCTCTTCTCTTTTCATTTCCTCTCCGCTCTTCTCACGTTCCCTTCCTTTCTTCTCGTCCCCCCCCAATTTCCCCTTCCTTCTTCTCCCCACCCCACTTCCCATCGTCATCCCTCCCTTCCCTCCTTTCCCTTTCCCCTCATCCCTCCCTTCCCTTCCCCTCCCCTCCCCTCATCCCTCCCTTCCCTCCTCCTTCCCCTTCCCTTTCCCTTCCCTCATCCTCCCTTCCCTTCCCTTCCCCTCCCCTCATCCCTTCCCTTCCCCTCCCCTCATCCCTCCCCTCCCTTCCCTCCCCTCGTCTTTACAAGACTAGCGGTGTTTGGCCGTTCAATATATCCGCCGGGACAAGGGTGGAGATAGAGATGTTGTTCCTCCGAGACAATGTTCCTGAGAAAGGTCTTCCGTCTTGTGATTCTCCTTTCTTCGCTGGACTTTCATTTTCTTCTTCTTCTATTTCTGCTGCTTTTTTCTCCTTTTATATTTTCATCTTTTTCTATCTTCTTCGTCTTCTTCTTCTTTTCATCTTCTTCGCTGGCTGCTTGTTTATATGAAAAGGCCTCTCCTTCTCCATCTTTTTTTTATTCTTCTTCTTCGTATTCGTCTTAGGCGGCTGGATTTATATAAAAAAAAAATCTGGCTTCCTCTTCCTCTTCTTCTTTTCCTGTTTCCCCTCTTCCTTTTTTCCTTGGTTCTTATTCTTCTTCTTCTCCCCTTCTCTTCTTTTTTCTTCTTCACGTATTGCAATTGTGAATATGTATTGTCTACGAGACCCCGGTATGGAACGTATTGTTTACTCCCAAGGCAAAGTTTGTTTTTATTTACGTGGTCGTAGGAGGGGGGGAGGGGAGAACGTGGAAGATGAATATGGGACAAACATGAAAGAGTGGGAGAAGGAGAAGGAGAGTGTTAATAAGTAAGTGAGTGAGTGAGTGAGTAAGTAGGTGATTAAGTGTGTGTGTGTGTGTGAGTGAGAGTGAGAGTGAGAGTGAGAGTGAGAGTGAGAGAGAGAGAGTGAGAGTGAGAGTGAGAGAGAGAGAGTGAGAGAGAGAGAGAGTGTGTGTGTGTGTGTGTGTGTGTGTGTGTGTATGTGTGTGTATGTGTGTATGTGTGTGTGTGTGTGTGTGTGTGTGTGTGTGTGTGTGTGTGTGAGAGCGAGAAAAAGAGAGAGAGAGAGACAGAGACCGAGAGCCAGAGCCAGAGACAGAGACAGAGACAGAGACAGAGACAGAACAAAGAAGAGAGGAAGAGG
>BOPN01000051.1:479076-485278 GCA_017312705.2 Penaeus japonicus
TCTATATCTTTTTCCATTTCTCGTTTCGGACTTTGTTTCAGTAGAAGGTAATACTTTCTCTATTTTCGTTCGTGAAAACATGTTTTTACGCAATATTTTCAGTTTGTGATCCGCATAGGTTTTTTCATGTCACTTTTTTTCTGTTTAGCGCTTGGCACCATGAAAGAGTATTCAATTATATATTCATTTGATATGTGTACAGGTAGATAGATATAGACATGGATATGCAGGCGTAGATAAACACACAAAGAATATATTTTGTTTCTTTCTGTCGCTCTCTCTTCACCATATTGTCCAAATCACGTGTCTAATGCAAGAAACCAGTCTCTTGATTGTGGCGCTCCGTTTGTTTGTGCAAAGTTTATAAGACCTACTATAAATACAATGCAATAAATGCAATAGACAAATAGATGGTAGAAAAGAGGCTTGGAAAAATACCCTTGGAAAGAATGCTGGGATTGACTATTTTTTCCTCACGAGATTCTGAGGCATCCTCTCACCCTTCTTAGATGAGCGGATTTGTCAACTCATTCTCTCTGTCTCACTCTCTCTTTATCTTCCTTTCTTTCTTTCTTTCTCTCTTTCTCTCTCCCTCTCTTTCCCTCTTTTTCCCTCTCTCTCTCCTTCTCTCCCTCCTTCTCTCTCTCCCTCCTTCTCTCTCTCTCTCCTTCTCTCCTTCTTCCTCCCTCCTTCTCTCCTTTTCCGTCACTCCCTCCCTCCCTCCCTATCTCCCCCCCAATTCCCCTCTCTCTCTCTCTCTCTCTCTCTCTCTCTCTCTCTCTCTCTCTCTCTCTCTCTCTCTCTCTCTCTCTCTCTCTCTCTCTCTCTCTCTCTCTCTTTCTCACACACACACACAAACACACACACACAATCTCCATCTCTCCCCCTCTATCTCTCCCCTCCTCTCCCTCTCTCCGCTCTCCCTCTCTCCGCTCTCCCTCTCTCCGCTCTCCCTCTCTCCGCTCTCCCTCTCTCCGCTCTCCCTCTCTCCGCTCTCCCCTCTCCCTCTCCCTCTCCCTCTCCCTCTATCCCACACCTTTGTTTGCAGGGGATCAGGACCGGGAATCCTCTTGCTCGTTCCCTTGGTGACTGCTGGTAACCAGGTGCGAGTGCTGCAGTTTTACATTTTGAATTTTTTATCTTGAATCTATTTTTACTTGAAAATTTAATGCGAGTCGTTGACAGAAATGTTTTTTTTTATTATTATTATTGGGAAAGGGGTGGGACATCGAGATTATGTGAAATGTCATTTATTAGGTGTCTGGGCATGCGAGGCTTATCGTTTTGTTTCATTTTATTGATATTTTATCTCTGATTTTGTGTCATTTTTCTTTTCTTGTTCATTCGGAAGGATGCTTGTCTTGCGATGTTTATTGTTGTGAATTTGTGTTATTTTGTGTCACCGTGTTCGGTTTGTTGAAGTGAGTTTTATTTTGTTTTAGGGTTGTGTTACTGCGTGAGGCATTGTGTTCGTTGTGTTACGATAGGGTATATCGTCTCATTTGTTTGTGTTGCGGCGTTTGCTGTTTGTTACTGAATTCGTAGAGTGCTGTGTGTTATTCTGTCTTATGAACGAAGAGCAGGAGAAATCCATTTTTTCTCCCGATCGTGAAAAAGTTCATTGTCCGTGGAATTGGAAAATTGATTGATAATGGACGATCTTTCACATCAAATGAAAAGGAAATGAAGTAGTATGAATTGTTTTTTATCTTTTTTTTTTCTTTTTCTCTCTCAATTCGACTTTTTTTTTATTCTGCCATACTTTTTGTCCCTTTACCAAGAGCGTTCAATGTGAATGTGGGGAGCGAAGGTAATTGAATTCCGTTTGATTAGTCCCGAAATCTCCCCTCTGATTCGCGCGTGTTCAGACGGCTTCAACGAGGCCTTTTTTTTTTTGGGGGGGGGGGATTAAAACGAGGGTTAAGGAGGAGTGAAAGGAGGGATGGGGGAAGGATAGGGAGAGGGATGTCGAAGTTAAGGGGAAAGGAGCGTAGAGTGGCAGGACATTGCTTCAGAATGCTTTAGGCAATCTTATTATCATTGGTGATATATGTATTTGGAGGAAGAGAAAGGGAGGGGGAGGAGAAACGGGTCGGGAGAAGAATGGGCAGGAGAGAGACACAGACAAAGGCACTGATATAGACAGAGGTATAGACACAGACAGCGGCACAGAGAGAGAGAGAGAGAGAGAGAGAGAGAGAGAGAGAGAGAGAGAGAGAGAGAGAGAGAGAGAGAGAGAGTGGTTCATATGAGATTCTAACAGTATGAATAGGGCGTGGGGGGGGGGGGTAAGATATCAGGCACGCGCCATATCCCATAAATGAATACGTCGCTCCATGAACATCCAAGAGTAGTAGACGAACAGAAAATTCTCGACTCCCGCCAAGCAGCGGTCATATAGTATCGCTGCCTCGTTTCCTTACGTGCAACGGAGAGATTGCAAACTACTTCACTTAAAGAAATGAGGGTGTTTAGAGAGGGGGGGAGGGGGGTGAGGTGACGATTGCCCCCACATTCACAGATATTATCTGGAACCATATATGCTTCTTTCCTTCCGGTCGTTGGATTCCTTAGCTCCCCTGTGTGCCATAAATCTTCGTAATCCTCTATGAAATCCCTTCCCCGTAGAGAGAGTGAGAGCGAGAGCGAGAGCGAGGCAAAGAGAGGCAGTGAGACAAAGAGAGAGAGAGTGGTAGAAAAAGAGAAAGATATGAGAGAAAGAGAGCGAGAAAGAAAGAGAATGGGAAAGGAAAGAAAAATAGAAAGATATAAAAGAAAGAGAGCGAGAATAGGAAAGAGAAAGAGGGGAGGTAAAGAGAGGCAGTGAGACAAAGAGAGAGAGAGTGGTAGAAAAAGAGAAAGATATGAGAGAAAGAGAGCGAGAAAGAAAGAGAATGGGAAGGAAAGAAAAATAGAAGGATCTAAAAGAAAGAGAGCGAGAATAGGAAAGAGAAAGAGGGGAGGTGAGAAAAATGTCTGATGGAGAGAGAGAATAAGGCAGAGGGAGTGATTAGGGTGAGGGACTCACTACTTGATTTTTCTTCGTCCTGTTTATATTTTTCTTGTTTATGGTATGCGGCTTTGGGTGGTTTTAGTGTGGCCCTATTTACAATGCGGGGCTGGTTTTGATAGCTCGGGTGGAGTTACGAAGTTTTTGAGATAATTGATAGGCTCTTGAAGTGAATGAAAATGAAAATCACGAAAATTAAGCGAAAAGGCTTTCCTTTTGCAATCTTGAACATGTAAACTTTAAGGAGCACTGTGTTAGATTTGATTTTTTTCTAAAGTTAATTCGTTCATATATTTAGAAATTTATTTATACAGGCAGAGATCCGTGCCTGTTTTAGCTAGAGATTTATTCATTCCAAAGTGCATGGCCTCAATTCTGCTTTGAGTGCCTGGTTGTGAATGTCGGGCCGCGCCGGCCGAGCAGACTCGCCCAGACCCGCTCGAGGTGGCCGCCCCCAGGAGAGGTTGAGGGCGTTGCGGCCGCCCTAATGATTAATGACAGTCGCTGCAGAGGCTTGGGATTTAGCCCCCCACGCCTCCTCCCACAACCAATACCATTGTGTTGTTTGTGTTGTTTTTCTCCATCCATCACCAGCCTTTGGGTTTAGGATCCTTTTAGGTCCCAATGATAATGCGATGACTCGCGAGGTGGAGCCAGTGCGCGTCGTAAATCAAAGGGGAGAGGAATCGTTAACTGATGCAGCACAGGAAGGAAATAGGGGGGGGGCGGGGGCGGAAGGATGGTTGCAGGGGCTTTGGGACGGGGAGGAGAGGCAAGGGGAGGAAGGAAGGAAGGAAGGAAGGAAGGATTGGAGATGTGTTCCTGTGCATAGGAATTGTTGGGATACACTGCCTAGTTTTCGTGTGTTTGTATGATGGTGTGCCTGCGTGTGCTTTTGGGTTTTGTGTTTATATATGTTTGTGTTTATGTGCGTGTCTTTGTCTTTTGGGTTTATGTGTTTGTGTTTGTGTGCGTTGAGAGAGTGTGAATTTGCATGTTGTGAAATAGTGTTGTCACAACTAAAACACAGTGCTGTCAGAAATCGAATTATGTGGTGGATATAGTGACGTAACTTTTTATTGCAACGTTGAAAAAAAGAAGAAAAAAATCCAGTTAATGCTGGTGCTAAGGCTAGAGCATCACTGGGTTATGACCTCAAGCCTTTTGAGTTTCCTTAGTAAAGGAGAATAAGGTCGTTTTTCTTTACAGCGCGGTATTGTAATTACCTCATGTGTGGTTTGTTTGTGTGTGTAACGGTCGGGATGAGCTGTGGGTCTGCAGGGGTGGGTGGGCGTGGATCAGGGTCGCCAATTGTCGGTAGGGATGGGAGGGTGTGAGTTAGGGTTGCCCTTTGTGCGTTTGTGGCTTCGTTTGTTTGTGCAGACGGAAGGTAATTTGAGGCTACGTCTGCTTTCTTTTTGGTTTCTTACGTTTGTGTCATTGTCTTTGGAAGGTTATTAGTGATGTTCTTATTTCTTTGTTTAGCTTTATGTGTCTGTCTTTGTATGGTGCGCCGATATACTTGCCGTGCATGGAAGGTCATGTGTTGCATAGGTTTATGTTGGTTGTGTACGTGGTTGATGATGTATTTGCGTGCGCGGCCTCCCCTCCTCTGCCCCCCCCCCCCTCTCTCTCTCTCTCTCTCTCCCTCCCTCCCTCTTCTCTCTCTCTCTCTCTCTCTCTCTCTCTCTCTCTCTCTCTCTCTCTCTCTCTCTCTCTCTCTCTCTCTCTCTCTCTCTCTCTCTCTCTCTCTCTCTCTCTCTCTCTCTCTCTCTCTCTCTCTCTCTCTCTCTCTCTCTCTCTCTCTCTCTCTCTCTCTCTCTCTCTCTCTCTCTCTCTCTCTCTCTCTCTGCGCCCCTCCTCCCACTATAACCCACCTAAATAGTCCCTAATATCCTGCTGTCGTCCTTTTCCTTCCTCCCCCTCCACCCCCTTCCCCATCCCTCTCCCCCACTCCTTCCTCCCGCCTCCCGCCCTACGCAGAGCCGCACTTCGCTGCGACCTCTTCTTTACTCCCACTAATTCCTCCCGTCGCCCTTGCTCCCCCATTCCCGTCCTTTGTCCGCGCGTATGACCCTTTTCTAAGCACCAAGATATACCCGGGGATCACCTTGGCTTCCCACGGGAGGGCATGACGAGGCAATGACCTGTCTATCCCTCTCTCCTTCCCCTCTTTCCCTTCCTTCCCTCCCTTCCCTCTTTATTCCCTACCTCCCTCCCTCTTCCTCCCTGTCTCTCTCCTTCTCTTTTTCCCTCTACCTTTCTCTCTCTTTTTCCCTCCCTCCCTCTTTCCCTCTCCCCCTTCTCCGTCCCTCCCTCCTTCCCTTCATTTCCCTCCCTCCCTTCATTTCCCTTCCTCCCTCCTTCTGCCTCCCTCCCTCCAATCATGCCTCCTCTCTCACTCCTTCCCCCTCCCTCTCTCAGTCCGAACTTTTCTGTTTCTCTTATGTATATATATATTTTTTTTTCACGGAAGATATTTTTACTTATAAACAGGAGAAACATGAATATTAAAAGCTGCGAATAGTTGAAAGACTAGCGGAGAAAAAGCAAGAGCATCTGGCTCCATGCCATCTTGCTGTTTTCCTGGTTTGTGCAAAGGCAAACTTGGTAAATGCAAGGCAGATGGGGGGGTTGCCGAGGGCGTGGTGGCGGCGCCGGCATCAGGGAGAGCTGGACTTGTGGGGCACGCAGCCACGCCTCACTCACGCCAGGGGAGCTCCAAGGGGCCTTAACCACCATCTCTCACACTGCTTATGCTGTGTTTACCTGTCTCTCTCTTTCTCTCTCTCACTCCTCTCTCACTCACTCACTCACTCACTCACTCACTCACTCACTCACTCACTCGCTCGCTCGAGTATAACGTGAAGAATACACTGTGCAATCAAGGCCGCTCACTGCTCTCTGTCGTTGCACATTTTCAATCTGGCGCGAGGAGAAAAATGGCCTGAGTTTTTTTCTTTGTTTTTCGTTCTCGCATGCTGGATTTCCGCGAAAGGATTATACCAGCATTGCAGGGAATGAAAAGTTATTTTGCGGTGTCAAATGTGAAAAATTCTCTCTGGTTTGTCTGTCTGTTCAGATTTGTTTTCAGGCTTTTCTTGTTTTTGTATCTCTCTCTCTCTCTCTCTCTCTCTCTCTCTCTCTCTCTCTCTCTCTCTCTCTCTCTCTCTCTCTCTCCCCCTTTCTCTC
>BOPN01000051.1:490521-495521 GCA_017312705.2 Penaeus japonicus
CACAAGCAGAGGAACAAGAGATCCAGTCACACACGGAGACACAAAGTGCGAGAAAAGAAAGAACAATCGAGAGACAAAGCGAAGAGGGGAGAGGAAGGGGAGGAAGAAAAGGGGAAAAAGGGAAACAAAGGGGAGAAGACTCTTCATTACGTCCCATCATTGAGATCATTGTTCAAGTGCCAAGAAATAAAGGCTTGAGGAAAAGGATTGTTGATGGCGCCCAGGGCAATGGAGGATGATCCCGGGTTTTCCGATTTCCTGTAATGGACGTCATTCATTGGGGAGTAACTAATCCTGTGTTGTTCTTAGAGAGCTTAAATCATATCGGAAATTGGGAGTATCGGGGTTATTGTTATTGGTATTATCTTTGTTGTTGTTGTTGTATTTATTATCATTATTGTTGTTATTATTATCATCATTATCGCAATCGTTATTGTTATAGTTATCGATATCTTTATCATTAACATTATCATTTTCATTGTTATTACTACTACAGGTACTTTTGCTATTGCGTTATATTTTATGTAGTTGTAGTATTCAGATATTAGTTCCGCTCATCTTAAAAATAATTTAGTATTAATTAGTAATACATACCCCGGTCGTTCACACAACAAGCAATTTATTTCCATCTCAATTTATCTACCTATCTATTTATTTATCCATCTGTCTATTTATCTGTCTATCTATCTATTTATTTATCCATCTGTTTATTATTCTGTCTATTTATCTCGCTCTCACCCTGGACAAGAACATCAAGAAACTAAGGAAGTGTCATGTATACCTATTGAATATGAAAGTGTTTGAATAGATGAAATTGATTACAAAAAAGATAAATAGATAATATTGATTTAAGGTGAGTATGTCAAAGTAAGTGTTTCTATGTGGAAAAAACTTACCATAGAAGAGGAAAAGGAGGGGAGAAAGGGAGAAAAGTAGACAATATTTCGTAAAGAAAAAAGGGGAAGGAAGGAGAAAGGTTTCCTCACGGGATGGAAAAAGTGGGAAGGAAGAAAGGGTTTCGCACAGGTAAAATAAGGGGGGTTGAAGGGGAGGGAGAGAGGGCTTCGCGCAGTGGCGGTAGCACTGTTTCTTGCGTAGGAATGAATTCCTCGGAAGTCAGTCCGCGGAAGGTTTGTTTGTTTGTTTGTTTACTCTCTTATTCCCCGATGCCTTGACCTGATGGAACATTCACCTCGGCAAACACCGACATGTAGTGAGGAATAATTGACTGCACAGGAATTCTTGGTTTTCCCCCCCACCCCTCTCTCTTTCTCTTTTTCTCCTCCTCCTCCTCCTCCTCCTCCTCCTCCTCCTCCTTCTCCTCCTTCTCCTCCTCCTTCCTTCCTTCTCACCGGAATACTGCCGTGTCTTATTTTACTTTCTTGGCTTTTGGATCTGTGCCTGTCTTCCCCCCTCCCTTCCCTCCGCCCTTTTTCTTATCTGGGATTCAAGGTGTATTTTTTTTTCTTCTATTTCGGGTGGTGCTGATGTGTTGTTGTTCATGGGTGGGTGTCCGGGTTGTTTTTTAATTGTTGGTTTTTGTATATGGGGGGGGGGGGGTTATTTACTATATGCTATGATAGTATTATATACCATTGATATGAGGTATAAATCGATCTAACTCACTTTTTATGGGGTAGCGGTTGTCATTTTGTTTCTTTTGTTAAAGGCAGCATGTCTGTTGTTAGTAATATTTAGAAAGAAGGAGAGGGAGAGAGAGAGGGAGAAAGAGAGAGAGAGAGAGAGAGAGAGAGAGAGAGAGAGAGAGAGAGAGAGAGAGAGAGAGACGAGCAGAAAGAACGAAAAATAAAAGACCTGTCATTGATATTCATGGTCCGTATTTAAAACGACACGAGTGACCCCCCCCCCCCCTTCCCTCCTTCCCTCCACCTCTTATCCTATTAAAGTCACCTGCGAACGTCACACCTACACGTGTTTCATTAGAGGACTCAACGGCTTAACGTCATGCAGTCTGAAAGTCAAACTTCTTTTTTTCCTTTTTTTTAATTATCTATTCTCGTCAGGCACAGAGAGGTCCGGCGCAAGGGACCGGGAATGGGGTGGATGGGAGGATGGTCGAATGAGGGGAGAGAGGGTGGTAGAGTGAGGGGAGGGGAGGGAGGATGGTCGAGTGAGGGGAGGGGAGGGAGGATGGTCGAATGAGGGGAGAGAGGGTGGTAGAGTGAGGGGAGGGGAGGGAGGATGGTCGAGTGAGGGGAGGGGAGGGAGGATGGTCGAATGAGGGGAGAGAGGGTGGTAGAGTGAGGGGAGGGGAGGGAGGATGGTCGAGTGAGGGGAGGGGAGGGAGGATGGTCGAATGAGGGGAGAGAGGGTGGTAGAGTGAGGGGAGGGGAGGGAGGATGGTCGAGTGAGGGGAGGGGAGGGAGGATGGTCGAATGAGGGGAGAGAGGGTGGTAGAGTGAGGGGAGGGGAGGGAGGATGGTCGAGTGAGGGGAGGGGAGGGAGGATGGTCGAATGAGGGGAGAGAGGGTGGTAGAGTGAGGGGAGGGGAGGGAGGATGGTCGAGTGAGGGGAGGGGAGGGAGGATGGTCGAATGAGGGGAGAGAGGGTGGTAGAGTGAGGGGAGGGGAGGGAGGATGGTCGAGTGAGGGGAGAGAGGGTGGTAGAGTGAGGGGAGGGGAGGGAGGATGGTCGAGTGAGGGGAGAGAGGGTGGTAGAATGAGGGGAGGGGAGGGAGGATGGTCGAGTGAGGGGAGAGAGGGTGGTAGAGTGAGGGGAGGGGAGGAGAAGGAGGGTGGTAGAGTGAGGAGAGGGAAGGGGAGAGAGGTGTGTAGAGTGAAGGGAGGGGAGAGAGGGGTGTAAAGTGGAGAGAGGGGAGAGAGGGTGTAGAGTGAGGATAAAGGAGGGGAGGGAAGGGAAGAGGAAAGAGAGAGGGGTTTGCAGAGTGAAGAGAGGGGTGTAGAGGGGAGGGGAGGGGAGGGGCGAGAGGGGAAGGAGGGTGGTAGAGTGGGGTGGGGATGATTTGGGGAGACTGAGATTCGATCATGGGAGTCGGGTACGGTGGGGTGGGGGAAAGAGTTGAGAGGTGGAGGGAAAGGGGAAAGGTGGGATGGGGACCGGGAGAGATGGAAGGAGATGGGATTAGGAGGGGGAAGAAGGGTGGCGCTGCGGGTATTAGGATTCGGGAAGAAGAGGAAGGACGAGGTTGTAGGATTGTAAATTTTAGATCGTCATCCACTCGAGACGAAGGAGAACATGCAAAGCAGGCAAAGCGTTTCATTCTTAGGGATTTGTCGTGACTGAAGCAGGTGAAGCAACACGGAAGAGGCTAAATGGGCTAGGGGTTAGGTGCTAAGGGAGGGGGAGCGGGAGGGGCCGGGGGAGTAGAAGAGGGAGGGTTAAGTGGAGGGAGGAAACGAGTGAGGGAGATGGAAAAAGGAAGGAAGGGAGGGGGAGGGGAAGGTGGGAGGGTGGGGGAGGGAGAGCGGGAGGGAGAGCGGGCGGGCCAGCAGGAGGTGGATTACTGATTGCTCTATTAAGAAATGGGGCAGTTTTGCAGAGGTGAATGGGAGAGGCACATGTGACTTATACACACTGGACGCTCGCCCGATTCTCATGCTCGCTCGGGGAACGTTTGTGTGTGCGGTTTGTTGATCTTGTTGACACTAATGGCAGCTCTCCTTTTTCTCTTTCTCCTTCCTTCCATCCTTTATTCCTTCTTCCCTCCCTACCTTTCTACCTCCCTAGCTCCTCTTCCACTCCCATAAATATCTCCCTCATCCCTCCTTTTCCTCCTTTTCTTCCACCCATCCTTCCTGCCTCCACTTACGCCCACTTTTCATCTCCTTCATCTTTTTCATCTTTCCTCCTCCTGCTTCTTCACTCCTCCCACACCTCTTCCGCCCAACCTCCCTCCCCTTCCCCCTCCCCTTCCCCTTCCCCTTCCTCTTCCTCTTCCCTCTTACCTTTATTGCCCCTTCCCCATGCAGCGGAGAACGCCTCGGGGGCCGTAACAGGGTATATAATACTGGCTGAAGTTGTCGCCGTTCGAGGTCATTTTCTTTTTAAAAATAGCGCGGCGGTAAAGATGTGGCCGGGCTTCTTATTTTCTTTTTTTTCTTTTTGTTTCTATTTTTGTTCTTGTTTTTGTCCTTGTTCTTCGTCCTTTGTCCTTTCTTCTTGCTATAATTATTGTTCTCTTTTCTTCTGCTTTTGTTTCTGCCCCCTCTTCTTTTTCTTTTTTCTTCTTCTTTCGTTATTTTGCTTCTTCTTCTTCTTGCTCTTCTCCTTTCTTTCTTCGTTCGCTCTATCTTGTATCTTTTTTCCTCGTTATTTTGTATCTTGTATCTTTTTCCGTCTGCTTCTTCCCTTCCTTTCGTATGAGGTCTGTCTGATGTTAAAACATATGTGTATTTTTATTATTGTTTTAGCTTCATTAGATCTTTCATGATTTATTTTTCACCATTTTTGTTGTTCATCTCGGATTTTTTTTTTAACTTTAGTTAATTGCAAAGTTATGATAGAGTTTGAAGGTTTCTTTTTTCCAATTTTTGCTTTGCTTCGGTGTTTGTTTGGTTTATTTTGATTTCTTTACACGATTGTTCTTTTCCACAGTATTACTTTATTGCCGTTGTCTTTTATCTGGATGAAAGGATAACAACAATAAAGGTCTATTGAAATACACAAAACAATCTTGGCGACTCCCCGCTCAAGTTGCCGAAATTATTATCAACAATGTTCATGGAGAATGGAATACTTGAAGAAAATATGTCAGGCAATTAGTGTTGCAGAAGAGGTGGGCTGTTGCAAGGGGGATGCTGTTGCCGAGGAGGCGGAGCGCCGTGTGTTTGTTGGTGTTTAATTTATTTACTTATTTATTCATCTGTCTATCTGTCTATCTATTTATTCATATGAAGAAGAGATGTGTTGATGTCACTGTGTGTGTTTGGGGAGGTTCAGGGTATACGTAAAGTGGAGTCCTATGCGTTTGTGTTTGTGTGTGTAGGGGTGTAGTATGTTGAGTGTACATGCGCGTCTTC
>BOPN01000051.1:500521-505521 GCA_017312705.2 Penaeus japonicus
CAGTAATTCTGTCAGTTTCCAGCGAGTTGTTTAAGTGAATAAATGTTGTCTTTTTGTTCTTCTTCTTGGGCTCAATCCGTTCTGCACCGAAATTTAACTACGTGCGCTGAATAGTGCTGAGGGACTTGAACTTTCCCTTTAATGTTTCTTGAGATTGGTTGGGACCTTGGCAGTGTTAACAGACTGTTAACATGACTTTATTATGTATCTCCTTGCACATAATCCATCGCATGTTTTATCCGAGCTAACCCGAAGGTCTTTTACGTAAACTATCTAGTTATGTTAGAGGGGCTGGGTACAGGCAAATATTTACACATGTAAGCAATTATACTGTCTGTTGAGGTAAAAGTCAGGATTAAAAGTCAGTCTGTTAATTTTCTTATATATCGCCTAAACACTTTGATGAGAACTAGAGCAGATACATGCCATTAGTACCAAAATATCCGCACTGATCTTTTTTTTTTGTTCAACATCAGTAACTTTCAATCATAACTGAATGATTCTTAAGTTATTTGACGAATCATGTATTCGTATTTTTCATGACTCCTCAGTTTAGATAATTGGTAATTAAACTAGCCTTATGTACAAAACATGTTAGTTTCTGTGTATTTGTTTTTTGTCGTTGTTTCCTTGGCTTACTTTGAACTTTGTAAACTTGAGACCGTCAAGCCCAGGGCTCAGCAGTGCGAGTGGTTGTCATTTTTCGGTTTACTTTTCCCTCGTCCCCTAAAGCATGCACTCGCAAACTAATTAACGGTGAAGGCATTTTCCCGCAAGTTTAAGTGAGTTGCTCAAGATTGTCTAATTTACTCGGCTTACCTTATTTGGAGAAGAAGCAGCTGTAACAACAACAAAAGATTTAACAACAACAACAAACACAAAAAGTATTATATTGGGTAAGGTATGTTTATATATATGTGTGTGTGTATGTGTATGTATGTATGTATGTATGTATGTATGTATGTATGTATGTATGTACGTATATATATATATATATATATATATATATATATATATATACGTACATACATACATACATATATACAATCTCCAGCCCCAAAAGGTCATACACATACACCGCACCGGGCAACTTGGCCACTTCCTAACTCTGTATTGGTTCATCAGTAAACACTATCGCCTGGCCTCATCTGTCACTGCCCCGTTATGCCCACGAGACACACACACTCACTCACTATCTATTTCTCTCTTTTTCTCTATCTTTTCTCTACTCCCTTTCTCTATTTTACCCTCATCTTCCTCTCACTTTTAATCCTCGCGGGAAAATTGCACGGAGTCCCATTGTCTCTCACGACTTGTGCGGAGAGAAAGGCCGGGGCTGGTAGCATCAAGGTGAAAAAAAAATGTTTGGGCTAGATTCATTCGTAGTAAATGCTGGCCGGTCCATTCACCTACCTACATGACATACAAAAGTCCCTCGCTCGTCGAGAGAGAATGAGTATTCCTCTGCCTTTAGAATTAAGCATCTCTCATTCATTCATTTTTTCTCTCTCTTTCTCCCTCTTTCTCTCTCTCTCTCTCTCTCTCTCTCTCTCTCTCTCTCTCTCTCTCTCTCTCTCTCTCTCTATCTATCTATCTCTCTATCTTTTATCTTTCTCCTTTTCTCTTTCTCTCTTTCTATTTCTCTCCCTCCACCATTCTCATTCTCATTCACTCTCTCTATCTCAATCCCAGTCTCGTTTTCTTGATGTGCTTTGTTAATGCATTATAGACTGCCGTTTTATCCCTCGTTTATCATTTTAATTGTAATGTTTAGACCAGGCAATAAAATGCATTGCATTACAACCGTCGCAGAACGCAAATCCCCACTTTCGTTTCATGTTTTCTCACTCGTTTTTTTCCTTTTCTCTTCTCGGTTTACTCGTTTCACTTTATCCCTTGGCGTCCGTGGGAGGAAGGAGCGAGCTACTAACCCTGGCGGATGTTCATTAGCATTACCGACGCACAAAAAGATTTAGCTAGTATTAAAAAATAAAAAAAATGCAAGGTTTATGGCAGAAACCATTCTTGACTTTCTGGGGATTTTCTTCGCATTACAGAATGGTCTGTGTCTGAATACATCTCGGTTTTAATACACCTCAGCGAAATTATGGTCGTGGGCGCGTGGGCATGCTTGCTTGCGCGCCTTCTGGCGTAGGATACTCAACTTGGAGATGTCAACCTTCTCAAAGGAATTTCTTGTGAAACAACATTACATGCGCTGTACCTTTACGGGGAAACTGCAAGGGAGGTAGGAGCTTGTGGCAACCAGAGATTTATCCTTTCGCAACAACATTGTTATTTCCTCCGCGAAGCAGTAATAGGTGTAGGAATATCTATATTATGATTACAGCTTAGTTAAATATAGTGTGATGGATTCTGCTACACATCCATTCTCTCCCAGTCACCACTCTACCCAGTCATCTCCTCCCCCATCACCCTCCCTTGTTTCTACCATACCACTCTCCCCTTCCACTCTTCCACTCAGATCCCCTCATCCGTGGCCCTCACTCTTCCACCTCCTCATTCCTCCCTCTCACTCCTAACACCCCCTTACCCCTGCCCCTCACTCTCCCACCCCACCCCCCCGTATCCCCACTTGTTAATCCAGCATCCTCCGAGTCGCAGGTAGCTCGGGAGTCTAATTTGGCATCGAAGGCAAACTTTCCTCCAGCAATCGGCTTCCGCGGAATTATCCCGGCGAGCGGCGTCCCTTCGCTCACTTGGCGCCGCCCGAGAGTCCCGAGGGGCGGCCCAGGCTTCGGCGGCACCACTCGCAGACAGGGCTCGGAGCGACCAAGTCGTCGACTCTCTCTCTCTCTCTCTCTCTTTCTCTCTCTCGTTCTCTCTCACGCTCTCTCTCTCTCTCTCTCTCTCTCTCTCTCTCTCTCTCTCTCTCTCTCTCTCTTTCTCTCTTTCGCTCCCGATCTCTTTGTTGTCTTAATGAAAAGAACGTAAATTGGTTACTATACTATGGAGCAAACTAGTTTTTAGTCTTGAGGACTAGTATATGCCAGCTTCATATTTGTTTCACTCTCACTCCCCTGTCCTCTCTAATTATGTTATTTTCTCTCTCATTTTCTCACAATCTCATCATTTTTCTCCTGTTTGCGATTGTTTCTCCCCTTTCTCAGTCTGTCTGTCTCTTGTATACTCCTCTTTATATTTCTCTTTCTCCGTCCATTCATTTGGCATACCCAGAAAATAGGGAAGGCGAGAGCAAGCCAATTAAAGCGAGTTCAAGATAAAGTGAGACCAAACGGAACAAAGCAAAAGCAAGCGAGATCATGCGAGATCAAGCGAGACCAAGCGAGACCGACCGAGACGCGCCCTCGGCCCCACGAGAGCGGGCGCCGCGGCTCTCCCCCCCCCCCCAGCCAGGGCGTGGCGGGAGGCGGCGGCGTGCCATTACTTTCCACCTTAACACGGTAAACCCACTTATAATTAACGGCCTTAACAAGGGGCGTGCTTTCATTTATCAGGCGGGGAAGGCTGTGTCGACGACCCGGGAATGGGCGGGGAGGGATGTGCATGCGCGGATGTATGTTGTCCTTGTTTAAAGGTGTGTGTGTGTGTGTTTAGATGTTTTGTTTTGTCTTTCTCTCTTTTTCTTTTTCCTTCTCTCTCTCTCTCTCTCTCTCTCCCCCTCCCCCCTCCCCCTCCCCCTCCCCCTCCTCCTCCCCCTCCTCCTCCTCCTCCTCCTCCTCCTCCTCCTCCCTCTCTCCTCTCTCCTCTCTCCTCTCTCCTCTCTCCTCCCCCCTTTCTCTCCGTCATCTCTTCCTTACTTCTCTTTCTCTCGCATGTAAATATTTCGACGCTTTGCTCATCCCTTCCCTTGTCTCTAGAGCCACATCCCCCCCTTCCCCCCTCCCCTTAAAATTATGATAATGATGATGATAAACACAAATCACGAAAGTTCTCGAGCAAAGCACAATGTTTTATCTGAGGCCGGTGATTTTGACAAGGAATTATTTTAATTTTTTTCTTTTTTCTGCTTTAATTAGTTACTATCTGCCACCCCTCCCCTTCCCTCCTCCCCCAAATTCCTTTTCGAGTCGTTTTGTGGAATCAAGACAACGGAACTCTTTAACAGCTGAGAAAAAAAGAAGAAAAAAAAATAGGCTGATTTTATTTTAACGAAAAATCATATATGCAATTAATGAGTGTGTATAATCCTATTTGAATCGCATTAGTCTGAAGGTGGAGAGGGCATAGTAAAGGTCGCATATGATGTGGTCTATAGTGCTTTTATCATTGATGTGGGATTGAAGATCACCGAGAAATTGGCGGGAATGAAAGAGAGAGAGAGGGAGAGGGAGAGAGAGAGGGAGAGGGAGAGGGAGAGGGAGAGGGGGAGAGAGAGAGAGAGAGAGTGAGTCAGAGATCGAGAGCGAGAGAAATGAGAGTGAGAGCGAGAGCGAGAGTGTGAGTATGAATGTTTGTGTGTGTATGTTTGAAAAAAAAATCCCTTGAAGTATGTATTTATTTATTCAATCTTCGTTCCTATTCCTTGCTATCCACACAGCAATGCTTCGGGACTGAATTATATCGTCATTTTTATTTATTTGTTTACCACGATTTTCAAGATTTTTTCCCTTCTCCAAGACGATGTCTGGAAACCTTGAAAAGCGATGTGTGAAATAATTTATCGGCAATTAATTAAGCGTTTTCCAGCGTGAGGTAAACACCCGGTTTTTATTATTTCTTTCCCCTCTTCATCCTCGTTTCTTTTTTTCTTTTTTTTGTGTGTAGATAAAAAGAAAATTGTTAACTCAAATATTGACCCGAGTTTATGATCCTCTGCATGTTGGTTGAGCTGAGCGTGAAACGGTTTCGGTGAATTTCGGCGCGGATGGGAGAGGTAAGGGGGTGGTGGTGGGGGTTGTGGTGGGGGTGGTGGAGAGAGAGAGAGAGAGAGGAGGGGGGGGGGGTTGCAGCTTGCTTGTTAGGCGGATTGTTGTTGCTGTGAAGTTATGATTGGAGATTTCTTTTTTTCTTGGTGG
>BOPN01000051.1:510521-515521 GCA_017312705.2 Penaeus japonicus
TATATTATGCTAATGTGCAATCACGTATACTGGCGAGTTTTTTTTCTCTCCTTGGAGTGGTTGACATTTTGCTTGCTTGATTAATGCTTTCGTATCTCGTATCTCCCCTCCCCCGCCCCTCGCTCTTTCCTCACGCTTTTTGTTTAACGAAGGAAAATGTGAATAAAGAGGGGAAGGAAGAGGTGGCTGACGGAGAGGAAGAAGAGGAAGAAAGCGCAAATCCATGTCTTTCCAGAGTTCATGGGTCAAATAGTACTTGTGGCACGTTCGTTGGGGTCGTCCACCCTCTGTGCGGATACTGGGGTGAGAGGTGCCGTAATATCTGGGAGGGAGATAGGGAGAGAGAGAGAGACAGAGGCAGAGGCAGAAAGAGAAGCAGAAGCAGAGACAGAGACAGAGACAGAGACAGAGACAGAGACAGAGACAGAGACAGAGACAGAGACAGAGACAAGGAGGAGAGGGAGGGAGGCAGCGGCCAGCACGCGACGCGTAAACAGGAGGCGACACTGAGCCCATTTCGTTACCTTGTCGGCGTCTGGGTTCCGTCTGATCAGATTTTTATGGGAAAGTGCAGTGCATTCTTTTTTTTTTTTAGAAGTGAAGGTAGCTTTTATCATCTTGTGACTGTGGTGCCTCTCTTTTAAGGCATTTTTTAAAAGTTCAAGTTCTCATCTAGTTTCTCGCTATTTGATCTCTTTTAGTAACACTTTCTTTACCATTTTGTTTGTTTATTTGTGTGCGCCTCTGTCTGTCCTATCTATATATTTATGTACATCTCCCTGCCTTTCTCCTTTTCTCTTATCCCTACTCCTTTTCTCTCCTTCCCTACTTCTTTTCCTTCCTCCTCCTACTTCCCTCCTACTTTCTTCCTTCTTCTCTTCGCTCCTTCCTCCCATGCTTCCTCCTCTTACCCCTACGCTTCTTCCCTTCTTCCTCATCTCTTTCCTCTTCTTTCCTTCCTTCCTTCCTTCCTTCCCTTCTTCCTTCCTCTTTTCCTTCCAATTCTTACCCTCACCCTTCTTCCCTCTTGCCTCACCCTCCTTCCCACCTCCCTTCCGTCCCTCCTTCCCTCCCCTCCTTCCAGTTTCCTCCCGCACGCCGTGCACACTAATTAAGAATCTACATCCTCTTGATGTTCAGATATCAGCGTAAACATATGCATTTGGAGCACGCGAGAATCCAATTTTACGGAGCAATGCAAATCGCAGCCCAGATTGATATTCCGGCCGTGGAACGAAGGGAGTACAATGTACCGTAATTGAGGTCTGATTTTTTTCTTGCCGTCGGAAAGTTAAAAAAAAAAAAAAAAGCGAGCGAGCCAAAAAATAGGTGATGGTCTTTCTTCTCTTCGTTCCCTCGTTGCTTTCTCCTTTCTTCCCCTCCTCTTCTCGCCCCTCCTCTTGCTCCACTGGTCTCCCCTCCTTCCTTCCCCCTCACCCTGCTCTTTTCCCTACTTCCCTTTTCAGTCTCCTACCCTCCACCCTCCAACCTTCCCTCAGCCCTTCTCCCCCTCCCCCCGCCTCCCCCTCCTCTGTCTTTTTTATCCAACCCGGTCTTCAATATTAACTACCGTTTAAGTAATGAACCGCTTTTTGAGTTTATACATCTAATTAGTGGAAAATACAAATGGACTTGGTCGATCTGTGCCAATTTGCATAACGTCATTACCAACTGCTTGCTACGTTGGACTCGCTCGCTCTACAGGTAATTCGCTACCACGCTGGGGTCTCATAGATGATTTCAGGATTTAATTTGTATGCTTTAAGGGGAGAAAGTAGAAATATAACGTGTGAATGATTACGGACATGAAGGCAAACCAAAACGGGATCTGTAACGGCGACGAAACATTTTTTTTTTCCATTTTTGTAGCTGCTACAGCTATATAAAGTTGATAGATGGGAGTAGACAGTGGTGGTAATTAAGTACGGTAGTAGTGATGCCGACAGTGGTGACGGTGATAATGGCACTGGTAATGGTGATGGTAATGCCAGTACCGGTTGTGAAGCTAATGGGCAGTCATGTCGATGATTATTATAGTGATCATAAAAGTCGTTGTAATGATAATGACGGAGACTAGATTAAAGAAGAGGCAGATAATACGCCATAAAGAGCCATCAAAATTTATAGCCATAGATGCACCTTGCCTCAGGGGACCAGTGCCGTCACGGTTTTTATGGCAGCTGATTGGTCCACCCTGTGCGATGCCTCATCCCTACCACTACCAGTCCCTACCCCGCCAGTGACCTTCTGATTGGCTCTTTCTCTTCCCTGTGTTTTTTTTCTTGTCTGCCTTGACAGTCTGACATGTCCCTGAAGATGGGCGAGGGAGGACGAAAAGAAAAAAGAAAGTTTATATTTTTATGGGTAATTGTGTACCTTTTAATAGGGAATATTTTTATATTTGTCATCGTTATAGCTTATTGCGTATGTAAGATTAAACATATACTTACTACTTATGAATACTTATAGTATAGGTGTATTTCTTTACACCTTTTTGCGTGTCGTTAGGCGGTCTGGGAGGTTAGGCTATACGCAAGGTTCATTGGTAATCGTCTTTCTAAAAGTTTACTGAAAAGAGTGTCTTTTATTTGTAAAAACAGAACCTTTGTTATTAATATTGCGGAATGCCTCTCATGGTTTGCCTTGGCCTTGACTATGTTCATCTCTACAACGGTAAGCCATTTCGTATCGCGTTCTCTGCTGTGAAGGCTTTGAAGACCCTCAAGAGCGCTCAGAAAACATGGTCTGATTATTGCCACGGTCGTGCTACAGAGGGAGCACGGCTGTTGCAAGGACAACTTTTGCAATAACTAAGTTAAAGGTATTTATATACGACGCCATAATTATATATTTTCTTGAAAGATACGGTAAATAAACAATGCGTATTCTGTGTATCCAAACCAGAATATATTGCAACCAGAATTACATGCCGAAAAAAAGTTCAAATTTATCTCTCTCTTCTTCCACATAAGTTCTCCGCCTCTCGTTTTCCTTGGCATTAATTAGAATCCGGGCGATATTCATTGATTAGGTTGCAGTGCGGGTGGCGGGTAGTTCCGGCCACACCCGGGCGAGGGGGGCGGCCTGGAGCGTAATAGTGCACGAGGACAAGGTTGCGTCGAGGCCGAGTGCACTTCACTACCGTTACATCGCTGTGGGCTCAACACTGACGCTGCGGCTGTGGATAAGACTGATCAGTCAGGATTCTTCGTCGGATAGGCTCCTTTGTCTCTTTCAGGACCTTGATGTTTTGAAAACTGGTTGTAATGGGGATACGCAATTTAGTGCTTGTGATGGTGCAGTGTGGTAACTTGCAATTATTGTATCATATTATATATATACCATTGTATAGTATAGATAATATGGTATATGATATGATATGATATAATATATTATGTCATATAGTATAGTATAATATGATTTGATATAATATATGAAATAATATAGTATGATATATGATATGATATGCGGTACGCTGTGAACCCTGCACGCTAGTACGTTATAACAGAGTGTTTTGGCGAGGTATAACTGTGGTGCACACCCCTTCGTATTCCAAGAGTCTTCCCATTTGTATGCTAAAATATCATTATCATTATTATTTCACGAGACCAACTCTGCTCTTGTATCACTTACTTACCAGACCGTATAAACTGCGTTACAGTGTGCGTTTGGGACCTGTCGCGTAACGTGGCGTAGCATTGTTTCACTGAATTCAAAGGAGTACCCTGGCAGAATTGGAGAGGGGCGTATTATAAAAGGATGTAACATACAGCCCGCCAGTGCCTGTACAGTCCGATGCACTCGGCTGTATCCGGTGGGGAAACGAGCTCACTCGATATTTTCTCTCCTCTTCTCTTTCCTCTTCTCTCCTCTTCTCTCCTCTCTCCTCTCCTCCTGTTCTCTCCTCTCCTCTCCTTCCTCCTGTTCTCTCCTCTCCTCTCTTCCTCTTTCCTTTCCTTTCCTTTTTCCCTTCCACCTCTCTCCCTCCCTTCCTCCCTTCCTCCCTATCCCCCTTCCCTCCCTCCCTCCCTCCCTCCCTCCCTCCCTCCCTTCCTCCTTCCCTCCCTCCCTCCTTCCCTCCCTCCCTTCCTGTACCTTCAGAAGTTATTGCCGTTGTTTCGAGTTCGTGGAATATATGCGCATAGGTTTTATTTTTTCTTTTATACCGGGGTGATGCCGAAATTCATTTGAGACTTGCTGTGTTTTGTTGCTGAATGAGGTTTAGGTAGGCGGGTAATTGTTTATGGATGTCGTATAATTGTTCTCGTAAGTATAGTGATCGTATAGTTTGTGAGGTTCTTTTTGATACCCAGTGTGGCCGGAGGGAATTCAGTGAACCCTTACGCATGGTCAATATTCGCTACGGATATTAGAGAGGCTATGCATAGAATTTGCATACAAGTTGATTTATTTTCTAGATTACCTTGTCTCGGCTCCTTGCAATATCATACTTTGGAGTGTATTGAGATGTTTTGGTTGTTTCTTTTATCCTGTCTTTGCGGCGAAGGGGGTGGGGGGTGGGGGGTGATTGTATGGGCAACGAGGAGGATTAGGATGGGTGGGAGCTTGTAATGATGTTGTCCTTCCCTGTCCCTCTCCTTCCCTCTCCCTCTCTTCTTCTTTCCCTCTCTCCATCTCTCCTTCTTTTCTTCTTTCCTTCTCTCCCTCTCCTTCCTTTACCACTTCTATGATTCACTTGCGAGTCGAAACCTCGTTATATTGTAATTATTTAATTTTATTATCAGCATTATCCTTCAGTTGCAACATTTTGTCTCGGTTGACTTCATAGCTGCGTCGGCTTAACTGAGCGTGTATTGATTAGCAATTTTGATTAATGGGGATTAGACTAAGGGGATGGTGTAGGGGGAGGGAGAAGGTGGAGAGTTTTGTGGTTTTGCCTCATTTTGAGAGAGAGAGAGAGAGAGAGAGAGAGAGAGAGAGAGAGAGAGAGAGAGAGAGAGAGAGAGAGAGAGAGAGAGAGAGAGAGAGAGAGAGAGAGT
>BOPN01000051.1:518021-523021 GCA_017312705.2 Penaeus japonicus
CGAAGGATGTGAAAATGTGGAGAGCTTAAGGGGTAGGTGATATGAGATAAGAAATAAGAGGTAGGAGATAAGATATAGGAGATAGGAGATAAGATATAGGAGGTAGAAGATAGGAGATAGGAGGTAGAGATGTTCCTTGGGGCTTTTGTGTGTCTTAGATGGAGGAAAATTGAATATAGATACATTTGTTGATTATCGTTGAAGTGGAAAAAATAGGGATTCCTATAAACGTGTGAGTGCGAGGGAGTTTTGATGGAGGAAGGGGAGGGAAGTTGTATTGGGGAGGAGGGGGGGGCACAGGAGGGGTGGGGGATGTGTTTATATGTAAAAGTACTTGTATGAAAGTGAGTGAATGGATTAATGAGCGAGCGATCAAGTGAGTAAGGGTGAGTGAATGAGAGATAGTGAGAAAATGATGGGGGAGTGAGTGAGTGAGTGAGTGAGTAACTAAGTGAGAGCGTGAGTGAGTGGGTGAGTGAGTGAGTGAGTGATATGGTAAGTGAACGAGTGAGAGAATGAGTTAGTTAGTTAAGGAAGGAGAGGAGTGGTAGTCGGTGTGGGTGCATAGATAAATATGCACATAGTGTTTACCTAGGCTAGTGTACGTATGCTTAATTTCATGTATATATTAACGGTTATTATGCTTTTACGTATTTGCATAAATACACCGAGATTACGAGAGGCAATTTATGCTAAGCCATACAATGTCTCGATTTATACAACATAAACCATTGATGTTGATTTCCATGCTTATAAAATAAATCTTTTACGTGACATATGAATATAAACGTTATATGATGAATGTTAAATGTAATAAACGAACATAAGGTAATATGATCAATACAAAATCGTCGAGAAAAGACAAGAGAGAGAAAAACACAAGAATATGAATGATAAGCTAAATAGCTGGGTAATGAAGGCTAGCAGACAAGTCATGACAAGTTTCATGACCATTATCATTATCCTGCTCTATCCCACTCCCCTCCCCCGATTGTGCCACGACGGTCGACGTATAAGAAGGAGAAGGGGTAAAAGAAGGAAAAGGAGAAGAAGAAGGAAAAGGAGAAGAAGGAGAAGGAGAAATAGAAGGAAAAGGAAAAGAAAGAGAAGCAGGAGTAGTAGACGGAGGAAGAGGGGTAGAAGAAGAAGAAGAAGAAGAAGAAGGAGAAGAAGAAGGAGAAGGAGAAGGAGAAGGAGAAGGAGAAGGAGAAGGAGAAGGAGAAGGAGAAGGAGAAGGAGAAGGAGAAGGAGGAGAAGGAGAAGAAGGAGGAGAAGGAGGAGAAGGAGGAGAAGGAGGAGAAGGAGAGAAGAAGGAGAAGGAGAAGAAGGAGAAGGAGAAGAAGGAGAAGAAGGAGAAGAAGGAGAAGGAGAAGGAGAAGGAGAAGGAGAAGGAGAAGGAGAAGGAGAAGGAGAAGGAGAAGGAGAAGGAGAAGGAGAAGGAGAAGGAGAAGGAGAAGGAGAAGGAGAAGGAGAAGGAGAAGGAGAAGGAGAAGGAGAAGGAGAAGGAGAAGGAGAAGGAGAAGGAGAAGGAGAAGGAGAAAAAGAAGACAATTACACTTCCAGCTCTTTCGCCTTATGGTTAGCCGTAGGTGAAAGTGTGGGTCCAGGAAGGCGCGAATTTCCGTTCGGCCGCCGTGTTTTCCGCTCCCCCATTTATAGGCTTTACATCCTCTGTTTCGAATTTGTCGGACGATAAGTAATTGCCCTTCGGTGGTCCAGTCCTCTCTCCCTGGACTCGCTCCGTCGGGAAAGTAGGTTACCAAAGGGAGGGGGGTATCGCCTCGGGGCATCGGGGGGACGCTGGGCCTAATCTGGTGTTGAGGGATTCGACGATCCCCCAGTTGGATAAAGGTTGGACGGGGGCGGCTGGCTGAGCAGGTGGAAGCTTCTTGGTAAAGTCGTCCACGGGCGCATGTACACACCTGCACATAAACATGCATATGCCTACTCCTATGCTCATTCCCTTGCCCCTACCCCTACCTCTATACACACACACACACACACACACACACACACACACACACACACACACACACACACACACACACACACACACACACACACACACACACACACACACACACACACACACACACACACACACACACACACACACACACACACACACACACACACACACACACACACACACACACACACACACACACACACACACACACACACACACACACACACACACACACACACACACACACACACACACACACACACACACGAACAAACACGTAAATGCGCATGTCAATTTATGTTCATAGAACCTATAAATATTGATATCGTATGTCTTCGTTGCCATTACTTGCAATTATAATTAAAATTTGGCAAATGAATCCATGAAAACAATTAGAGAAAAATAATGACTAGAACTCTAAGGATCGAGGGAACAAAGGGAAAGAAACGAGTAAATACATCAAGAAGAGACGAGAAGTATGTCAAGGGGGCAAATACCCCTGTCGCCGAGAGGGCTTTCCTGGGCGGGGCTTAAGCGGAAGGGCTTGACCTGCGAGAAGAGCTTGACCTGCAGCGAGTCATCTGCTAAGTGGCGCTTGCAGACCAGGTCATGGCCGGTTTTCGGGTTGTCTCTCTCTCGGTTCCGAAGGAGTAAGAGAGTGAGAGTGAGAGTGAGAGTGAGAGAGAGAGAGAGAGAGAGAGAGAGAGAGAGAGAGAGAGAGAGTGTGAGTGTGAGTGTGAGTGTGAGTGTGAGTGTGGTGTGGTATGTGGTGTGTGTGAGTGTGAGTGTGAGAGTGAGGGTGAGTGAGAGTGAGTGAGTGAGTGTGAGTGTGAGTGACAGTGAGAGTGAGTGAGAGTGAGAGAGAGAGAGAGAGAGAGAGAGAGAGAGAGAGAGAGAGAGAGAGAGAGTGAGAGTGAGTGAGAGTGAGTGTGAGTGTGAGAGTGAGAGTGAGAGTGAGAGTGAGAGTGAGAGTGAGAGTGAGAGTGAGAGTGAGAGAGAGCGAGAGAGAGATCTAGAGCGAGAGCGAGATAGAGATAGAGATAGAGATAGAGATAGAGATAGAGATAGAGATAGAGAGAGCGAGCGAAGAGCCCTGAGTGTCACGAGGGCTCCTCGCCGTGTCCTTTCCGCAGGTGTGATCTGGACCCGCGGACCGAGATCAAGTCGAGAGCCATCGGCGGGGGATCAAACGAGTTTTTTTTTTTTTTTTAAACGTTTTGTTCTTTCCATTTATTTATTGTTTTTAGTTATTTATTTATTTGTGTTGTTTATTTATCATCACGTCGTCAATTATCTTTCATCAAATATCATTCATCAGTCATCAATTATCAATCATCAATCGTTAATCATCAGTCATCATTCACCACCACTACCTCCACTATTACCACCACTATCATCACCATCATCGCCACCGCCATTCCTCTTCATCATCACCATCGCCATCACTGCCACACACAACCATTACTATTAATACACCGTTATTATTAATACGACCGACATTAAAACCACATCAGTCCACGGCCATCTGCTGCCTACCCCTCCCCCCCTCCCCAACTTCCCCTCCCCCTCCCCAACTTCCTCTCTTCCCAAGCCTCCCCCCTCCCCTCCCCCCTTCCCCCATTGGCGCTACCTCCCCACGCTCCCTTCTGCGCCATTACCTCTTGGTCGAAAAACCTGCCCTCTCCGGCATGAAGGCGTTGCTTGCTCGTCACGGCCGCCGGAAGGGAAGGAGGGAGGGAAAGAGGGAGGGAGGGAGGGAGGGAAAGAGGGAGGGAAGGAAGGAAGGAGGGAGGGAAAGAGGGAGGGAGGGAAAGAAAGAGGGAGGGAGGGAGGGAGGGAAGGAAGGAAGGAAGGAGGGAAAGAGGGAGGGAGGGAGGATGGGAAAGAGGGAGGGAAGGAGGGAGAGAAGGAGGGAGGATGGGAAGGGAGAGTAGGAGAGGGACGAATGAGATGGGATAGGAAGGTAAGTCGCGGTCTGAGGGAAGTGGAGGAGGGAGAGGAGAAAAAGAAAGAGAGAGCGATAGGGTAGGAGAAGGAGAAGGAGGAGAGGAGGGGGGGGGAGAGGAGGGGGGAGAAGGCGAAGGTGAGAAGTAAAGCCAGATAAACAAGCAAACATACTGAGAGAGAGAGAGAGAGAGAGAGAGAGAGAGAGAGAGAGAGAGAGAGAGAGAGAGAGAGAGAGAGAGAGAGAGAGAGAGAGAGAGAGAGAGAGAGAGAGAGAAAGCCTATTCCTTAGTCAAGTCCTGATGTTAAACGAGGCAAAAACGGGCCGGCGCTCTCCGGGCTACGTCGACGAGAAGTCATACTCTGCGAGAGGGAATATTTCCGTGAAAAGGAATGTCTTTTGAGAGATTGGGCTTCGTCGGGAATTGAGTTTCTGAAGTCCGTCGAGGGATTTTTTAAGGCTGTCCCCGAGTGCCTTTTCGGATGCTGCCGGAGAAGGCTTTTTAGGCTGCGTCGGATGAAGGGCGCATTTCCCCCACTTGTTTTCCCTTCTTTCTTCTTATTTCGCCTTTATCTTCTCTTTTCTCCTTCTTTCTCTCTCTCGCTCTCTCTCTCTCTCTCTCTCTCTCTCTCTCTCTCTCTCTCTCTCTCTCTCTCTCTCTCTCTCTCTCTCTCTCTCTCTCTCTCTCTCCCTCCCTCCCTCCCTCCCTCCCTCCCTCCCTCCCTCTTATCTCTCGTCTCTCTCCTCTCTCTTTTCCTCCCTCTCTCTCTCCCTCTCTCCCTCCTTTCCTCCATCTCTCCCTCACTCCCTCCATCTCTCCCTATCTCCCTCTCTCCCTCCCCCTCCCTCCCTCTATCCCTCCCCCTCCCTCCCTCTCTCCCTCTCTCCCTCTATCCCTCCCCCTCCCTCCCTCTATCCTTCCCCCTCCCTCCTTATCTCCCTCTATCCCTCCCCCTCCCTCCCCTATCCCTCCCCCTCCCTCCCTCTATCCTTCCCCCTCCCTCCTTATCTCCCTCTATCCCTCCCCCTCCCTCTTTATCTCCCTCTATCCTTCCCCCTCCCCCTCCCTCCCTCTCTCCCTCTCCT
>BOPN01000051.1:525521-530521 GCA_017312705.2 Penaeus japonicus
CACATACACACATCCGTCCGCCCATATCCGCTTGCCCGCCAGTTGTGACACCGATTGCCGAGGTCCCCCTGATTGATGGGGTTGATGGGCGAGTGTGGTTGATGGGGTTGGCAGGGTGCGAAAGCCGTCCTTTGACCCAGAGGATCTCCGATGCTTCAAAGGGAGGAGGAGTAGGCGAAGGAGGAGGGTCGAGGAAGAAGGGAGGAAGGGGGTATCTTGAGAAGAGGGGAAGAAGAAGGGAGGAGGGAGCTTGTTTGATATAAGATAAAGAAGATAAGGAAGATGGGGAAGGAGGAGGCTGGTCTGAAAGGAGGGGGAGATATGTGGAGGGGTGGAAGATAGGCAAGGAGGAGGAGAAGGATAGGGAGGGAGGAGGAGGAAGCTGGTCTGAAAGGAGGGGGATAAGGAGTAGGGAGGAAGGAGGGGAATGGGAAGAGATGTGAAAGGGGAAGAAGATAGGAAGGAAGGAAGAGGAAGAAGACGATGGCCTGAAAGCATGAGGAGAAAATGTGGAGGGGAGGAAAGTAGAAAGATCCCTGTCGTAAAAGGATGGGGAGAGAAAAGAAGGAAGAAGCAGTTTTGAGGGGATGGTGAGGGAAGAGTGATAGAGAAGAGAAGGAGACAAGGACGGAGGGAAGAAGAAAAAATGCGGTTTTGAAAGGACGAGTTCAGTTCATGGGATGAGGAGGGAATGAGTAGGCGAAAGGGAGAGAAGTCTTGCACACTGTGAGGGGACGTCCATCGGGTCGCAAGACAATTTGGCAAGATTATCGCCCTCTCTGCTCCTTCTCGCCATCGTCCTTCTGATCGCAGGTCGATTCGATAGCATAGTGACGTCGGGTTTGACGTGGCCGTTGGATGATGCGATCGTTGTTCGGATGGAATGCGGTTGTTGAATTGCAAGTCGGGTCTACTGTGTTATAGTTCTAATTGTAATGTAGTTGGTGTTGTATTTGTATTGATAACCGGATTGAACAATGTATTTTGAATATGATGTGATTCTGGTTGTAACAGTAATATGATTACGTTATGAGTTGCAAGGTAAAGTGTACTGGGACGTTGTCTGCGCTATGGAAAATATCCGGCAGCAAGTAAGGGTTTCATGATTTGAAGAGAAGACATCCACGGCAGAGTACAGCTTATCTACTAGATGCTGATAACTGTACGGTATGTCTTCTGGCTATTATTGGCAACTGTCGCTCTTATTGTTCTTCTTCTTCTTCTTCTTCTTTTTTTTCTTTTTTTTTTGACAAACAGACAGACAGATTGGAAGACTGGCTGTCTGCCTGTCTGCCTGTCTGTCAGACAAAGAGAGAGAGTGAGTGAAAAACACTGTATCGTTTTTAATTTCCGAGCAATCTACATGCAACTGCAGGCGAGAGGCCGGACTGCAACTGTTGAATTGAAGGGACAGCGTTAGGGGGGGGGGGGGGCTAGGTGGACAGGGCGTTGACAGCGGTGGGCGTGGGGTACGAGGAGTATAAAGGTAAAGGCCAGTGTTAGAGTGCCACGGCCCACTTGGTATGTCGGGCCACGCTCCCTCTGCCTAGACTCTCTTCCTCGCTGTCCCTCTCGTGATTTTTATTCTTCTCTCTCTTTCGCTTTTGATCTCGCTTTCTCTCGTGATTTTGAGTTAACGCTTTCTCGATTTTTGCTCTCTCTCTCTCTCTCTCTCTCTCTCTCTCTCTCTCTCTCTCTCTCTCTCTCTCTCTCTCTCTCTCTCTCTCTCTCTCTCTCTCTCTCTCGCCCCCTCCCCCTCCCCCTCCTACCCTATCCTACCATATCTTTTATCCTTTACCCTTTTTTTTATCTTTTCTCTCATCCCCCTCCAATTCTACCTTTACTTCCCTCTATCCTCCACCCCTTATCCTACCCTCTACTCTCTCTATCCTGCCTCAGTTCTACCCTTAGTCCTTCCCACCCTCTGCCCCCCTTCCCTGCCCTTATCCCCTCCCTTCGAACCCCCCTGGGATTGGATAGCAGACCCCTGTTTCACATCGACACCCGCTGGCCCTGTTGCTGCTCCAAGGGGATGCCGGGAGGAGAGAATGCCAAAGGGGAAAGGGAGGGGAAGGGGAAGGGGAAGGGGAAGGGGAAGGGGGAAGGGAGAAGGGGAAGGGGAAAGGGAAGGGGGAGGGGGAAAGGGGTGTTGTCTCTTGGGAAAGGGAGGGGGGAGAAGAAGAGAAGGGGCAAGGGTGAGAGGGGAAGGAAGGGAGGGGAGGGGAGATGAGCATTGCTGAGGTGAAGGGGAAGACGGGGCCCGTCTGAATGTCTCGGGGAAGGATTTTGTTCTCCGCGATTCGGGAATGTTTCTTTGGATTTTCCGAACGTCGGAATATGGATTTGCATTGACGCCTGCATGATTTTTTTCGTCTGTTGGAGAGGGAGAACGTTTGCACGCATTTGGATATGGGCGCGGACACAGGATCACACACTCACTCACTCACTCATTCACTCACTCACTCACTCACTCACTCACTCACTCACTCACTCACTCACTCACTCACTCACTCACACACACACACACATACACACACACACTCACTCACTCACTCACTCACTCACTCACTCACTCACTCACTCACTCACTCACACACACACACACACACACACACACACACACACACACACACACACACACACACACACACACACACACACACACACACACACACACACACACACACACACACACACACACACACACACACACATACACACACACACGCGCGTGCGCAAGAATGAACTGACTGACTGTAGGATTGTATACATCATTTTCTTACTCCAGAAAATTATATTTGGTAAATGAGAATCAATCGTAAGATTAAGTAAAATGATAGTAAATCTAATAATGATGATATCAATAGCGATAGTAATGATGATAAGGATGGTAACAGTGCTTATGATAACTATAAGATGAAATCGAGTATTAGATAATAATAACGTTATCATCATGATCCTACCGCAACCACATCAAATATCAAAGGAAAGACAAACTGAAACGAAAGACACCAATGAATGATGAGATTTAATGAAACGTTAAAACACCGAATTCAGCTGGAATGAGTGACTGGCGAACTAAGCCGAAATAAATGAAAAAGCTCGGAGGCCCCGTCGGCCCCGTCGGCCCGTCGGTGGCGCTGGGAGCAGGTGGCGGTGTCCCGCGTGTCACCTTCGGTAATCCTTCGGCCGCCAAGTAGGCAATAAAGACGAGAAAGTAAAGCTAACGTAATGGACGCATTATGCTGTTCATGCAAATTTATGGAGAGGCTAATGGCACCCAGGCAGAGATTTATCTTAATAGAGCGCCGCTTCGGATGCGCTGACTCTGCAATTTATGGCTGTGTTTCTTTATTTTATTACTTTGGACGCATATGTATATGGGCACATTCTCATGTGCACATGCACACGCACGCACGGTCATATACACGCATGTGCTCGCGAACACACACACGCATACAAACGTGTACATTCCTACTTATACTCACACGCATATACGCTACCATCATCACCATCATCATCATCATCATCATCATCATCATCACCATCATCATAATCATCATCACCATCATCATCATCATCATCACCATCATCATCATAATCATCATCACCATCATCATCACCACCATCACCACCACCACCATCACCATCATCATCACCACCCTCATTATCTTTATCTCGACAGTGGGAGATACTTCGTTTGTTTAACAGAGGGAGAGGGACATTTTATTCATTGTTTACTTATCAGTATTGTTGATGCTTGTGTCTTATTGGTATTATCATTATTATTATTATGACTATTATTATTATTGACATTATTATACTGTAGCTGCTTTTTATTTTTCTCCTTTTTTTTCTTCTTATTTATCATCATCTTAATTTTCATCTCTCTATTAATAATTTTCTCCTCCTCCTCCTCCTCCTCTGTATTCCTCTCTTGAATCGAAGGACGTTTGAGTTTCGTGGATTCCTATGTGAGTTGGATTGTGGGTGGGTAAACGGGAAGGGATTTCATTGAATATCAGTTTATGTCGAGATTTAGAATAATAGGAAATAGAACAGACTTAGTTGCATTTAAGACATCGGACACTCAAGAAGGGGAGAATGGTAAATGGGACACCAGCAATTAGAACATGGTCAAGTGTATAATAAAATCTTAAGCGCAAGCCGTAAAATCCGGAGTATGATACAGCCGGTACATAAACTAGCATTGCTTCCCCTAATGTGGAACACGTGAAAGGACATACAACAAAAATATACCACGATCAAAACATAAAACAGGAACGAACACTATTGATGGATAAAACGCTGATGATTAAGAAAAATAAAACTCGAAACTGTGAATAGACACATTTGAAACAACCATCACGGACAAACGCATTTGGAACAGAAATATAGATCATGCCAAAATAAAACACGCATAAACATGCATAAAGTACGTAAAGTAAGGTTATTTATTACATTATAAACATGAATATAACACAGCGCATATAATACACAAGTATTACATTTTAATGCAGTTATTTTGTCAGGCCTAAATCAGTGCATGTTATATAAATTGCGATCACTCTGCAAAATGTGCAACCTGTAGAAAAATTACAGTATATGTAAGTAAGTAGAGTAATTAATATAACAAAATTAAGGCACAACACGCATAAAACCGTATAACGCGAGGACCTCGTCGTTTGTACTGTAAATAGGAATACTTTATTTGCCCCGGAATAAAAGAGTAGAGTGCATTTAAAACCTACACTTGAAAATATGTCAGGCAGAAGACTCAAAAAGATCAGTTAGATAAACACTACAGAATTCACACATACTATAACTAAATCTTAAATAAGATTCCGGTATGTATCGCGAAAAAGATAGTGTCTAGATAAGGGAAGATGTCATTATTATCTTTTACGAGCAGTTTTATTAGAGATCGAATGTGCTAGAGCAGCGTTTCCCAACCTTTTCCGACCCTAGCGCTCCCTGTAGTCAGACACAGGCAGTCCAGC
>BOPN01000051.1:540521-550521 GCA_017312705.2 Penaeus japonicus
GTTGGATCTTATGATAGTGTGAGTGTCATTGTGTGTGTTTTTGTTAGTTAGTTTTGTGTTGTTTTGTGTATACTTATGTGTGCGTGCCTCTTTCCCTGTGTTTATAGTGAGTAGACAATTAAGGAGAGATTGACTGATTGAAAAAAAAAGAAAAAAATCTTACCGTTGATGGCCCTGGCTCTTAAATGCTCAGTGTTATTATATTTCATGCTATTTATAATCGCTTTGTATGATTTCGACCCCACCACCGCTACCAGATTATAATTATTGCTTTAAATAGTGTTGTCATTATTGTGATTATTGATATTATAGTCGTCGTCGTCGCCATCGTCGTCATCATCATCATCATCATCTTCGTCCTCCTCGTCACCACAGTCACTGACGCCACCATCATTACACAATCATCATCATTACCACCACCATCACTATCATCATCAATCTTCATCATCGTCATTTTATTGATATCACCACCATTAATCAAAGCACTATCTGCATCCGTCAATCACTCCCGCCCTCATTTAATAAAGAATGCTTGCACAGTTGACCGACGCTGAACGCACTGCTTCTGCATGGATTATTTTAGGTTATTGGTAATGGAAACAATAATTGTATTCTCTTTGATTTTTTACGAGTGGAAAGTCATTGATAATTAACATTAATGCTAATTCTATTGTTTGCCTACACTCAGGCATTATTTTTAGACAGCGAAAAAAAAAATATTTCTTATAACTCAACCGACCATAATTTGACTCTTTTTGAAGTAGAGCTTGCATCTAAAACGTATACTTTGACGTGTAAATATATTTCTTAGTCCCATAAATGTTGTTCTACCTCAAGTTACCTCCTAATTTGCCAAAAAGATATATTTATAGAAGCAATTTTCAAGAAAAGTAAAAATGTGAGTGCTTAATATCGTGTTTTTGCCGAAAAAAATCATACTGAGTCACCCCTACCATTTTTTTTTTTTTTTTTTTTTTTATACATGTTACTGAAACCTTTTTCCTTTTTGCGTCGCCTTATTTATGTTATCTTCTCCCATATCAGTAAAGAACACGAAGAAAACTATTCTTTTCGTATTTTTATGGTTTTTTTTTATCGTCTCTATTATAAATGTTCTTTATATCTCTGGTTGTTAATATTTTCAAATGTCTTTTCCTATTTATTCTATCTCTCAGGTGTCCTTTCCCATTTATGTCTGATTTTTTTTGTTCCTTTCCCTGTTTACATCTTTAGATTTCTCTTTCCCTTTCTTCTATGTACACATTTGCAGTGCCTCTTTCCTCTCCGTCTCCTTACGTCCAAATTTCTTCCCCTCTCCTGCCTACGCCTGCCGATTTTCTCTCTCCCTTCTGTTTACGGGTCTCAAGTGTCCTTTACCTCTACGTCTCATTTACATGTAAAAGTGTTATTTTTCTCCCGTGTTTACGCCCTGTGCTTCCATTTCTCTCTCCTTAAAACGTGATATTAGTCTCCCGTTTACGTCTGTTGAGCGTCTATGCCTTCTGTTGACGTCTCATAGTATTTCCGTCAAGTACCTTTATCCTTTCTCACCCCTTAATCACTCCACCTTCCTCGCCCCCCCCCACTCTGTCTTTCCCCCGACTAATGTTAACGTATTTTAATCGCAACTTCCCCACCTTTCTTCCAGTATCCTCCTCTCCCCCTGTTTACGTCCTTCAGGTTGTCCTACCCTTCCCCTGCCTCCCTTCGCCCCTCCCCCCCTTCGCCCCTGCCCCCCTTCGCCCCTCCCCCCTTCGACCCTCCCCTCCTCCCTCCTCCTGTTGACGTCTTTCAATTGCAAGCCCTCCCCTCCCCACCCCCTCCCTTGCAGTCTTTCTCGAGAGTCCGCCTCACTGCCCCTCGACTTTCTTGCTGCGGAAATGACTCCCCAAGTCTTGCCTGCCGCTTGTGTGCCGGGCCTCTTTTGTGGGCTTGCTTTATTTTTTTCACATATAATGTTTTTGTTCATGTCTTGTGTTTTGTATTGTTTTGTTCATTAGTTTGTTTACCCTGTTTGTTTGTAGCAATAGTAGCATTGAAGGAAAACCCTCTCTTCCATCACATTGAATCTCTCATCACCACTATCACTATCCATCTATGTGATATTTTCCCCTTTTCACTCACTCTTCTAATCTCTCTGCATTGGAGATTATTATCTTTGCATATTCATTTTTTTTCCTTATTTCTTAGTCCTTCTCTTTGATCTTTTTATCATTTTGTAGTCGCTTCGCCATTCTCTTTATTTTCTTTCTCTTTCTCTTTATTCTATGTTTTTCTTTTTCGCTGTAGTATTTATTTAGCTTTCTCTTTTTCTTTGTGTACCTGTTTTATCGTTCTCTTTCTTGCGTCTCGTTATTATTCCCTGTATTCATCTCCCGTGTTTCGCGTCTTCTTTTGTTTGAGCTCTAAAGTCTGATATTCCCCTTGATTTCATTGGCTTTGGTGATTTTGGATGTATGTCTGTGTATTTATGTATGTATGTATGTATGTAAGTATGTATGTATGTATGTATATATATATATATATATATATATATATATATATATGTGTGTGTGTGTGTGTGTGTGTGTGTGTGTGTGTGTGTGTGTGTGTGTGTGTGTGTGTGTGTGTGTGTGTGTGTGTGTGTGTGTGTGTGTACACATATGTATACACACATATATAGATATACAAATGCATATATACACATAAGATGTATGCATGTATTCAAATATGATCCTTCTCCCTTTCTTTATCTTCCTTTCTCATGCACGTTCACTCTCGGTCTTCCCCTTCCTTTCTCTCCTCTCCGCCACGACCTCCATTTACCTCACTCTGTTCCAATTTTTCTTCCTCCTTCCCCTTCTTTCTTTGACTCTTTCTTTCCCCTTCGTTTTCATTCCGAAATACCAATTCCTTTAACTCCCGCGACAGCCAAGACGGTTCCGTGGCAGTCGAGGTTGAACTTGGAATCTCTTTTCGATGTCTCATTCCCCACTTCTCTCTCGCCCTTTTTGTGGGGATATTCTCCCTTCTCCTGTTGACCGGTCTGTCTCTGTTTGTGTCTGTATTTTTTTTTCGGTCTCTTTGTCTCTATTGTTTCTCTTATTTCTCCTTCCGTTTATCTTATTTCTTTCTCTCTTTCTCTTATTTCTCTCTCTCATCTCTCTCTCTCTCATCTCTCTCTCTCTCATCTCTCTCTCTCTCATCTCTCTCTCTCTCATCTCTCTCTCTCTCTCTTTTTCATCACAAGTTTATTACCATAATTTGTATCATTATCATCATTATTGTTGTTATCATTATTATTACTCTCTCTCTCTCTCTCTCTCTATATATATATATATATATATATATATATATATATATATATATATATATCCTCTCCCTCCCTCCCTTCCTCTCTTTCTCTCTCTCTTTCCCTCCCTCCCTCCCTCTCTCCCTCTCCCTCTTTCTTTCCCTCCCTCCCTCCCTCTCTCTCTCTCTCTCTCTCTCTCTCTCTCTCTCTCTCTCTCTCTCTCTCTCTCTCTCTCTCTCTCTCTCTCTCTCTCTCTCTCTCTCTCTCTCTCTCTCTCTCTCTCTCTCTCTTCCTCTCTCTCTCTCTCTTCTCTCTCTCTCTCTCTCTCTCTGTCGCTCTCTCTCTCTCTCTCTCTCTCTCTCTCTCTCTCTCTCTTTCTTTCTCTCTCTCACTCTCTCTCTCTCATTCTCTCTCTCTCTCTCTCTCTCTCTCTCTCTCTCTCTCTCTCTCTCTCTCTCTCTCTCTCTCTCTCTCTCTCTCTCTCTCTCTCTCTCTCTCTCTATATATATATATATATATATATATATATATATATATATATATATATATATATATATATATCTCTCTCTCCCTCCCTCCCTCCCTCCCTCCCTCCCTCCCTCCTTCCTTCTTTCTCTCTTTCTCTCTTCCTCCCTCCCTCTCTTTCTCTCTCTCTCTCTCTCTCTCTCTCTCTCTCTCTCTCTCTCTCTCTCTCTCTCTCTCTATCTTCTCTCTCTCTCTCTCTTCCTCTCTCTCTTTCTTCCTCTCTCTCTCTCTCTCTCTCTCTCTCTCTCTCTCTCTCTCTCTCTCTCTCTCTCTCTCTCTCTCTCTCTCTCTCTCTCTCTCTCTCTCTCTCTCTCTCTCTCTCTCCCTCTCTCCCTCTCTCCCTCTCTCCCCTCCTTCCCCTCTGCAGTTACCCTCGTCCATAAACCTATTGTATCTTCTATGGCATTATTTTGCACAGTTTTATGGTCGCTTCACCGACTGGGGTTTTGCTTTATCTAGACTCACTCTCCTTCTACACGGACTCGCCCTCGGCACCATTGTTTCACATGGGGCTGTGGCGCCTTTTTTCGCCTTTCTTTCTTTCTTTCTTTTACTGAATATGTTTTGTTTCTCCTTTCTTTTCTTCTTCTTCTTCTTCTCTTTTGTTGGTGGTGGGGGGATTCTCCACTTCGTCAACCTTCCTACTCTTCTCATTATTCTCTCTTCAGCCTTTCATAGGCATTCTTTCCCTTTTCCTTCTTCCTTCTTCTTCTACCTTCTTCTTCTTATTATTATTATTTTTATTATTATTATTAATATTATTATTGTCGTTAGTTATTTTATCATTATTATTATTTTATTATTATTATTGTTACCATTATTTCTATTATTATTCCTCCTCTTTCTTCTCCTTGTCCTCTAGTCGTCGTCCTCCTCCTCCTCACCCTCGCCCTCCCCCTCCCCCCTCCTTCCCCTGTGAAATGTCAGACTCCTGAAGATAACATTACGTGTGTGTGTCTGTGTACGTGTACGTGTACGTGCGATATGTATGGAGGTAGTTGAGCACCGGTTCCTCCTGCTGTGCCTCGGGCCTAATAGAATTATCTCGGCTTACTGGCATGTTAATGTAAACCACCCACCATTCGCTTTGTTAAGGGGGGGGGGAGGGGGAGGGGGAGGGGGGGGGTCTAGTCGGGAACACGAATGGGCGGAGGAGAGTCTTACTTTTATGTTTATCGTTTATTTTTATCTTATGGGATTTGTCTTGAAATGAAGGGAAGTCGTGAAGGTTTCATTTGCCTTTGCAAGCCAGGAGAGTGGTGGTGGTTTCATTTGCTTTTGTCCGTAAGGAGAGTCGTGAAGGCTTCAGCACCGTGTATACATTGTTATGTTACCGTGAGGAACGTCTTGGAGATCTCTGGAGAAACATGTTTTGTATCTTATCGAGGAAGCTTTTTTTCTTGCCTGTCTGGAGAGAGATTAAAGAAGGGGAGAGAGAAGGAGGGGGGGGGGGGGCAGAGTTTTAGATGTATTGAGGCAATAGATGATGCTGGTTTCACTACAGCAAGATACAATAGGGCATTGATATCGGCTTTAAGTAATAACATAAGTTTCATACAATTTGGTGTTGCGGTTTGTTTTCTTGTTTGTATGTTTATTTTTAATTATATGTTTTGTTGTTTTTTTGTCTTTATCATTTTTCATGTTTTCGGTGATTGCACGGAAAGTGAGATTGTTTGTTTTATTTTCTAGTTTTTCGTTGACTTTTTTTTACTCTTCATACTCAGTATCGATGTGGATATCCATTTTAACGATGCATTATCGGAATACTTATATGGAGTTCATCTTTAGCCAAAATAAGTTATTCGATACGGCGGTTTCATCCTTAGTTAGAAATAAAAGCGGTGTATTTCTATTGCGAAAGTTGTCGGAATCACAATCTATCTCTCCCTTACTCCCTCTCTTTCTTTCTTTTTTTCTTTCTGTTGTTCTTGAATAAGTGTTTTTCGATATCTCACTCTCTGATTGCTGGCCCTCGCAAACTCGTTCTCGTGAATTCTCAAGAGGCACAAAACTCCTTCGCTTCAAAAACTGTGAGAGTTTGATTTCCTTCTCTCTTCCCATATTCTTTTCTTCTTCACTTATTTGATTTCTCTTTCTTTGCCTTTTTTTTTAAAGATTCTTCGTCATCGACGTCTTTTTCTTTGCCTTTTCTTCTTTTTTATTTGTATATTGTTGTTTATTCATAGGTTTTCATTATCCGGCTCATCCCGGTCCCTCGGTTTTTGTATAATTCATTGAAGAAGTTTCCGACAGTTATGTCCTAATTGGAAAATAATGATAATAACCCACCCTGCCTCATCCCCACCCCAAGAAAAAAAAGATACCAAAAATAGAATACATCCTAAAGATATAGTTACGAAAAGGTATCAGAGGTGACAACACTGATAAAGATGTCATCTCCCCAGTGATGTTTCACTTTTTCTTTATGATTAATGTATATATATATATATATATATATATATATATATATATATATATATATATATATATATATATATATATATATATATATATATATATATATATATATATACATACATATACATATACATATACATACATATACATAGATACATATACATAGATATATATAAATATATATCTATAAATATATATATATACACATAAATATATATATATATATATATATATATATATATATATATATATATATATATATATATATTTATATATTTAATGCGACTGGAATCAGAATGGAATTTTTATCAACTTTTGGACGTCAAATTAAGAGTGTCGCTGATTAAGGGAACTCCAATCAAAAGTTAGGATAAGAACGATGCTGATGAAGCCTTATCGAATCCGTCTATCTCTGCTTCCCCCTTCCCCCCTTCACTTCTCAGCCCTTCAACACCTCAGCAAACCCCAACCCCAACCCCCAACTTCATCACTCCGCCCACTCCTTCACCCCCGCCCCTTTTCATCCCACTCCTCCCAACCTCTCATTCACCTCCTTCCTCCTCAGCCAAACCCCTTCATTTCCCATTCATCCCCCTTCACTCCCTTCAATCCCACTATACCCACCTTCACCACCCACACACGCACACCACCCCACACCTCCCCACACTCACACCACACCCACACTCACACCCACACCTCCCCACACTCACACCCACACACACCCACACCCCACCTCACACCACACTCACACCACCCCACACTCACCCACACCCACACCTCCCCACACTCACACCCACACCCACACCCACACCCACACCCACACCCACACTCACACCCACACTCACACTCACACCTCCCCACACTCACACCCACACACCCGATGGCTCTCTTTAATCACAGTCTGCTTGATCGACCGGCGACACGAGCGTATTTTATAGGCCGTGAGTGATAACGGCGATGGGGCCGGTGTGATATCCGTGCAAATTACTATTTGATTTCCTTTTATGTAATTTATTTATTCTATTTCTTCCTGTTATTATGAATTTATATGTTTTTATTTATTTATTTTTTTTCTGAGAAAGAAAGAGGTTGATCAGTTGCTGGTTTTGGAGAATAAGGTTATGGTGGTGGTGATGATGATGATGATGATTACTAGACAGCGATAACGATAATAATGATGGCGATAATTCCGATGACAGTGATTGTGATGATTATGATCATTATGAAGTGGTTATAATCATCAATCATCATAATTTGTCTTTATGACCATTGTCATTGTTTATGTATTTATATCAAGTATTGATTTACTTTGCATTTCCGTCCCTCCCAACGGCGGCCGCCCAACTGCCAAGAGAGAGACGTCGTTCGCGCTCACGTTCCCAGCTTCTTCTTAGAAGGAGTTGCAGCGTCTTTGCTCTACTTTGTCTCGCGTCTTGGAGATTGCTGTTCGGGGCAAGAGAGAGTGCGTGGAAGTGGAAGAAGGTGTTATTCGCTTAGGTTTTCAGAAAAGGATTACTGATTTTTTTTTTTTTCTTTTTTTGAGGGGGGCAGGAGGTGGAAGCGTTTGTGTCTGCGTCTGCTGTTTATTCTCAAGCTAATTACTCTGGGATTAAGATTTAAATTGGTTATCTGGAATGTCGAATGGCGGTTGATGGTGATGATGATAATGAGGATGATGATGATAATGGTAATGATAATAATAGTGATAAGCGTAATTAAGGAATGGTCTCTTAACAGTTAATGTAAGAGCAAAGTGCTGTGTCCCCATATTTATGGCTGGTCTAGTGGCGCATTTGTAAGCTTTGCTAATACTGAAAGTTAATGATTATATAAAGTCTTTTCTGAATTTGTTTTTGATGAAATAATCACTGGTTGTTGTTTTGTTTGAATATCGCGTGTGTGATTGCTTGCTCCTTTTGTTCAGCTAGTTCAGCGTTTGATTGTTCACTGCACTTTGGAGAGGGGGGGGGGGGTCCAAAATGCAGTTAACTTTCAAACGTCAGGGTCAATACAGCGAAAGCTGACATCACCTGCAGTTGGCAGCGCTAGCGCTAAGGGCCATCCCTCCTCATGTAGACCGACCGATGGTCGGAAGCGTCACATAACGACGCCAGACGGAACGAACGTCATCATTATCATCATCATCATCATCATCATCATCGTCATTTTGATCATTGTATCTTTTGTAGTAGCTATTTTTTTCTTTCTCATCCTTGTTTTGTAACCACTATTATTATTATCATATTCCCGATATATATATTTTTTTACATTTTAATTAAATGTACGTCACATTAACATCATCTGCACATGTTACTGGCGATGATATACAAATGCTTTGTCACTACGCAATATGTTATATTAGCCGTTTGTGATATTGTCTAGGATATTACTGAGCCCATTAGTTACTGAAACGTGGCGTCAGTCAGCCGTAGATTTGTCACAGGTGGCGCAACATTAAGCGTCCCTTCGTGGATTTATGCATTTGGGATTGCAGGTTCCATATTGCACGCGGATGAATTCTAGAAACATCATTAGTTATACTTCTTGTCTGATTACGCTGTCAGATCTACATTCTCGACGAGTTTTGGAATTGTCTGTGTTTGAATGTTTCCGACTCTTGCGAAGCGAGTAAACAGACAAAGAAAAGACTTTCATGTCATCCTGTATGTCGTTTTGTTCTTGCAAAATAAACAAAGGAGGAAGGCAGGAAATAATACTTCTTGGCAGCGCAGTTTCGTTTTGAAAAAAAGGTGAAATAAGCACAGAAATGTATAAGGATTTTTGTTATCTTCTAATCCTTTTTTTCTCGTTTTCTTTTTTGTTCTTTTTTCTGAAGATGGTGATTCCCTGTTTTCCCTACTTACCTTCCCTACCCCTCCTTACCATCCCCCCCCCATGAACCCTACCTCCTCCCCCGTCCTACTCCCCCTACCCAACCCCTGACCCCCACCCCATCTTACCTAGACTTCATTACGTGGCGATGGAAGAGAGAGATCACGGGTGTCTCCCGAGATCCCAAGAGACCTCCGACGTCTTCATAAAACAGCTCGAGTCTTTGATATTTTGGTTCTTGGCAAATGAGCGCTGGGTCAAATAAGAGGGAGTGGGAGGGGAAGGGGAAGGGGAGTGGGAGGGGAAGGGGAGTGGGAGGGGAAGAGGAAGGGGAGTGGGAGGGGAGGGGAAGGGGAAGGGGAAGGGGAAGAGGCCTCTGCCTCGTGCCAGAGAAGCGCGCGGTTGTACCCCTCGGCGAATGGACGGAAGGAGTTTGGGTTGTGAGAGAGGATAAGAAGGTAGAGAGAGAAAAAAAAGAGAAAGAGAGAGAAAGGGGAATAGGAAGTTTGAGGGAGAGGGGTCAATGTTATTTCCAAAACCCACCATTTTTTTTCTCCATATTTACCAGATATTGAAAATGGATGCATGAGCGTGTTACACAGCGCCACAAACATATCGTACAAGCATCCGAATGCAGTGTAAACAGCTACGCCTCGATGATGGGACGTCCCCTTGCTGAGTATATTTGTCTTTATAGGAGGATGTCGAGAAAATCAGAAAATCCTCGGTGAAACTGTGGTCGAAAGGGGGCTTTTTAGCACAAAGTACAAACAGTGTGTCATGTTAAAAAAAAATCCGTGGAGGGAAAAAAACTCACATTAGTCTCCTAGTTTGATTTGAAACATCGCATGTTTTCTCTCTTCTTTGTTTATTTGTTTCTTTCTTTTTGTCTGTCTTATAAGGGTTGTGTACCATTACGTGATGGTTGCAAGGAGCCGAAACACCTGTGTT
>BOPN01000051.1:560521-570521 GCA_017312705.2 Penaeus japonicus
TTCCGATAGAATGGCCGAATAAGAGTCAGTAATCCGACGGCGCTTTTCCGATATCCGACTGAAGGAAAAGAGAGAGAGAGAAAGTGAAAGAGAAAGAGCACGGTTTCCGCTTGTGTTTCTAAACCCGTACCCCCCCCCCCTCTCACCCCCACCCCACCCCGTCTGAGAAACGCCAGCGTGTCAACTCAAAAAAACATCGTTTTTGCCCGTAAATTATGCGTGGGAATGACAACACTGGGGTCAGGGACGCAAGGGGGGAGGGGGGTGATGGGGAGGAGAGTGGGATGCGGAAGAGGGGTAGGAGAAGGGGAAAGGGGTGAGGAAGTGGGGTGGAAAGGGGGTGTAGGAGGAGAGTGGGATTGGTAAGGGGGAGGTGCAGGAAGGGAAAAAGGTGAGAGGCATAGGAAAGATAGTTTAAGAGGGGAGAGGGAAAAAAGAAGAGAGGGATAAGGTAAGTCGGATATAGATGGAAGGGGGTTGGGGTTAGGATACTTCTGTGGGAGCCTGAAGGATGTCTCTTGTCTCTGGCTGCCATGCTTTCATTTTATCTCGCTTAAATTTCCACCCATTTTTTTTAAACTGCAGCCATATTCACACATTCATTTTTTCACATGCACTCTCATTTCACTCACATGATCACGCCACATCGCGCATATTTCGGAATTAATGGCCGAAAGTTTACAAGGGTTCAAAACTGTATTGTATATTTAACTGCTCTAGAGAACACACAAAGCTCATAACTTATTTATAAAACAGTATCGAACTTTTATGGTCGTATGTTAAGCTCATCAGCACCAGGATCAAATATAATACGATCGTAATTTTGTTCTACCTCTTCCATTTTTTATTATCACTGTACCTTGTCCTTGATTTGCGAACGTCATTAAGGTCACCGTACTCGAATATACCGATATTTCTGGAAGACATCAGTTTCATAGGTATTATCTGCAATATGGACAAAGGTTCTTTTTATTGCTTTTAACAATAAATTGGTTTATCATATCCCATAAGTAATTTTGATTTCAATTAGGACACTCGCCATAGAATTGCAAACCATCGTTTTTAAGAAAAAAAAATACTTGGGTTATGACTTCTCATGTGAATATTGATAACAATATCTGAGAGATTTGAACTTATTATGGTCAATGTGCGTCGCCCTCAACTATTCCCACTCACTCACTCACTCACTGACTTCATCACCCACCCACCCACTCACTCACTCACTCACTCACTCACTCACTCACTCACTCACTGACTTCATCACCCAATCACCCACCCACTCATTCACTCACTCACTCACTGACTGACTTCATCACCCAATCACCCACCCACTCACTCACCCACCCACTCACTCACTCACTCACTCACTCACTCACTCACTCACTCACTGACTTCATCACCCACTCACTCACTCACTCACTCACTCACTCACTCACTCACCCACCCACCCACTCGTTTACATCCTCTACGTACTCGTTCCTCACTCACCGATCCATCCGCACACCCAGCAGCACAGCACGCCGCATATGTAGGAGGCTTTAGCACGTTGAGGCAGAGAGAGCCTGATCATGAGGAGGCTAGTGCCATGAGGCGAGAGTCATGGGGAGTCCCCAAAGGCTGTTGGTAATGAGGTGGCGTTGATGCAGGGCCCATGATCGCGTCCTGACAGTGATTGACAGCGGTTGACAGCAGCTTCTGGGTTCACGGTTTCGGCGAATTTCTGAGGCGGGGAAAGGTGTCCGGTGGGGAGGGAGGAGGGGGGGAGGGGGGATGTGTTGGCAAGGGGAATGTCCGTCTCGTTGTGTTTTGCTTGCTCCTGCGTGTGCTTGTTTATTTGTAATTCTTGTTGGCAAGGTTATTCGATTTTTGTGTATTTACTTTTATTTCATGATCTATTTATTCTACACTACTTACTGACAAATTCCACAGTCCAGGGATTGACAGTATGAAACGAAATCATTCAAGATAACCAATCGATCGAATATATTGGGGGAAAAAAGCCAGACAAAATGAAATAGAATACTCCACTCCATTTCCTCCGACTGGGAAGCCATCATCGAGTTTACAAACAACATATCGTGTTTTTAGTCACCAGAGATATGGGTCTAGGGAATCCAAATGGGAAATGTTTCAAAAAACGAACAGTGTGTATGTGTCTGTGTGTGTGTGTGTTTGCATGTGTGTCGATTGGGGGTTGTTAGGGACGAATCCGCATTTCCATCCAGAGTGAAATTTATATTTTGGTGCAATTGGCCATTGGTCTTTTTTTAAATGCCAATATTGCAATTGTTATGTGATGTTGATTGTAGTTGCATGCATATATGTTCCATTTTTTTCTATGGACCTAGGGCTTTATTTATCAGTCAAGTAATTTAATTACCAATTAACTGATTCATTTATTGATCAGCTCATTTTTGTATCCGTAGACCATCCATATTTAAGAGACCAAGGACTTGGTCACAATCTAGCAACATAAGCCTACGGATTCGCAGCCCCGCTTTGATCTAGTTTAGGAGTTGTATTTTGTAATGACATTTATGAGCGTTATTAACACGGGATAACAGCACAAATAGGAGCTATAATGGACTATTGACTCTACTCATCCCCAGAATTAAGGGGTATTAGGTGAGTGATTAAGTTAGTGAGTGAGGGCATTAGGGCAAGTTTATCCCGAGAGCAAGGAGCGGGGAGGATGGAGGGAGGGGTAGGGGGGGTGTAACGAACATGCAAAGTGTGCCAGACTCGCAACGACGCGACACCCCCTTCCTTCACCCGCGCTCCGAACCGCCGCTGTCTCTCGTTTCACGCTGTTGTCTTACGTCACGTCGCGTCGCTCGGTATGGTGCGCGGTTCATTCTTCGATTGGTTTCCTTGCGCCTTTTATCACCATAACCCCCCGCCATGAAGAGGCAGCACCGACAGCACCTGCTGGCTCGTGTGTATGCCCCATCGCAGCATACAGCCTCGGCGCACAGCTTGAATTAGGTAATATGATTAGAGATCAGTGCGATATACATATATAGAGAGAGAGTCTCCCGTTCACTCCGCTTTGAAGGAGCGACATTACGCGCTACATTCATGTAGTGGCTTCACGTGTGTGGGATTATGTTGCGGGATTACGGCAGGATCTATACAAATGATGTCATTCATTATGTGTCTGGGTGAGGGGAGGGAGAGAGTGTGATTGTAACTGCGTGTGCCAGATCGAGAACGCAAGAGAGAGAGAGAGAGAGAGAGAGATAGAGATAGAGATAGAGATAGAGATAGAGATAGAGAGAGAGAGAGATAGAGATAGAGATAGAGATAGAGATAGAGATAGAGATAGAGATAGAGATAGAGATAGAGATAGAGAGAGAGAGAGAGAGAGAGAGAGAGAGAGAGAGAGAGAGAGAGAGAGAGAGAGAGAGGGGGGGGGGGGGGGGAGAGAGAGAGAGAGAGAGAGAGAGAGAGAGAGAGAGAGAGAGAGAGAGAGAGAGGACGGGCTGTTGGCGGAAGGGAGAGACAAGAATAAGTAGAAAAAAAAGGATCGAAAGATAGGAGAATAGATCGACATGAGAGAAAGAAAGAAAAAGCATGAGAATACACACCAACATAAGTTACAGAACACACCTTTATACCGCATGTTGGTCCTAACAGCGACAGTCACGAGTTTCACTCGTTTGCGTCTATAAATCAGGTGTGTCCCATAGATCTATTGTAATTCTTGTACGAATATATATATGTGCATCAAGTTTAGAACTGAGAACGATGTTGGGTTCCGTGATCCCTTTTTACTTAAATATAACAACTTTTATAACTTCATTTATTATCTTGAGAATGTGCTTTTGAAAATAAAGTTTGCCTGTCAAGGCTCTTGTGTCATGAATGAGGTGCTTTATGACATAGCTGATTACGATGTTGCCAATTTATGATTATTAACTAATTATCGTTCCGTTTTGTTTCTTGCGGGTATTCATTGTCGTTTTCAAAGTCATAATAATCACCATCATTAATATGATGATTATTATTATTCATTATTATTTGTTACCGTTATTATTAATATGAATTATGGTTATTTGTCATTATTGTTATTTGTCATTATTTTAATGTTATCAGTACCATTACACCAGTCATTGTCATTTTTATGACCGTCGTCATCATCATCATCATCATCATCATCATTTTAATTCATCTCAGCCGTCGTCTTCCGAGACCTTCGAAGGAATGGCCTCTGGGACAAAGCGCCTTTCGAAAGATGAAATATCCTTTTAGATCAATGTTCACGCCCGTGACTCTTCTTCCCGGGGAACGAGAGGCGTATCCCGGACGTCTTGTAGGCTCTCGTGTACTTGTTTTTTTTTCTATCTTTCTTTCTTTCTTTCTTCTTATTCTTCAGGGGAGGGGGGGGGGGGAGGGAGATGATGAGTTGGGGGAAGGTGGGAGGGGAGGGCAGGGCAGGGCAGGAGAAGACTATTTAGGGGTAGAGGGTTAGGGAAAAGATGGGAGGGAAACGGGAGCAGTGGGGAGAAAGAGGTAGGGGGGGGGGGGAGAGGGCGACTATATTCTTTGCAAAAGCTCTTTGAAGGAAGGGGGCTCTGGTGGTAGTAGGTGGGGTGGGGGAGTGGCGATGTCTGTATGGGAAAGAAGGAGAGGAAATGTTTATATATATATTTGTGTGTGTGTGTGTGTATGTGTACGCACACGCACACGCACACGCACACGCACACACACACACACACACACACACACACACACACACACACACACACACACACACACACGCACACACACCTCACTTTACGGCAGATTATTTTAATTTGTACGAGTATACATACGTCCTCTTATTATTGTATTTATAGGTTTGGTATCTAACTGTTATGCGAGATATTCTGTCGACTTTGATCTAAAATCTGATATGCTGTTTTATTATGCTATAAACTTGGGTACCCTTTTCGATGGAAGAAAACCTAAGATTCTCTGCTAACAAATGGAAACTAGAGCCAAAGGTAAGACATGTCTTAAGAATAAACTTGTACATTAGTTATTTTTAGAGTTATTTTTATCATAAGAATAAACTTGTATATTAGTTATTTTTAGAGTTATTTTTATCATGCTACTGATACTGTCTTATTTTGCTTATTTATTCGTGTGCGTCTCGGGATTGGTTGTTTTTTTCAGCTGCAACGCAACTGCAACGAACATGCAAAATATGACAGAAATTGCGCTTTTATCGTTATTATCGTCAACAGTCTTCTACATAAGTGAATGTGCAGATGATGATATATTATTTTGTTTAGAGAGTAAGTGAGAATATGAGCGTGAGTTAATGAGTTGATGAGTAAGCCTTTAATGTTTTCTAGCTGAGGAACGAAAAAGAAAAAAATAGGTAGAAGGATAATGTGTCGTTTGACCTAAAGAAACGGACTGTAGATTTGATTAAAGGAACAATTATGATTGCGTATATAGAATTATAAATAGATAGACAGATAGAAGAAAAGAGTTGGGTATCCCTTATTTGATTAACGTCTTAGGCACAACCTCTTGGCCCAAGGAGGCAGGAGAGATATACCATTATGAATCCCATCTCCCCCTCTCTCTCCATATCCCCCTCTACCCCCTCTCCTCCCTTCTCCTCCCCTCTCTCTCTTCTCGTGTGGTCCATGCTGGGGAATCTTGACTAATATCCTATCACGTGAGGAAGAATGAGGTTTGGAGGAAGGGAAAAAGGGGCGTGGGGGAAGGGGGGGGGGGGCAAGGAAAGCTTGGCCCTTAATGATCGTCTTAGGTATACGAATTGAGAGGGGAGGGGTGGGGAGGGGAGGGAGGGAGGGAAGGAAGAAGAAAGAAAGAAAGAAGGGAAGGAAGGGGAGGGAGAGATGGAGGGAAGTAAGGTAGGGAAGGGGAGCGAAGGAGGTGGGGGGGGGGGAGGGGGAGCAAGGACGGGTTCAGGTCCTTAGTGTATCTAATTCATGAGATAAAGGCCTCATCATTGCTAGGATTTGCATTGTTATTGCGTTAGCTTGGGTACTAGAGATGAGGGAATTGGGGAAAGAGTGGGAGGGGGGGGGGGGGGTAGGTATGATGAGAGACAGAGACTGAGAGAAAGTTTATGTTCCGTCTCGCGTGAGCCATGGGAGCGATTTTCCTCCTTCTCTTTTGCGCGCGGGACTGGATTATGAACTGGAGGCCTTTGAAGGCATGCGGTGTTAACTTAAGATCTTATGTATTGGCAATTTTCCGGAGTGCTGGAGGAGATTATGTATAGCTCAGCCCGTCACAACTCCCTCCCTCCCACCCCTTCCCCACTCCCAAACACCCCTCCCTCCCTCACTCACTCCCAAGACACCCCTCCCTCCCTTCCCCTCTGATGAAGCCTTCTATCACTCCCTCCCCCTATTACATTATACCTCCCTCCGTCCTCTTCCCGTCACACCTTCCATCACACCTCCCCCCCGCCCCCCCCTCACGTCACATTATGCCCCCCTCCTTCCATGCTATTGAACCACCTCCATCCCCCATGCCATCACTCCCCTCTCCCTATCCCCATCCTATTGAACCAACTCCCCTCCCTTCCACCACCCCCCTCCCATCCCCAGTGTCTCCGTCTGGCGTATGAAGCGAGGTTCACAATGTGACTGTGATTATCTTTATTACCATTCTCTTTTCTAGCTTATGGATTTTCTCCCTTCCTCCGTACCCCCTTTCTGCTTCCTCCGTCCTCTTCCTCCTCCTCCGTCCTCTTCCTCCTCCTCCTCCTACTTGTTTTTTTCTTTCTTTCTTTCTTCCTTCCTTTCTCTTATTAAAGCTTTCTTCTCTTGACCAATAAGAATCATCATTTCTTAGAAGGATCATCCTATATTTGTTTGCATCTGTCTCTTGTTTTTGTGTCTTGTGTATGTCTGATGTGTTTGTGCGAGTGTTTGTGTCCCTTGCCTTTGTGTCTGTATGCCTCTTTTGCTTTTGTGTTTGCGTCTATGCGTGTCTCTCTTGTTTTTGTGCGTGGCCGTGTGCTTTTGCACGTGTTGGTAGATCGAGAGCCATTATTACGAGCGAGGGCAGTGCATAGGTTATATCCAGCACAGCCTTACTTCCAATTAGTGCCAAATGACGCTATAAAGACGAAACGATGAGCGCTTTCTGTAGTATCCCGTGTCATTTCTCGTGAAACCTTAACTGTAGTTGAAATAATAATGAAAAAGAAAGACACGGGTAATTTACAGCTGCAATTTTCTCTGAAAACTGCCATTTCAGTTAGAGCCACAAATTGTCGGTGCAAATTGCCACAGCAAGCGAACGGCGCAGTTTCCTGTAGAAATTGTTGGAGCGACAAACCTTTTACTTTTTTTTCATTCTCTCTTTCTGTCTCTTATATTTTTCTTCCTCTTTGTCATTTGTTTTCCCCATCCTAACTGTCCCAGTCCTGGGCCCTGTGACGTTTGCTGAGACGAGAAAGGTACGGGTGGTTTTGGGGAAGGACTTTCAAGTATTTATGTGAGCGGGTGTTTGGAGGAATGTGTTCTGATTTGAGCGAATGTGTAGTAGGTTGTGTTAAGTTGTGTGTGTGTGTGTGTGTGTGTGTGTGTGTGTGTGTGTGTGTGTGTGTGTGTGTGTGTGTGTGTGTGTGTGTGTGTGTGTGTTTGTGTGTTTCCAAGCTCCGTACCGTAGCGTTTAATTTTCTGTACGAGGTAAGTCGCAAGCATATTCTGAAGCTTCGCCACTGGGAAATCCAGGCAAGCAGCGAATCAATACTTCATAAATAATATTCTGTTCTCTTTTCCTTTCTTTTTTCGAATGTAAGTAAACGCGATCTATATACCCTAACATGTTAAGGACCCCAAGTCAAGGTTACTCTTGAGGTGGACAATGAAACTCAAGGTAGAAATTTTATTTTTATTTTCAAAGTAGATCATTAAGAGTAACTAAGGTTGATACCAGAAATGAATCAGAAACTTGAAAATGAGAGGAAAAAATAAATTCATATTTATTCCCTTATCTGAAAATTCAGTAGTTTACTTTTAAAAAATCAAAATTAAAAAATATCTAAATCTGCTTAAATGTGAGCCTATTGTACAAGTCCACAGTAAAAAAAAAGAATGAAAAGTAGTGGAAAAACATTGTTTATTCATAGTGGATTTTGTCACTTTTCAGGATAAACTCTAGTAACATGGCCTTATTTTTTTCTTTAGCTTTACATGATTAAACAATGTGAAACCAAATGATTGAAGGCTATATAATAACGTTTTAGACCTTATTTATAAAATCCCTTCATTGGGGAAAAAATGTGAAATTTAGAAGAAAAAAAACACTGTTCTTTGTCCACTACTGGTGATTAAACATGTTTCGTTTTGCATCTTCCTCGTTTTTTTTAGATCTTTTTAGCAGACTTTCTGTCCATCTCAGACTCCAGTATTTCCATCTGGAGTGTAGTTAATTTTATTAGACAAGCACCAAGCAACGCGATAAGGATAATGTGAGCCTATGTCATTGATGAATAATTCCACCATACAGTCCTTAATGTTATTAGTGCATATGATGAAATACATGGACGCCCTTCCTCAACTATAGGCCGGACGGGAGGGAGGACCTATTTATCATTTTTCGTTAGACATGTCAAACAAGTCAAAATTATGTATAGCATACCCCCATTCTCCCCTTAGAAAGCACAAATTCACATAGTATAGAGTAAAGTCATTTGCCGAAGGAGCATATGAGGGGGTATTCGCTTTTGGTCTTCCATGTCAATTACTTATTTCATCAACACGGTCATTGGCGATACATACCAGAGTTCGTTAAATCTAAATTAGCAAAGCAACTGCCAGCAAGCACGAATGAAGCTCAAAATAACTTGTTGGGTACTTTCACATTCGGGAACCTACAATGGCTTAGAATCAAGATAGAACTTTGTAGGAGGACTCACTAATGGTGTTGATATAATTCTAATAATGAAAACCTATTTTCGGTAAAAAAAATATTTATATATTTCTCAGCAGAAAAAGTGTCTCGAGGTCCTTAAACACACAAACTACACACAAAACCTTCATTCTTTCCTTAAGCCCGTTAGATAGAAAGTCCTTGTGGATTCCTTAGAAGATGGTCGCCAGAGGGGAGGACAATGCTGGTAGACCAAGAGTCCCCCTGAAGTTTGGCATTTTATTTCGAAAGTTCCCTTTGAGTCGGAGATCGAACGTCTGTGGCCGTTAGTCGCTGCGTCGGTGACAAAGTGAGGCCAAACTTGTCTCGTTACGTGAGGCGGACGCGCGGTGGGGGGGGGGGGGGAGCGGCTGAGCTTTGCGGTCGGTGCTCCGAGTATGGAGCCTTGTAACAGCGACACCTCTTGGCTTTTATCATATTTGCGGGCTATATCAAAAGGGACGAAGGGATGAAAAATAGGGAATGACGGGGGGAGGGGGGGGGTGTAGTTTGATCACGGAAAGCAGATCGGCCTTTTGAGTGTGCAATGCTTGTGTTTGGGACTTTGAAGTATGATATGTGATGTTCATTTTTCGGTAGAGAGAGAGAGAGAGAGAGAGAGAGAGAGAGAGAGAGAGAGAGAGAGAGAGAGAGAGAGAGAGATAACAAGATCAAGATCTAGAGCAAGAAAGAGCCAGCACGCAATATTCTCTCACTCGACCAGAAATCGTGAATATAACAACATCGTCTCACAAGGGGACTACAACTACTCGCGACCATTGCGTTTAATATAGCTGGAGATTTCTCATGACATCCATGGCTGAAATATATACATCATGCACTCCATTTCTGGACGCATATGTGCATGAAACGAGCTTCCGCATGACGCTGATTACGCCATCAAAGCTCGTTCTGAAAATAGCACGTAGATTACACGGTTACAAACAGTTCACCAAATATTCGAAGGTCGACTCGCCTGGTGGTGCGGTTTGGGTCGGACTCAGGAACACGGGAGTGACAGCTGTGAGGGAAGATTGTGAGGCCGAGGGAGGACTGCTGGAGTGAGGGAATTGTGAGGGAGGATTGGCGGGGCGTGGGAATGGGGAGGAAG
>BOPN01000051.1:580521-598021 GCA_017312705.2 Penaeus japonicus
CGTTATCATTCATCATCATTACTATTAATGCTGTGGAGATATCAGTTTTATTGTTGTTATTGTTATCATTACTATTATTATTATTTGTAGTAGTAGTAGTAATGTTAGTTTTTATTTTGATCATCATTATTATTGATAATGATATTGATATTGTTATTATTGCAATTATTATTATTATTATTGTTGTTGTTATTATTATTATTTATTATAATAATAATAATAATAATTATTATTATTATTATTATTATTGTGTCACGTGTTGATATATTCAGCATTGGAGTAAGCATACTACCCTCCGATTCCCATTCGCTCTCCCTCATCCTCCCTCTACCCTCTCACTCTCTCTCTCTCCCTATCCTTCCTACTCCCACCCACCCTCTCCCTCCCCCTCACTCTCCCCCTCACTCTCCCTCCTTTCCCTCTCCTTCTCTACCCTCTCCTCACTCAGCTCCCTTTCCTCCCTCTCCTCCCCCTTCTCCCTCTCCTCCCTCTCCTCCCTTTCCTCCCACTCCTCCCACTCCTCCCAACTCCCCCAAAATCATAGGTAATGGAGCCGGGAACCTGCTATGAATACGAAATGACCGGCAATTAATTTATTTTATGGACGGTCAGGTTCCCTGGGCCGCCCTCGTGTTCTTGACAGGCTTGGCGGCTGTGGAGGGGCGGGGCGAAGGAGGAAGGATAAGGAAGGAGGGACAGGGTAAACAGGAAAGGGAAAGGGGAAGGGGAAGGGGAAGGGGAAGGGGGGAGAGGGAGAGGGACAGGGTAAAAGGGGAAGGGGAAAGGGGGAAGGGGGAGAGGGACAGGAAAGGGAAGGGGAAGGGGAAGGGGGAGAGGGACAGGGTAAACAGGGAAGGGGAAGGGGGGAAGGGGGAAGGAGGAGAGCGACAAGGTAAACAAAAAGAAGGAGAGGAAGGGAAGGGAAGGGAAGGGGGAGGTGCGTGGTTGCTCATTAATTTCTTCTACGGTGGTAGTGTGGTAGCTCATCTTCTTCACTTCCGTGGCACCGTGCATCTTTTAATAGCTTTATGCAAATGAAGAAGCATTTTACACGTTTGTCGGTTACGCGTCGCTGTGTGTGCGCGCGTTTATTTTGTTCGTGATGTTCTTCAGGTTGAGGCTGTTGTTCTTGTGGGAACTGTGGCTCTTCGGATGATGCTTGGCCACTTCTTGTTGTTATTTGTTGTTTTAAATGTTATTATTGTCATTGTTGTTATTACTATTATTGATATTGATATTGTTTTTATTATTGTTAGTGGTATTAGTTATGATTGTTGCTCTTGTTAGTTGTGTTGCTATGATGATGAAAGTAATAGTAATGATGATTATGTTGCCAAGGATAATTATTTTATCATTATTATTATTATTATTATTGTAATTATTGTTATGATTGTTATTATTAATGTTGTTATTACTATTATATACTCATACACTCGGGCGTCTATTTTTTCTTCCATTTCTGTTCTTACGTTTTCTCTTTTCTCTTTTCTTCACCCCTGGTTTTATCAATTTTGCGTCCGCTCTCCTTGTGCCTTTATCCTTTCTATCGCTCTTCCTTTTATCGCTCGTATCGCTCTTTCCGCCCGCCGCTGCCGCTCCGTCGAGTGGGTGTTCCTCGTGTCAAGATTTACTTGCTTATTTTTGGAGCGAAGGGGAAGAGGAGGGGGAGGGGTGCAAGCCTTTTGCTATTTGTATATTTGATAGTCCTTCCACCGGGAGATATGTATCTCTCTCTCTCTCTATCTATCTATCTATCTATCTATATATATACATATATATATATATATATATATATATATATATATATATATATATATATATATATATATATATAGATTGATAGATAGACTGAGAGACTGACTGACTGACTGATTGATTCACAAACACACACACACACACACACACACATATATATATATATATATATATATATATATATATATATATATATATATATATACATATATGTGTGTGTGTGTGTGTGTAGAGAAATAGGTGTTTCGACAGTAAGGTAGACCGAGCGCCCCTCACCTCCCCCCCCCCCCCTAGGGCCCCACGTGGTTTGCTCCGCAGCCTAATGGCGGCGGGGCTGAGGCGGCCAGGCAGGCGGGATCCAATCAGAGCTCTCAGGCCCGGAACATGGAAGACGTTTTTCGGCGGCGCGACCGGGAACGAGATTTAAAACCCGGCGCTGGCTTTATGGTTTTGAGCTGCATAAAACCCGCGAGAACGAGCCTGGGCGCCACTTGCGGGTAATGGAGTATTCGGGTTCTTGTTCATCGAGCAAGGCTTGTAATCAATACCTGCCTACGACCACATGTTCTCTTCCCCCCCACCCCTCCTTCTCTTACCCATATATCCCTCTTTGTTTCTCTCCTTTCTTTCCTTCCTCCGTCTCTCCCATTGTCTCTCCTCCCTTACCTCTCTCCCTCCGTCTGCCTCTCTACCCATCAGTCTCTCTTCTCTCCCCTCACTCCTCTCCGTCTTTCTCTTTATTCTTGCCTTTCTGTCTCTCCTTTCTTCCGTCCGTCCTCTGGTTTTCCTTCTTTCTTCCTCCTCCTCCCTTTCTAACCAAATTCCACCCTCCCGTCCCTTTTTCCCTTTTCCCCTCCATCCCTCCTTCCCTTCCCCCTCTGTACCTCCTCCTCCTCCCTCTTCCTCCGCTCCACTCCTTTCCTTCTTCCCTCCATGCCTCCTTCCTCCCTCCATGCCTCCTTCCCCTCCCCCTCCCTTCCCATCCTCTCCTTATAATCTGCTCTACATTCATGCACGGCGGCCTACTGTGCCTGTGCCATTGTAGTACGCCGTCTACCCCCCCCCCCCCCCCTCTCCCCCTGATACACCCTTACCCCTCTTCCGCCCCTTTCGTCCGTGCTTCCCGTTCGTCTTTTGTTGTCCTGGCCGATCACCATTATACCTCCTTCCCGTCTTGTTATTTTTTTTTTCTCTCTCTCTCTCTCTCTCTCTCTCTCTCTCTCTCTCTCTCTCTTTTCGGATACTCTTGACCGGCGATTATCTCCTTCGGTCTTAAATGCACCATCCCCTTTTCCGACTGCTCTTTCATCCGACTTTTCCTCTCCCCTTTCACCCCTCACCCCTTACCGCTTACCTCTTACCTCTTACCTCTTACCCCTTACCCTCCTGATTCTTGATTCTCCCTTCATCCACTTCCCGATTCTCCCTCCTTCTCCCTCCCGCTACCCTCATTCCCTATCCTAATTCCTATACGTAATCCCTATCTCTGCCCCTGTCCCTTGCCCCCCCCCTTTCCTATTTGCTCCCATTTTCATTCCATTGTTGATCCTGGAGAGGCGAGCGCGCCAGACGTGTTGTTGTAGGTTATGTAACGCTCCGGTGTATGCGGAACGGCTTGTTAAATGGAAATGTTCTCCTCGTGTGTTCTCTTATCGCTCACGGGCACGCTGCGTATTGTAATGTCGCTGATACATCAGTACGCAGCGTTATGTAACTAAGCCTGGCCCCCAGATGAATTGTTTTCCCTGAGTTGGGACTGCGTTGCGTAATGTGTGTCTTACGTAACTCGGATTACGTGTCCTTTTAAATGTGATGGGAGGGAGGCTCGTCCTAACAAGTTACCTAAAAATAGCATTATTTAAAGAGTGTAATCGCGTGCACTTCTCTGCTGTACAAGGGTGTGAGTTTTTTTGTGAATAAGAGTATAAAAATCTTGATTAATAGTCTTATGTAAGCGATTTAGCTTTTGATATCCGGCTGACTCAACACCTCTCGGTGAAGACTGGCAGGAACGACAGTCTTCGTCGTAACAATAAACTTAATAACCAAATTAAGGATTAGACCCACCCCTTTCACTCACTCCTTGACCCTCTCCCCCTCCTTCTCCACCACCTTCTCATCGACCCCCGTTTTCCACGTAACTCCATCCTCTCCTCGACACTTTCCTCCACTTTCTCTCCAGCCCACTCTTTCACCCTCTTTCCCCCTCTTTCCCCCTCTTTCCCCATTCTCCCCTACCCTCTTTTTCATCCTCTCTTTCCCCCTCTCCGACACCTCCCCAACCTTCTTTTTCACCCTCTCCCCCTGGTCCTCTTCCCCACTCTTAAGCTTAGTGTGGATTCTTAATAAACTCCTTCGGTTAATTCGCGAAAATCACGTGTCAAGATAAGTCGTGATTATAGTCGACAGGGGTCGTTGGAGGTGACTTTTATTATGCGTTCGATGGACTGTGAATGGTGTCATGCAATCATCTCTCTCTCTCACTCACTCACTCACTCACTCACTCACTCTCTCACTCTCTCACTCTCTCACTCTCTCACTCTCTCACTCTCTCCCTCCCTCTCCCCTCTCTCCCTCTCTCTCCCTCCCTCCCTCTCCCTGTCACTCCCCCTCCCTCCCTCTCCCTGTCACTCCCCCTCCCTCCCTCGCCCTCTCACTCCCTTTCCCTCCTCTCACTCTCACTCCCCCTCCCTCCCCTCTCCCTCTCAGTCTCCCTCTCCCTCCTTCTCCCTCTCCCCTCTCCCTCTCACTCCCCCTCCCTCCCTCTCCCTCTCACTCCTCCTCCCTCCCTCTCCCTCCTTCTCCCCCTTCTCCCCCTCCCTCCCCCTCCCTCCCCCTCCTTCTCCCCCTTCCTCCTTTCTTCCAAATTTCAACAAGCAAAGACCAAATTAAGGGCCAAGGATGGCTTCACCCTAATGACTTTCGCCCTTAAGATTACGTCTTTTAAGATAATTACTTTCTCGGCAGCGTATTCGTGCAGTCTCCATCCTAGCCCCTTCTTCTTCCTCCCTCCCTGTTCCCCCGCTCCGCCCTAGCTTCCCTCCACCCTCCCTCCCCCTCTCCCCATGCCCTATTCCCCCTCCCCTCCTTCCCTCCTTGCTCCCGGGGACTCCGTAGAAAGGACACGGCCGAGGCATCCTTTTTATACCGTGAGACAAAGCGGAAGATATTGAATGAAATAACGGTGTTGGGTAGGAGGGGTTAGGGCTTGGTGGGTTGGAATGGTGGGTGGGGAGGGGGAGGGAGAAGGAGGAGGGAAGGAATCGATGTTCGCCTTCATCATGTCTTCATTGCGATATTCGATTCCCGCCGCTCCTCTCTCTCTTTCTTCTTCTCCTTCCCTCTCCCCCCTCACCCCTCACCCCTCACCCTCTTTCCCTACTCCCTTCTCCCTACCCCCTAACCAAGACCCCTTCCTGCCTTCTCTTGTCCCCTTTCCCCTCTGCGTCGTGGCATATATTTCTTTCTCTTTCTCTCCCCTCTTCCTTCTCTTCCCCCTCCTCCCGTTCCTCCCCCTCCTCCCATTCCTCCTCCTCCTCCCCTCCTCCTTCCTCTTCCTCCTCCTCCTCCTCCTCCTCCTCCTTTCTCCTCCTCCTCTTTCATATCCATCTCCAGTTCTTCAACTTCTTCGTCTACATCTCCTTCTTCTTGTTCTTCTTGTTCTATTCCATTCGTTATCAATTCCCCCTCTCCTCATTCCCGTGTTGGAATTGTGAGTCTTGTCATTGCAGAACCTGCCTCTGCTTCTACGTCACCCACTTCCACCCCACCTGTTGTAATGTTGTTGCATGTGCACCTGTTGTTTTTTCTTCCTGCTGGCTTTCATATGAGGGGCTGACTTCGCCGCGGCTCTTCTGCTACCGCTGTTTCTGCTTTATTTGACCGTTTATGGCGGTGTTTCGCCTTTACTGCCTATTGTTGTGGACGCGCTTGTACATGCAGGTGCGCGTATTGACTTGCGTATGTGTTGGGGATTATACTCCCTTGCTCCCCCCGCTACTAATCTCTCTCTCTCTCTCTCTCTCTCTCTCTCTCTCTCTCTCTCTCTCTCTCTCTCTCTCTCTCTCTCTCTCTCTCTCTCTTTCTCTCTCTTTTTTTTATCTGTCTTTCTCTCTCTTTTTTATCTCTCTCTCTCTCTCTCTTTCTCTCTCTCTCTCTCTCTCTGTTTCTCTTTCTCTTTCTCTCATATCCTCCCACACACAAGAGGAGGGGAAGGAAAGAGCGAACAAAGTCTTGATGTAATTTTATGAGGGAGGCGAGGTCAAGGTCAGGGTTGTCAAGGTCACAGAATGAGCACTGGCAGGAAACGCACTTAGACCCAAAGACAAAAGGAAATTGTGTTGTTCGCGCGGTCAGACAAGCATACGGAAACATATGCCGACATGGTGAATGTGAAATGGATTTTTTTAACACGCATAACGAGGCAAACATATACATACATACACATTTGTATACATACCTGTATACATACGTACATACATACATACATACATACATACATACAGATATCTGTACCTATGTGTATCAGCACAAATGCATATATATATATGTTCATACTTGCAGACATTTGCATATAATTATTTTTGCCGAAATATATTTTTTTATGAATCTTTCTTATTCGTTCACTTGGTAGCGATGAGTTTGTTGTTTTTTAAAGATGTGTTGCTCACAATTTTTATTGACACCTAATCATGGCACACACTATTACCTAAAAATATTTTACGCCCACAGGTTTAGAAACACTGATACACTCTGTGTGTGTGTGTGTGTGTGTGTGTAAAAATAGTAATGATAATGATAACGTTTATTGTGCTTCAAAAATATCCCCTGTGTGCAAGGAATGCCCAGGGTTACCCTCCACTGACTCCCACTGTGTAGGAGTGAACTTAAGTCAGGTAAATTGGTAGGCGAGACCGCTGCGTGTGCGTGTTTGTGTTTGTTGGTATAAGTATACATATATGGTGTATGTGTATGTGTGATGATGTTTGTGTCTTTGAATGTTTTTCATTTATATGATTAGAAATATGTAGCAAATGTTATATCTCTAACTGTTAAGAGGCCAATTCAATTCAGCTTCGTTCAAACTTGTTTCATTCATGTCCATTCTGGATATTTCTCCACCTGATTGTGGTGTGGTGTCCCATGTGTATTTTACGTTCTCTTCCCTCATCTCACTACTCCTTCCTCTTTCTCCTTTCCCACTTCGCTTTCCTTTACCTATCATACCTCCAGTCCCCAGCCTTTCTTCCTCCTCCTCCTCATCTTCCTCTTCCTTCCTCCCCTATCCTCCTCCCCCTATCCCTATCTCTCCTCTGTACTCTTCCTTCCTCTCCCATCCCCCTACCCCTATCCCAATCTCTCCTCTTTACTCTTCCTTCCTCTCCCCCTTACCCTCCCCCATCCCCCCCCTTCCCCCTCCCCGCTGTTCGTCTTGCATGTGTCCTCCATCGTGTATAATGCGACCCAGCCAAGCACAGCTGATTGGACCTTAAGCCTTTGAGTCCGCGCGCGCTATCACAACTCGCCCGCTTTGATGCCGTCGCTCTAATCAAACCTCGCCCCTATACAAGACTCACCCTCTCACTGGCCGATGACTTGTTCCTTACCGTCTGTCTTGGCTCAAGTTGTGGAGAGAGATGGGTTTTATGGCGAGGGCGATCCGATGTTTTTTGTCAGTAACTTCTGTATCTAGATTTCCTCTCCTAGTGATATTGAGAGAGGAGAGTGAGTGAATGAGTGAGTGAGTGAGTGAGTGAATGAGTGAATGAATGAGAGTGAGTGATGAAGAATTCGGATCAGGAATTGTGTTTTTAATAAGATTTGTATGAAAAAAAAATTAAGGGTAAAAGTAGAGCTGTCAACTAATCTATTTTAGGTGAACGAAATGTCGTTTCATAATCTTTTTTTCATCGGATGCCATGAATAATACACGTGATAATAAAAAAGTTTATGATAATGAATCACCAACCTATTAAATGTTTTGATTGATGGCGGAATTATCATTTGGTGACATCTGACGGCACAAGCTTGAGTGGTGAACCGAAAATGACATTTGCGTGTTTTGATGTCATGCATTTTACACAAGCGTTAATTGACATTACTCCTACGCATGCCTTATATTCGGATGCGTCAAAGGGCTCACTTTTGTTTTGATATTAAGCGAGGAGAACATTACTTCATGCATTTACCAAAACTCAGAGCGTTTGAATAAGAACCGTTCAACATTGCGAAGTTCGTTCAAATGAGTCGATGAATCAAATCATATCCTACCGGTGGGAGAGACCTGGTTAACGAGATGCACATTAAATTATAGGTCCTGTAGGAGATCACAGGCTAGGATATGCGGGCGGGGGATGGCGGCGGCGAGGATCGGGTCCTGCGTTGGGCTGGGAGCTTTGTAAATATTCATAGGAGCTGCGTCGCGCGGGAGGGATGTGGGACGAAGGAGTGGGCGAGAGTCTATTCGTAATGAGGATGGGACCCACGCTGTCTCGGGTGGGAGGATTGTGTGGGTCTCTCTCTCTCTCTCTCTCTCTCTCTCTCTCTCTCTCTCTCTCTCTCTCTCTCTCTCTCTCTCTCTCTCTCTCTCTCTCTCTCTCTCTCTCTCTCTCTCTCTCTCTCTCTCTCTCTCTCTCTCTCTCCCCCTCTCTCTCTCTCCCTCTCTCTCTCTCTCTCTCTCTCTCTCTCTCTCTCTCTCTCTCTCTCTCTCTCTCTCTCTCTCTCTCTCTCTCTCTCTTTCTCTCTCTCTCTCTCTCTCTCTCTCTCTCTCTCTCTCTCTCTCTCTCTCTCTCTCTCTCTCTCACTCTCTCTCTATCTATCTATCTATCTCTCTCTCTCTCTCTCTCTCTCTCTCTCTCTCTCTCTCTCTCTCTCTCTCTCTCTCTCTCTCTCTCTATCTATCTATCTATCTCTCTCTCTCTCTCTCTCTCTCTCTCTCTCTCTCTCTCTCTCTCTCTCTCTCTCTCTCTCTCTCTCTCTCTCTCTCTCTCTCTCTCTCTCTCTCTCTCTCTCTCTCTCTCTCTCTCTCTCTCTCTCTCTCTCTCTCTCTCTCTCTCTCTCTCTCTCTCTCTCTCCCCCCCCCCCCCCCCCCCCCCCCTCCTCCCCCCCCCCCTCTCTGATATCGAATATATATGCCTAAGATCACTATATATTGATTTGGATATGCTTAAGATCATGATATGATGAAATAAACGCAAGATCATTATTTATAAAACAACAAACAAACTGAAAGACAGATGTCCAACGTTGGCGTCAACGACACCGCGTAACCGAGTTCTGTGTCCGTAGGAATCCGGATATTAAATCAGCGTTTGTGACTCTTTAGAATAATGATGTTAGGAGGAAGATGGCTGGAGGCGGGGGTTCGACGGAGGGGGGGGGTGGGGGGGCAGTAAGTAGGTATGTGAAGGTGGAAGAAGGTGGTTGTGGGAGGGATGTAGGGGGAGTAAGAAAGGGAGTAGAGGGTGAATGAGAGGGGAGGAAAGGGGTGAGGATGAGGGGGAATCTGGACTGGGTGGATGGATGCGTTCTTTTGTGTGACGTGTGTTAATGTTTTCTACGTGCATGCGCGCGCGCACACACACACACACACACACACACACACACACACACACACACACACACACACACACACACACACACACACACACACACACACACACACACACACACACACACGCATACAGACATATACATATATATGCACATAGGTACATTATCAGACTGACGCGGGAGAAAAGCGAAAAAGTATTTGACTTCCAGAACAATGCAGGAAAAAAAATCCCACAATTTATTTATTTATTTCGGTCTCCCTCCTCGGCGAGACGTCCAGCGAGAGAGCTAATGGGAAATTTACACTTTCACATCTCCATTTTTCCCTCTTTTTCGTTTGGCGATTGGATCGTCGACGTGTCTCTCCTTCTTTTTCGTTTGGATGCAGAATCGGCGCCGGATAGTTTGTTTTTCTTTCCTTTTTTTATCAAGAATCAACCAGGAAAATTTTAATTGGTTCTATTCTCTATTAAATCCTTCTGAGGGGATTTTTTCTTTTATTTTTCACGAAGCAGGGAATGAGTTTTAAGACTTGAATATTTTATTGGTTCATTTCTGGCTTAATGAGGACTTTCTTACAAGGGGAAGGGCGGTGAGGGGTGGGGGGGTACTCATTTGCGTTTTTTCCCTTATCATTGTCATTACTAGTTATTTCTTATTATCATTTCGTACGAGAATGGGTAAGAGTAACAAACTTTTTGTCCGTCTGATCACTGACTTGAACGATAATGAATCAGATCGAATCTGTTTTGGTTGAGTTTTTACTCTTCATTGGTACGCGCGCACGCACACACGCACGCACACGCTCACACACTCACACTCACACTCACACTCACACTCACGCTCACACATACTCATACTCATACTCATACTCATACTCATACTCACACACACACACACACACACACACACACACACACACACACACACACACACACACACACACACACACACACACACACACACACACACACACACACACGCACACAATTTTGAGTTTACATATGTGTAAGTTTTTACTCGCTCATGTTTGTGGCCATAAGGAAGGCAATGAACACTAGTGTAAGCAAACCATTACTATAACATCTAATATATTTGGTACAAAATGTATCGGAGGCTTGTCAGGCACACTCCTACGACGAAACATATTGAATTGCCCTGTTTAGGAAACGCGCTTCGTAAACACGAGGGGCCGTATTGGTTTTCATCATTTCTCTCTCTCCTCTCCCCTCTCTCCTCTTCTTTCTCTCCTCTCCTCTTCTTTCTCTCATTCCACATTCCTCTCTCCTATCTCCTCTCCCCTCCCCTCTCTCCTCTCCCTTCTCTCATCTTTCCTCTCTCCTCACCCCTCTCTTCTCTCTTCTCTCCTCTTCCTCTCTCCCCTTTCCCCCTTTCCACCTTCCCTTCCCTTCTCTTCTCCCTTCCCTGCTTTAGTTTCCCACTTCTCCTCCCCTTAGCTATGCACAAACTCTCCTTGTACTGCACTCCGCACTTTCTTCCACTCTCCTCCACTTTGGACTCCCACTTTAGGCCCACGTTTTCCTCTTCTGGTCCACTTTGACGCCTGTTATTGTAGTGCAGAAAAAAGGACTGCCAGAAATGCTCTTCAGGAATTCTTATCGCTAATGATGCACACGGAAGAAAGTCTTGCAATATGCATATCGCAGCGGAATAGTGTTTTGGCGCGAATTTCCAGGCGGCGAGGTTTCTGAGTACGCCCTCGTCGACAGCCACTTTCAGCATCTGCCAGTCATCTCCCGGAGCATGAATGACACGCTCCGCCTCACAAAAGATGCTAACTCGATCCGTCGGGGCGCGAGCGAGAGAGATGCCGAGCAGGAAAAGGAGATTCCAAGATATGGTTAGGTGGTCGTGTACTATCGCCGGCGTCCCTCATGGCTGTCGCGCCTCCTACGCCATGGCTGGATTCCGGTCGAAGATAATGGAAAGCAGGAATGTGAATAAATGAATGATTAGTAGTCGACTGAGGACGACTCGCATTCGCATTCTTTTTTTGTAAATTGGTTTCTTTCCGTGAGTCTGGCAGTTTGCCCTCTCATCATCGTCCCTTCCTTCCTCCCCTCCCTTCCATTCTTTTCCTTCCCTTCCCATCCCTTCCCTCCCCTTCCCTTCCCTTCCCATCCCTTCCCTTCCCTTCCCTTCCCATCTCTTCCCTTCCCTTCCCTTCCCTTCCCTTCTACCCATTTCCCTCCCTATTCCCTTCCTTTCCCTTACCCTTCATTTCCCTTCCAACACCCAACGCTTGATATAATAAGGCCAAGCTTAGAAAGCAGAAATGTAAAAAACTTTGAGGGAGAGAGAGGAGAAAGGGAGAGAGAGAGAGGGAGAGAGAGAGGGAGAGAGAGAGAGAGGGAGAGAGAGAGAGAGAGAGAGAGAGAGAGAGAGAGAGAGAGAGAGAGAGAGAGAGAGAGAGAGAGAGAGAGAGAGAGAGAGAGAGAGAGAGAGAGAGAGAGAGAGAAAGAGAAAGAGAAAGAGAGAGAGAGAGAGAAAGAGAAAGAGAAAGAGAGAGAGAAAGAGAAAGAGAAAGAGAGAGAGAGAGAGAGAGATAAGTAGTGTGTTTGGGGAAGCGGGTGGCAGGAGACAGGTCGTCAAGGATTGAGGGGAGATACGTTATCTGCTCGGGGGAGATAAGTGAGGGGAGATAGACGCAGCAACAGAGAGGGGAGTGCAGAGGATGCTGGCGGCCCCTGATCTATCGCCTTCATCGTCAGCGCTTGGTTCTCTCCTAAGGGGGTTGGGGTTGGGGGGGGGGTCTTGTCGCTACGGCCAGGGTAGGCCACAATAATGCCCAGATAAGTCGGGAATGCAGTAGGATGTTCTCTCTCTCTCTCTATCTATCTATTTATCTGTCTATCTATCTATCTATCTATCTATCTATCTATCTATCTATCTATCTATCTTCCTCTTTCTCTCTCTCTCTCTCTCTCTCTCTCTCTCTCTCTCTCTCTCTCTCTCTCTCTCTCTCTCTCTCTCTCTCTCTCTGTCCCTCCCTCCTTCCCTTCCTTCCTTCCTTCCTTCCTTCCTTCCTTCCTTCCTTCCTTCCCTTCTTTCCTTCCTTCCTTCCCTGCCTCCCTACTCTTCCTTCCCTCCCAACTCTTCCTTCCCCTCCCCTGCTCCCTCCTCCCTCCCACCCTCCCCTCCTCCCCTCCCACCCTCCCCTCCTCCCTCCCACCCTCCCCTCCTCCCCTCGCACTCTCCTTCTCCCTCCCTTCTTCCTCCGGCTCCTGCTCCAGTGCCAAGCGGATGTGTGGCCTGGGTTTCGAGCGTGAGCTGATAACCTGAAGATATTGTTTATTTTGATTCCGGCCACGTGTCGATGTCGAGGGGACGCTTGCGGTCGATAAGGGGAGACCTGCCTGTTGCACCGAGCCGGGCTCTGCCACGACGCTGAAAACGCATACGGCACGTGTGTGCATATCCTGTGTATTGAATTTCTATCTTCTTTATGATGTTACGACGGAGAGTGGCATTCAGAATATGGATCTTTCGTGTCGGATGGGGTTTTAGGGGGAATTTAACTTGCATGCATGCATACATTGCAGTCTTGCGTGAATGTATTTTTGTACCTATGTGCTTGCTTGTGTGCTTTTACGTGAACGTGCCGTGTACAATGTACAGTGTACATGTTAGTATATATATGTGTGTGTGTGGACGTCCTGTCACCTTCCGGAACGTGATTGAACTCTTGCCAAGTGTCCCATCGTAACTTAGTCACACGATGACGACGATGGCGACGACGATGATGATGATGATTCGTCAGCGAAGCGTGAAAGAGATTGACTGGCCGACGAATTTCACCCTGGATACGAGTGGCGCGGGTGGGGTGGGGTGTTGGGGGGTGGGGGGTCTGACGTCGAAAGCAGCGCCTGGACCTGGACCGCCGCCATGATGCCATTCATCTTGGTCGCTTATCCCGGCTGTCACTTCGCCTATTGAGAGGATTGGCTGCCTTCTAACAGATCTGAAGTCGATGAAACCATTTGACGGCCAGATGGTGTTTTTTTTTCTCCCTTTTTTCGAGTGGCGGAGGGGCGTGGGGGGGGGGGGCAGTGGCTGGGTTGTTGGTTTTGTATTTATTGGTAAACATTAGCTATTTCTTGATTTTCATGCAATGGTTGGGTTTGATGTTAACATCTCATTACTGTTATTATTACTTTTATTGTTATTTCTGTTGTTTTTGCTGTTGTCGTTTTTCATTGTGATTTTTATTATCATGTAGTAATAGTATATTTTTATCATCCTCGCCAATCAGAACCATATCCTACTATTGATACTGACATAGTTATTACTGTTTCTCTAACTGCTGTTGCTGTTGATGAGTCTACAGCAGCACGCCCTTTCTTTTCTTTTCTTTCTTTCTTCTTCTTCTTCTTCTTCTTCTTCTTCTTCTTCTTCTTCTTCTTCTTCTTCTTCTTCTTCTTCTTCTTCTTCTTCTTCTTCTTCTTCTTCTTCTTCTTCTTCTTCTTCTTCTTCTTCTTCTTCTTCTTCTTCTTCTTCTTCTTCTTCTTCTTCTTCTTCTTCTTCTTCTTCTTCTTCTTCTTCTTCTTCTTCTTCTTCTTCTTCTTCTTCTTCTTCTTCTTCTTCTTCTTCTTCTTCTTCTTCTTCTTCTTCTTCTTCTTCTTCTTCTTCTTCTTCTTCTTCTTCTTCTTCTTCTTCTTCTTCTTCTTCTTCTTCTTCTTCTTCTTCTTCTTCTTCTTCTTCTTCTTCTTCTTCTTCTTCTTCTTCTTCTTCTTCTTCTTCTTCTTCTTCTTCTTCTTCTTCTTCTTCTTCTTCTTCTTCTTCTTCTTCTTCTTCTTCTTCTTCTTCTTCTTCTTCTTCTTCTTCTTCTTCTTCTTCTTCTTCTTCTTCTTCTTCTTCTTCTTCTTCTTCTTCTTCTTCTTCTTCTTCTTCTTCTTCTTCTTCTTCTTCTTCTTCTTCTTCTTCTTCTTCTTCTTCTTCTTCTTCTTCTTCTTCTTCTTCTTCTTCTTCTTCTTCTTCTTCTTCTTCTTCTTCTTCTTCTTCTTCTTCTTCTTCTTCTTCTTCTTCTTCTTCTTCTTCTTCTTCTTCTTCTTCTTCTTCTTCTTCTTCTTCTTCTTCTTCTTCTTCTTCTTCTTCTTCTTCTTCTTCTTCTTCTTCTTCTTCTTCTTCTTCTTCTTCTTCTTCTTCTTCTTCTTCTTCTTCTTCTTCTTCTTCTTCTTCTTCTTCTTCTTCTTCTTCTTCTTCTTCTTCTTCTTCTTCTTCTTCTTCTTCTTCTTCTTCTTCTTCTTCTTCTTCTTCTTCTTCTTCTTCTTCTTCTTCTTCTTCTTCTTCTTCTTCTTCTTCTTCTTCTTCTTCTTCTTCTTCTTCTTCTTCTTCTTCTTCTTCTTCTTCTTCTTCTTCTTCTTCTTCTTCTTCTTCTTCTTCTTCTTCTTCTTCTTCTTCTTCTTCTTCTTCTTCTTCTTCTTCTTCTTCTTCTTCTTCTTCTTCTTCTTCTTCTTCTTCTTCTTCTTCTTCTTCTTCTTCTTCTTCTTCTTCTTCTTCTTCTTCTTCTTCTTCTTCTTCTTCTTCTTCTTCTTCTTCTTCTTCTTCTTCTTCTTCTTCTTCTTCTTCTTCTTCTTCTTCTTCTTCTTCTTCTTCTTCTTCTTCTTCTTCTTCTTCTTCTTCTTCTTCTTCTTCTTCTTCTTCTTCTTCTTCTTCTTCTTCTTCTTCTTCTTCTTCTTCTTCTTCTTCTTCTTCTTCTTCTTCTTCTTCTTCTTCTTCTTCTTCTTCTTCTTCTTCTTCTTCTTCTTCTTCTTCTTCTTCTTCTTCTTCTTCTTCTTCTTCTTCTTCTTCTTCTTCTTCTTCTTCTTCTTCTTCTTCTTCTTCTTCTTCTTCTTCTTCTTCTTCTTCTTCTTCTTCTTCTTCTTCTTCTTCTTCTTCTTCTTCTTCTTCTTCTTCTTCTTCTTCTTCTTCTTCTTCTTCTTCTTCTTCTTCTTCTTCTTCTTCTTCTTCTTCTTCTTCTTCTTCTTCTTCTTCTTCTTCTTCTTCTTCTTCTTCTTCTTCTTCTTCTTCTTCTTCTTCTTCTTCTTTCTCTCTCTCTCTCTCTCTCTCTCTCTCTCTCTCTCTCTCTCTCTCTCTCTCTCTCTCTCTCTCTCTCTCTCTCTCTCTCTCTCCCTCTCTCTCGTGTGCGCGCTCACTCCCCCTCCCCACACACACACACACACACACACACACTCACACACACACACACACACACACACTCACACTCACACACACAAATTCCCTCTTCCTCTTTTTCTTTCTCCTCCCTCGCTTCCCCTCCCTCCCCTCGCAGGCCGACAGCCTCTCTCTTCCTCCTCTCCCCTCTCCCCTTCCTCCTTTTTTCGCCCGCTTACCATTACGTGCTGCACAATGGCTCCGAGAGGCCTGGTGGAACTGGCACTTGCTGATTGTGAAATATATGGTACTTGGCAACTCCTCGCCATCCCTAATGCGCTGTTTAAAATCACAATTGCTATCAATTGTACTCTTCTCCCCCTCCCCCCCACCCTCCCCGGCATTTTTTAAGGCCTATGGTTGTGGCAGCAGGTACGTTATGTTATATCCGCGTCTATATCCTGGTTTTATATTGTACAGTATTAAATACTACTTAGTAGTATTATCAAAGTTGTTATTATTATTATGATCATGCTTTGTTTTATTAGATAGAATTACATTACATATTTACATTTACATGTTCTAATAAGTCTGCTTGATAATTTTACCGAATTTGCCGAATGGAAACACGAAGAGAATATTTGCATAGTTTTTTTTTGTTTGTTTGTTTTGTAACCTTTTTTTAATGTTAGAGACAGACAGACACACAGACAAACACATAGACAGACAGCGACAAAGAGAGACTAAGACACCGAAAGAGATGTGGGTGTAGGGTGAGGGAGGGGCAAAGGAGAAAGGGGGGGGGGATAAAGAACGGTTCGAAGGGGCTGACTTCTTTCCAGAAACACTTAGGAAGGCTGCTGTGGCTTGACGCTTTACTGAGCATCAATGTTTTTCGGAGGTGGAGGGCGGTAGAGTGTGCGTGTGGCAGGGGGGGGGGGATAAATGTTTTGTTCTGATGATGAAAGTTGCGTTTTAGGTCTTTGTTGTTGTTGCTGTTGCATTTTTGTTTCTCGCTCCTTTTGCTCTGCCTCGCCTCTGTTTCTTTTTCTTTTTTTTTCCTATATTCTTTTCTAGTTTTACTTTGGTTTTAACTTCTTTTTCTCTCCCCTCTATCTTCCCTTCCCTCCTCTTTTGTTTCCCTCTTTATTTTTCCTCTTCTTCTACCCATCTTAAGCCTGGCCCTGCTTTTTTTTCTTCTCCTGTGCACTATCTTTCTTTTTCTATTTATAGTCTCTTTCTCTTTCTCCCTTCCTCTCTCTCTTTCTCCCTCCCTCCCCCCCCCCCTCTCTCTCTCTCTCTCTCTCTCTCTCTCTCTCTCTCTCTCTCTCTCTCTCTCTCTCTCTCTCTCTCTCTCTCTCTCTCTCTCTCTCTCTCTCTTTCTCTCTCTCCCTCCCTCCCTCCCTCCCTCTCCCTCTCCCTCTCCCTCTCCCTCTCCCTCTCCCTCCCTCTCCCTCCCTCTCCTTCCCTTTCTTCACTCCTCCCATCCTCCACCCACCCATCCATCTATCCATTCATCCATCCATCCATCCATCCATCCATCCATCCATCCATCCATCCATCCATCCATCCACTCCCCTCTCATTCACTACAGGCGTGTCTTGGCGAGAGCGTGAGGTTTAGCTCACGCTCTTGCGAAGACACGCCTGTATTCCTTAAACTGTTTCGACGGGAAGAAAGTAAACCGATAGATCTCTCGTTCTCCCCTCTCCCCTCTCCCCTCCCCTCCCTCCGTTCATCTCCCATCTCCTCCCCCCCCCCTCCGGCCCCTTCCCCTCATCCCCTCCCACCCGCCTCCCCTCCACCTCCGCCTCCGCCCCCGCCCCCCTTCGCTGTCAGATCCATCACTGTCTCTGAATGTCAAAGATGCCATTTGATGTCTTGTTTACGGGCCGTTTTGAAGGAGTGGAGGACATTTAGGATGATATTTCCTTCCTCCTCCCCTCCCTCCTTCCGACACCCCGCCCCCTCCCCCCACCTTTTTTGAAGGAATTCTTGTTTTCTCTCTCTCTTTCTTTTTTAATTCTCTCTGCCAATTTTCTTGTGGGGTGTTTATGCGTTTCATCAGTTCAGCTAGATA
>BOPN01000051.1:600631-608131 GCA_017312705.2 Penaeus japonicus
CTCTCTCTCTCTCTCTCTCTCTCTCTCTCTCTCTCTCTCTCTCTCTCTCTCTCTCTCTCTCTCTCTCTCTCTCTCTCCCTCCCTCCCTCCCTCCCCCTCCCTCTCTCTCCATCTCCCTCTCCCTCTCCCTCTCCCTCTCCCCATCCCTCTCTCTCCTTCTCCCTCTCCTTCTCCCTCTCTCTCTCCCTCTCCTTCTCCCTCTCTCTCTCCCTCCCTCTCTCTATCTCTCTCTCTCTGGCTTGACCCTTCCCTTATCCCTGTTTTTGAAGGGTGGGTTAAGGAGGGGGAAGTTTGGAGGGCTATAGCAGGAGAAAGAGAAAGGATAGGGCAGGGTAGGAGGGAACTTACACGTCTGAGTCCTTTAACAATTAATTTATGCATTTTTATCAAGAGTCTGTTTTGTCTATGCTTGATTCCCTTGCCTTCGATATCTCTTTGTCAAAGTCAGTGCCAAAGTCATCCCTTTATCCCCTACTAACGTGTCTGTCCTCTCTCGCTTCTCTTTCGCTACCTTCTCTCTCTCCCTTTCACTTTTATTTTCATTTTCCCTTTCACTTTCACTTATACTTTTCCTCCCCCTCCCCCTTCCCCCTCCCCTTCCCCTTCCCCTCCCCCTCCCTCTTTCCCTCTCTCTCTCTATCCCTTACACCCTCTCTTCCTTCCCTCCCACCCTCCTTCCCACCCTCCTTACATCCCCCCACCCCCAACCCCCCAACCCCGCTCACACACCCAACCTACCTCTCTCCTTCTTTCTTTCATTCCTACAAACCCTTTCTCTCTATTTCTCTTCGTCGTCTTCCCTCTCCTCTCCCTCTCCACATGTTTTGTTTATTCTTCCCGTGCCTCAACTGCCTTTTCCTTCCCCCTTTTCCCCCCCGCAGCGTGATGTCGGAGGCACAAGGAACACAGCGAGCGCCCCGCAGGAAGTGCATGCGCGGTCACTTCCAAAGGGGAGTTTCCTTGTGCCAGTTTCCATATTTTCAGACTGGAAAAGAGTAGGAGTTCTGTTCCTCTATGTATGTGTTGTCTTTCTCTCTCTCTCTCTCTCTCTCTCTCTCTCTCTCTCTCTCTCTCTCTCTCTCTCTCTCTCTCTCTCTCTCTCTCTCTCTCTCTCTCTCTCTCTCTCTCTCTCTCTCTCTCTCCCTCTCTCTCTCTCTCTCTCTCTCTCTCTCTCTCTCTCTCTCTCTCTCTCTCTCTCTCTCTCTCTCTCTCTCTCTCTCTCTCTCTCTCTCTCTCTCTCTCTCCCTCTCTCTCTCCCTCTCTCCCTCTCTCCCTCTCTCCCTCTCTCCCTCTCTCTCGTGTGCGCGCTCACTCCCCCTCCCCACACGCACACGCACACGCACACGCACACTCACACTCACACTCACACTCACACTCACACACACAAATTCCCTCTTCCTCTTTTTCTTTCTCCTCCCTCCCTCGCTTCCTCCCTCCCCTCGCAGGCCGACAGATTCTCTTCCTCCTCTCCCTCTTCCTCCTTTTTTTTCTGCCCGCTTACCATTACGTGCTGCACAATGGCTCCGAGAGGCCTGGTGGAACTGGCACTTGCTGATTGTGAAATATATGGCACTTGGCAACTCCTCGCCATCCCTAATGCGCTGTTTAAAATCACAATTGCTATCAATTGTACTCTTCCCCCCCCCCCCCCCCCCCACCCTCCCCGGCATTTTTTAAGGCCTATGGTTGTGGCAGCAGGTACGTTATATGTTAGCAGGTATGTTATATTCGCGTCTATATCCTGGCTTTATATTGTACTTAGTAGTATTATCAAAGTTGTTATTATTATTATTATCATGCTTTGTTTTATTAGATAGAATTACATTACATATTTACATTTACATGTTCTAATAAGTCTGCTTGATAATTTTACCGAATTTGCCGAATGGAAACACGAAGAGAATATTTGCATAGTTTTTTTTTTGTTTGTTTGTTTTGTAACCTTTTTTAAATGTTAGAAACAGACAAACACACAGACAGACACATAGACAGACAGCGACAAAAAGAGACTAAGACACCGAAAGAGATGTGGGTGTAGGGTGAGGAGGGGCAAGGAGAAAGGGGGGGGGATAAAGAACGGTTCGAAGGGGCTGACTTCTTTCCAGAAACACTTAGGAAGGTTGCGTGGCTTGACGCTTTACTGAGCATCAATGTTTTTCGGAGGTGGAGGGCGGTAGAGTGTGCGTGTGGCAGTGTATTAAATGTTTTGTTCTGATGATGAAAGTTGCGTTTTAGTTCTTGTTGTTGTTGCTGTTGCATTTTTGTTTCTCGCTCCTTTTGCTCTGCCTCGCCTCTGTTTCTTTTTCTTTTTTTTTCCTATATTCTTTTCTAGTTTTACTTTGGTTTTAACTTCTTTTTCTCTCCCCTCTATCTTCCCTTCCCTCCTCTTTTGTTTCCCTCTTTATTTTTCCTCTTCTTCTACCCATCTTAAGCCTGGCCCTGCTTTATATATCAGATAAACCCACTATACACCAAATAGATTTATTGGAAATGAGAGGACAGTTTCAAGATTCATTTGTATCCCAAATTCAGGTCTGAATATAGGATTCAGGTGGATCTCGAAACTGTCGTCTCATTTCCAATAAAACTATTTGGTGTATAGTGAGTTTATCTGCCATTTTATCAAGACAGAAGAGTGTTTTGTAAGTAATATATATATATATATATATATATATATATATATATATATATATATTTATATATATATATATAATGTATGCATAATGTATCAAAAGCCTCCGTTAGACTTGCAAATTTGACATATATGATACACATATCAGTAAACATTAAACAGCATCAAAGAGCTAATATCACGTAGTCAAAAAACAGGTTTCGGACAATTAAGAGTAAAAGGAATTGACACGATCATTATCCAACCAAATCAAATTTGATCTTATGAATATTTCATAAACCAATTTCATCAGCCAACATTATGGAACATAGATATAAATAAACAGGGAAAAGATACTTAAAAGTTACACAATTATGCAATAGGAAGTGCGAACTTACAGGCACTTCATAACTAAAAAGGAAAAAAAATCATATATGCTTCATTGAAATTCCGTAGGTATTAACATTTTGATTAAATGGATTTCTTGCTGTTAGACAAACTCGCAGTCCAATATTTAGCTGTCCGAGTCATGTTCATTTGCATGAGTGGGACATAATGCCGTATTATGCAACTGAATGCAAAATGTGGGGGAAAAAAAGTATATCTTCATTTGCAAATGGAGGAAGAGCTTGCTCGGTTTGGCAGCAGGAGCTTCAATTGCATTTTATTTTCTCGAATATCACTATCACTCTTTTTATCTTTCTCTCTCTTTTTACATGTTTTCCTTTCTTTCTCTCTCTCTCTCTCTCTCTCTCTCTCTCTCTCTCTCTCTCTCTCTTTTTTAATTCTCTCTGCCAATTTTCTTGTGGGGTGTTTATGCGTTTCATCAGTTCAGCTAGATATATCTTTCGCAAGATGTTGCATAAGGTAATTGTTAATGGTGTATTTTTGTTTTATTCCTTTGATTAAACGTGAACATATTTTAAGTTAAACAATGTTTTTCTTTTCCTGGGAGTGTTTTTTTTCTTACATAGCGATGTTTTTTTTAAGGGGTTGAGTTTGATGATTTTAAGTTATCTTATAATATCTGTAAAGCATTTATTTCTTTAATCAAATTGGATCTGTCGGAGGAAGATAATCAAACTTACGTAATTTAAACTTTAATCGTGTGTAATGATTCGCATGTCGTACCGTGACATTGTCAAAACAGAAACAAAGGAACATATTAAAAAATAATAATCGGGTAAGAATAGAATGTGTATATATCATTTTCTCGTGAATGTTTTATGTAATAAATTTGGTTGTCATGTTTTCTACCCTGCTAGACATCCACCCTCTCTTCCTAATGGATATTCACCCTCTCCTCCTGCTGGATATTCACCCTCTCTCCCTGCTAGACGTTCACCATCTTTCCCTGCTAGAAATTCACCCTTTCTCCCTGCTAGACGTTCACCCTCTTTCCCTGCTAGAAATTCACCCTTTCTCCCTGCTAGACGTTCACCCTCTTTCCCTGCTAGAAATTCACCCTTTCTCCCTGCTAGACGTTCACCATCTTTTCCTGCTAGAAATTCACCCTTTCTCCCTGCTAGACGTTCACCCTCTTTCCCTGCTAGAAATTCACCCTTTCTCCCTGCTAGACGTTCACCATCTTTCCCTGCTAGAAATTCACCCTTTCTCCCTGCTAGACGTTCACCATCTTTCCCTGCTAGAAATTCACCCTTTCTCCCTGCTAGACGTTCACCCTCTGTCCCAGCTAGACATTCCCCGGACGTTCTCCCTGCTAGACGTTCACCCTCTTTCCCTGCTAGAAATTCACCCTTTCTCCCTGCTAGACAGTCCCCTCTGTCCCAGCTAGACATTCCCCGGACGTTCTCCCTGCTGGTGTGTCACTCTTTTCCCCTGCAAGACTGTCACCCCTTCATCCCCCTGGATTCTCACCCTTAATACACTTTTTTTTCAAACCCAAATGACCGCATCGCCATAGAGTAATATAAACAAATTCCCTTTTCGTTTTCCCCCTTCTTCTTCTTCTTCCTCCTTAACCATTTCTTCCTCTTCAATCTGCCGCAACGAAGCCCATTTTTCTCTCTTATTAGAATTAGGACTTTTTTTTTTCTTTCTCAAAAAGTTAAGATATGCTATTTTTTTCATATACGTCAAAACCTTAATTTCTCTAATGAAATGTCTTCATTATGTTGGACGTGTTTTCCTTCTTTTCTTTTTTTTCCGTTTTATTAGCATCAAGAATGAAAGTTCATTTTGTCCATGAGGGGATTCCCGGTTATTTGACGCCCGTAAGATGAAAGTGTTTGTGGAGCATCGCAGTGGGCGGACTCGGCTGCACATCTTGCAAAAGCGGGCGGACGGCGGATGGCACTCACCCAGTCGCGCTCTTTATGTTTTTGTTTTTGTTGTTGTTGTTGTTACTGTTCATAGATTTTTTTTCTTTCCCTTCTTCTTCCTCTTCTATTTCTCCTTTTTTTTCTTCTTCTCCTCCTCCTCCTCCTTTTCCTCCTCCTCCTTTTCCTCCTCCTCCTCCTCTTCCTCCTCCTCCTCCTCCACTTCGTCAATTAACATTTTTTATTGTCTGGAGCTAGAAGGCAGCGAGGAGTCATTTGTTGCTTCCCGTTGGATGAAGAACAAGAACAAGATTTGCACCTTATTATCATTTCCTTTAATTCTTTTATTTAGGGGGGGGGCTAGTAAATCCACACGAGAATAATGATATCGATGATAATAACAATAATGATAACAATGATAATTGATATGTGAACAAATGAAACAAGAACATAGCAGGAAGGATAACAGAAATATGTGACTTTTATTTGAAAATTATCCACGCATTTCCCCCATTTGCTCCAGCATGTATATCTTGTTAAATAGGTCCTAATTAGCAAGTCGACAGCCGTTCTTTTCGCTGGTGTTACAGAGCGATTCGGATACACCCGCCGCCATGAGCGAGCGAGCGAAACAAGTTTTTTTTTTCCTCTCTCTCTCTCTCTCTCTCTCTCTCGTATGCGTTGTTGAACAGACTGAGGATTCTCAGGCGTGTGATATTAACTTTATCAGTGACTTTTCCCTCCATTTTTTCTCAGTCTTTCTCTCCCTCTCTCTCTCTCTCTCTCTCTCTCTCTCTCTCTCTCTCTCTCTCTCTCTCTCTCTCTCTCTCTCTCTCTCTCTCTCTCTCTCTCTCTCTCTCTCTCTCTCTCTCTCTCTCTCTCTCTCTCTCTCTCTCTCTCTCTCTCTCTCTCTCTCTCTCTCGTAAAGCCATTAGACATCGTGAGGCATTAATGAAGTGTCACTAAAGAGTGTTGAATCCCAAGGTTTCGGGCCGGTCGGGGTTCAGGGATCATTAGATGCAGTACCAACTATAAGGCACTATGGGAGGGAGTGGGGCGATGGGGGAGAGGGGGGGGGAGATAGTTAGGTGGGGAGTGGGAGGGAATAGGGAGGAGAATAAAAGGAAAAGGGGGGGTGGGAGAGAGAGGAGGGAGGTAGAAGGAAAAGGAAAGGCGGAGGATGGCAAGTGGGAGTAGGGAAGAGGATGAGGAAATAGGGAGGGAGGAAGCGAGTAGAATGAAACAAGGAGGGAGGGGAGGTAGGAGGGAGTAAAAGTAGGGAAGGCGGAGGAGGTTGATGAACGGCTTAATGAATCATGACGGAATAACGTCGTTGCACTTAAAAATACCACCGTTAAATTTCAGTCAGTTATCATCTCCTACCTATCAGTTTGTTATCAGTCATTAAAAGAGAGAGAGTGACAGAGACAGAGAGACAAAGAGAATATGTCAAGTCGTCGTTTCTGTTTCTTCCCATTTAATTTCCCCCCATTCTTACACCTTTGTCTCGTCACTTCATTTTTCCTTATTCTCTCTTCTTGTCTCTATCCCTCTTCATTCTTCCCCCCTTTTTTTTATCCCACTTCATTATTTTTCGTTTCTTCCCTTTTCATTTCCACACTTGTCTTTCTAAAATGTCTTCCTTCAGTTACCTCTAGCGGCTGTCAGAGTAGAAGCAGAAAGGCTTGTAGTTCGAAGGTACTGAATGATGTTGGTAGCGGAGAGTTGGGCGGTGTTGGCAGTGGAATGGCGTGGTGGAAGCGGGAATCATTTGCGGTGTGGGGAGAGAGCTGAGGATCGGCTCTAGGGAGAGAGCTGAGGATCGGCTCTAGGGAGAGAGCCGAGGATCGGCTCTAGGGAGATGCCGCGAGCGTTTTAGTACTGGGATATGATGTGATGGCGTGCCGGTTGCGTGGTTTGTTGCCATTGGGTTATAGTGTTTGCCAACTCTGGAGAACGTCGCGAAATCCAGAGTTAGCGGCGCGGAGTCTGTAGTGAGTGCATCAAATTGCTTTTTTTATTTTTGTTTTATTTATTTATCTATCTATTTATTTTACATATGAAAATCAGAGAAAACTAGTCGTAAGGCATTCATATATATATATTTTTTTCTAATATCACACTTAAGATTTTATCAAAGCATCGAGGACGAATGTACTGAAAAGCAATCACTCCAATCCAAGTACCATCAGCATTACGAATGCTACCTGCTGCTCTACTACCTTTCCTCTCCTTTTCGTTCCCTGGCTGAGTGGCGTTAAGCACGTAACCCCCTTCACATCATTTAAGAACTTAATGCGATTACACTAACTTGTTGGAAGCGATATTCGAAAGGGATTTTGTCCGTCGAGCATAGGGAAAGCGAACGGGAGATTATAACGAGGCATTAAACTTGGGGTTTATAAGGAGACGCTGATTTTGGTGCATTAAATCTTGGTGTTGGTTTGAGGTAGAAAAGCTAGGGACTGGATTAAGGCATTGTATAACGAGGTACCCCCGGATAGGGCATTGCGTAACAAGGCAGTAGTTAAGCCAAGGTATTGATTTGCGGAATTATAACGAGGTACTATTTGAGGATGTTGATATACGCAGCTTTATTTTAAACTATTC
>BOPN01000051.1:618131-640631 GCA_017312705.2 Penaeus japonicus
CATCTAAGAACATCTTTATGTTGTTATTGTGAAACTTGAGGAGAACACTCGAGACCTGCTGAGTGTTCTTGGCTATCCTGCTCATTTCGCTGGCTCGCCGTTATCCTCTGCTATTGTTGTTATTCTTATCATTGTTATTAGTGTAATTGTTAATATTGTTTCTTTGGGATAGAAGTAGACCATTAGATTTTTTTTAGACTCGAAATGGTTGTTGATTTATGAATCCAAGAACATTATGAATTTAGTGAAACTGAATTTAAGTTAACACATTAATGGCTGTGCTCCCTTGATGTAGAGAATATTGAATTATCTTCGTTATTTTGTAATATCTGATTTATCTTTTTCACTTTCACCTCTCTGATCTCCCTTCCTTCCTCCCTCCTTCCTTCCCTTCCTCCCTCCCTCCCTCCCTCCCTCCCTCCCTCCCTCCCTCCCTCCCTCCCTCCCTCCCTCCCTCCCTCCCTCCCTCCCTCCCTCCCTCCCTCCCTCCCTCCCTCCCTCCTTCCCTCCCTCCCTCCCTCCTTTCCTTCCCCCCTCCCTCCCTCACCCCTCACTTAATCTTCCTTTCGAGAACACCAGAAACTAATTGGGCTTTTGAGACCCAAATCCGCGCATTTCGTGATCCGTGTCGACCAGCCCCCCTCCCCCCTCCCAACCTTCCCAGCCACAAGGCTCTCGATACCCGAACCTTTCTTTTCCTGGTTCCGGCCAAGGGGAAAATAGGCCGAGGTGTAATGATTGGTGTTCGGGGAATTTTCCGGGAAGTTGTGGTGGAAGGAAAGAGGGGGGTTGTTGGGCGCTTGGCGTGGGGGGGTAGGGTTAGGGTAGGAGTTATGGGGGAAGAGAGTGTTGGGGAGGTGTGAGGGTGAGAGTGGCACAAGCCACGCCGAGGCCGTGGCTTCCTTAGTCTTACTTTCGCTGTACCTTTCTCTCAACGTCTTTCTCTCAACGTCTTTCTCTCAACGTCTTTTGGTCTCACTGCAAGGGAATGTGGGAAGAGAAGGTAGGGGAGGAGTAGGGGATAAGGTGATGGAAGGGAAGGAAAATGGATAGGGGAAGAAGAAGAAGGTAGATAAGGGAGAAGATGGAAGGGAAGAAAGGGAGGAAGATAGAGGAAGGAGAGGGAGAAGAAGATGGAAAGAGTCTAGAAAGAGGAGATGAAGAAGGGAAAGGAAAAAGCTTCGGGGAGAAGGGGAGAAGCTTGAGGAAGGGAGGAGGGAGATAAAAGAAGAAGAGGAAGAAAAGTTTAAAGAAAGTGAAGGAAAAAGAGGAATAAGAAAAGCTGAAAGGATAAAGAATATACAAGAAAAGAATAGGATGGAAGGAAGAGAAATATATTAGGAGAAAAGATATGCAAGGTCGAAGAACAGATTAAAATTTACCGCCGCTGCTTCACAAGACACATTGCTTGGGGGAAGTCTTTCGAAAATGCAAAGAAAAGAAAGAAACAAAGACGAAAAGAGAAGGGAAAAGAGAAGGGGAGATGGGGAGGCCAGTCACGGTGAGGAGAGAGAACAGAGTAAAAGTTTGGAAATGAAAGGCATACTGACGAAGAATAAAGTGTTAGCCAGTTAAGCCTGCAGTTCGCGGTAGAGATGGGAGAGACCTCTAGATGACGTGAGCGGGAAGAGGCAAGTCGAAAATGGTTTCTCTTGTCAGGTTTCTTGATATATCTAGGGAGTTGCGGGGGAAATTGAGGATATATGTATGTGTGTTTGTGTGTGTGTGTGTGTGTGTGTGTGTGTGTGTGTGTGTGTGTGTGTGTGTGTGTTCGACTGTGTTTATATAGATTTTCCTTCTTCTTTTCTCTTTTTTTCTCTTTCTGTCTTTTTTCTTTCTCTTTCTTTATCTGTCTTTCTCTTTCTCTTTTCTTTCATTTTTCTTTCTTTTTCTTTCTATCGTTTGACGCAGGTTCGAAGCAGCAGCTTTTGCGACCCCAAGTGTTGCAGACTTAGGTAAAGAGCCCTCTTACGTCGCTGGCACACGTTTTCATATTAACACAAAGAGTGATAAGTGTATCCTACACGTATGCGACGGCCTAAAGGGAAATGCGAAGAAAATATAATCCACTTTAAGAAAGTATACATTTTTATACGAATGTATAATTTTAAGGATAATTCTCTAACTGTGATATGCTTTCTTCTGATCGTACTTTAACCTATACTTATAAAGGGAACTGAAAAACAAAAATTACAAGGGTTAGTATCCAGCGACAAACTCTACGGTCAACCATTGCCGCGTTTCATTTACTCGTCAATTTCTGTAACACAAGTTGCGGCTTCTTTTGATCAAAATGAAAGTGGATAGACTCACTATAGTGTATCACTTACAATATATCATGCTGCATTTTAGGATATATTCTTTCGAACAGACAAGAGTCTGGCATATGCATGTAGGACTAAGTTTCGCAATATAAAATCAGGAATATGTATAAACGAATGGATATGGAAAGTCGGAGGACACCTGCGTTTGAATTGATGTCCTTTTTGGCGCCATGCTGACCAACAGAGTGCTGCTGCAGTTAAGCCACCAATGATTGATTGCAATGTTTCATCTCCCATCTTTATTTTTTATTTCACGTTTAGAAACTTTAATATATCAGCAAAGGCCACCAATGCTTTTGAGGGACTACGAGACAGAAAAGTTGATTAATTGTGCTTAAAGTTCAAATCACGCTGGAAATGTGTTATGTAGTTTACGCTCTGATTCATTGCGTAATCAGGGAAGGTTGGTGCACCTGATAGCATGATTGGTGAGCAGGGTTGATAATTTTAATGATGGAGGTTGTATTGCTGCAATTGCACGATGGGGGAATGACGAAATAGGCAGGGAAAGTGTTCTAATGATTGTCGAAATGATTAGATTGGTGTAAGCATCTGTTGTTCTCGGAGTGAGGGAGAGAAATATTAAAGTTGATAGTTAAGCTCGAATCGCGGTGAAGCTAATGCAGATCAATGCAGTTCGTGTTACAACGGTTAGGATGCTGGATGTATTACGTAAGATATAACGCGTCAGTTACAGGTAATTCTGAAATGTTGGGTGAAATATATTCTATATTCATGCTTGGTTGGATTTGGTGGTGGGGAAGGCAAAACGGGGAATGGTGAAGAAGAGAGAAAATGTTTGGAATGAAGAGAAGAACTGGACGGATAGACGACCACGACAAGAGGGAGAGGGAAAGGGAAAGAGAGGAACTGAGGCAGATATAAACGAGGCGAGGGGGCGAATAGATAGAGTGGAATGGAGTGAAAGTATTGCATCGAAGGGTGACATGTACCCAGTGTAGGCTGCGCAGCCCAACAAGACCGGGCGATGTAGCTAGTTTATAAGGTGGCGCGGACCCTCGACACGGGCAATATCCACCCCTCGCCTCATCCATCACTCATTGGGCGCCTCCATTACCTTTGCGACGCGATGCCCTTCCCTTGTTGTTGATCGGAAGACAAGCAACGACACTGGATTTGCCCTCCCCTCGCCCCTCACCCCTTGCCCCTCACCCCTCGCCCCTCGCCCCTCGCCCCTTACCCTTCACTTCACACCCCTCACACCATTTGCTTTGAACTTCACGGCGTGTCACGAATGGCTTGGGCAGTGCTTAGTTAGCTGACATCCCTTGCTGTTAATAGATGACAGATGGCAGTGAAGAGTGGCTGTGTATAAAAAGCGTTTGCACATTATTTCATGTCAGATACGAGAGGGGCGCGAATGGATGTGCATGTGATTTTTTACACTCGCACATTTACTATCATCACCTAACCCCAATACCAGCTTTACACACATTCAATTGCACAAGCACACGAAGACGTCACATGTTCAGCCAGAAGTTTATGAAGAGAAAAAAGCGAAAGAGAAAAAGAGAAAAATTCAGACGTCACATACGAAATCAGAATTTTATAAAGGAAATAAAAGAAAAGAGAAAAAAATGAAATATCCACGATGAACCCGCACCTTCGTTTTTGTTGAGTACTGCTTGAGAAAGGAGAGCTCCCATGGCGTCATGCGAGGAGGCGGGGTGGGCGAGGTGGGACGCCGAGATTAAGGGAGATGGAAGCAAAGCCAGAACGGAGGGAGAGGGGGAGAGGGGGAGAGTGGGGGATGGGAGAGGGAGAATGGGGGAGAGTGGGGAAAAAGAGGGGGTGAGTGAGGGAGAGAAAAAAAAACAGATTCGAGACTGCAGATCTGTGAAGATGTATTTTCTATAATCAACGCTCTTTCAGATGGACTTTATACTAGACTTGTGCGTGTTTCAAGGTAATCGGTTCAGTCATAAATAATTCACTGTTTCATCCTTCTGCAATTTTAAACGAATGGTTTATGTAACGCTTTCTTTACTGTTCCCTCTGTCTATTTTTCTCTTCCCTGTTTCTTTGGTTCTCATCTCTCGGTTCTCTCTCTCTCTCCCTCTCTCTCTCTCTCTCTCTCTCTCTCTCTCTCTCTCTCTCTCTCTCTCTCTCTCTCTCTCTCTCTCTCTCTCTCTCTCTCTCTCTCTCTTCCTCCTCTCTTCCTCCTTCCCTTTCTCCTACTTTCTTACCCTCCTTCTCTCCCTCTCTCTCTTCTCTTCCCCTCTCCTTCCTCCTCCTCCTCCTCCTCCTCCTCCTCCTCCTCATTCCCAAATCAATCCAGATCAGTTTCCCGTGATTTGTTTAACACCGTTGTTAATTTTGTCCTCCAGTGGCTATTCTTGCCTCCGGAACATCTCGCGCCAACCTTATGTATAGATGTCACTGATTTTGTCTCTGGTTCTCGTCTCTCCGCGCGGCTAAGTAGATGCCACTTCCTATTTCCGGGTAGAAAATCACACTATCCACAAAATAGGTTTATTGAAAAGTCGAAAACAGTTTCGAAATGCTTCATGTAGTACTATCTGTACTCCTGAAAGGTCCCTGTAACATCGCTCCACTGCTTGTACTACATATTTACAGCACTTTCTGGCCCCGAGCTAGTCCCAGGCCAGACGATCCTTATGATTTTTTTCGCGTGTTATTTTCGGTCCTCCGCGCAAGTAAAGTTTCGGGCCATTATCGGTCGGCTATCAACCTCAATACCCTCGTTGCGGATGGAACTTGACCCATGCACCCCGGACCCCCCCCCCACCCCCCCCCCCACCCCCCAAGACCCCCTTCTAATCAACGCCCTGGACAACCCAGCCTCAACCCCGAACCAGCAGTGTGTCTGGCTCTGATCGTACCCTGTGTACCGTTAACTTTTGGTTTGTTTTGGTTTGTTTTTGTTTTTAAATTAAAGGATATTCGAGTCACCATCATTGGCCGTAAGTTAGTATTCAGAGTCGGGTATCGCGGCCGTAATGAATATTGCAACATTTGCTCCCTCTTCATGGCCAGAAGTCCTGGATCTGAGAGTTGATTCTATACTCTCTCTCTCTCTCTCTCTCTCTCTCTCTCTCTCTCTCTCTCTCTCTCTCTCTCTCTCTCTCTCTCTCTCTCTCTCTCTCTCACTCACTCACTCACTCACTCACTCACTCACTCACTTACTCACTTTCTCTCCCCTCACTGTCCCTCTCCCTCTCTTATGATGACGATTATGACGATGATGGCTATGATGATCATTTTGATGGTTATTTCATACGATAACAACTGAAATCCCTCGACCCCGGCTAACTCTGAAATGCAACTTGCAACGCTCGAACGCCCCCTTATCGGCTGCGGTCAACATTGGGAGCCCGATTTTACGGTTGGGGAGAGTTATGGCTGACCAGATTAAGTTAAAGATAAGAGATAAGAATCGCATCTTCTTTGGAAACGAGAACCGAAGAAAAGCATTCGTCTTCCTGTGTTGCGTCGGGTTCTTGGGCAGCTCGGTTCCGGTTCGTTTTAGTGTTTCTGTCGTTACGTCATTTCTGTTGTGGTTGTTATTGTTATTGGGGCTAGTAATTGCGTTTTGTTTTGTTGTTGCTGTCACCATCATCATCAGCTGGAGTATTATTGTTGTGATATGTATTATTGCTATTGATATTATTACTAATATTATTATTATTATTATTATTATTATTATTATTATTACCACTATTATTATTATTATTATTCATGATATTCTTAGATTTTACTCTTATAATCACTTGCGTTTCTTGTTAACATATGCAAATATGGTCCAATTTAGCGACAAGGATAAAAAGTCGTTTTTTCCCTCAAATCTTCATTCAGGATTTATAATGAGAAGGTTCGGGGGATGCAGGGTAGGGGTAGGGAGAGGAGGGAGGAGGGGAGGGGGAAGAAGGGAATTGGAGGCGCCGTCTTCCCAATCTAGACGAGATTTCCAACCCCTCTGAAGAAATGAGGTCGACTCAGAGGGCGGGCACGGACTGGGTCAAATCTCGCCCGATAGGCAATAGGGCGGGGGCGGTTAGCGGACGCCCGGCCAGACCTGCGGAGAGACAAAGAGAGGGGAGATACGGGAAGCATTGGCGATAAGGAGGGAATGGGATGGGTGAGTTGGGGGAGGCGGGGGATTTGAGGTGCGATTTTTATTTCAAGGTTTGAATGGAAAGACTTTTGTTTCTCTCTCTCTCTCTCTCTCTCTCTCTCTCTCTCTCTCTCTCTCTCTCTCTCTCTCTCTCTCTCTCTCTCTCTCTCTCTCTCTCTCCCTCTCTCTCTATATTTATCTCTATCTCTAGCTGCTTGTTTCTGGTTATCTCTTATTCTTTCTCTCTTTCTATCTTTGCCTCTCTCTCTTTCTCTATTCCTTTGCCCGTCTGTCTATCCGTCCTCTCTCTTTCTCTCTCTCACTCTCTTTCTCTCTCTCTCTCCTCTCTCTTCATTCCTCCCTCCCTTTTTTTCTCTGTCCTCACTTCCCCCTCCCTCTCCCCTCCCTCCCTCCCTCCCTCCCTCCCATCCCCCCCTCCTTCTCTTTGCTTCTCTGTTGTCGTATCTTCGTTTACTCTCTGCCTCTGTTTGCTTTTATCTTATTCACTTTCGCTTTCACTTCGTGTGTTTGCTTGCTCTCCCTTCCCTTTGCCTGGCTGTGGCTTCTGCTTTCATGTCTAGTCCATCTTCTTTTCATTATTATTTTCATTTATTTTATTCATCTATCTATCTATCTATCTATTTGTTTATTTTTTGCTCTCTCTATTGCTTCTGTCTTTTGTTATTATTGACTTGTTAATCTTCCAGTAATACTGTTAGGCTGTATGTCGGTGAGTATCTGTTTTGTCTCTCTCAGTCTTTCTCTTTGTCTTTCTTTCCTCTTCTCTCTCCTAATCTCTCTCTCACTCTGTGTGTGTGTGTGTCTGTCTATCTATCCCTTTCTTACTCTCTCTCTCTCTCTCTCTCTCTCTCTCTTTATTCGTTTACTCTGACGGGTGATGAACGTACGTCTTGAAATGTTTTGTTTCACATGCATATACATGATCAGCTTTCATTTATTGTCATTACCACCGATGAATTACACATTTGTCGTTGTTCGATTATTGCCAGTCCTATTCTCAGCGCTGTTCTCTGCCAAGGTAATCGCGAGGACATTTGGCTCGAAATGTATAATGGATGAAAAATAGCATGCAGATTGAACATGCAGAAAAAGGCCCGTGTTGTAGGAGATTACGTCATGTATTTTGGGTATCGATACTTCGCAAAAGCTCTTACGTCTCGACTCGCGAAAGTTCTTACGTCTCCGATGATCGCCTAGACGACGGAGGGGAGACAGTTAAAGGGTTTGATTTTATCGCCAACAATTTGGGTTTTATGGGCCCGGGCTTAATTTTATCGGCTAGAGGCTACACACTTTTTTTTATTAGTCTTAGCAAGCTTTTCCATTTTGTAGATGTCTCAGTTGGAGGAATGAGAAGGTGGGGAGGGAACTGGGGGTGATTAGGATATGGGGAGTAGGAGGAGATGGGGGTGGGGGTGGGGGGGGGGGGGCAGGAGAAAGAAGTGTCCTCAACCACCTCGCTTAAGGCTCGGCACGGCGCTCTTCTTCTTACTCTTCATCTTCTCCTTTTTTTCTGCTGCTTCTTATTCGTATGATTTGTTCTCCTTTTTCTTCTATTTTCCCCCCTCCACCTCCTCCTCATTTTTCTTCTAGTTCGTCTTGTTATGATTGTTTTGTAAGGGAAGGTGAGAAAGACGGAGAGAGGAAAATGGAAAAGGATGTGAGGAGGTAAGGGGGAGAGGGAAAATGAAAGAAAAAGAGGATTAAATGTGAGGGTGAAGAAAGGAAAGGGGGATCAAGAGAGATAAGGGGAATTAGGGGGGGAAATGGAGGAGAGAGGTAGAGTGGCTAATAGAGAGAGAAGGGAGGGGGAGAAGAAGGTAAGAGGGAGACACACATGGGAGGGGGGATACCATTACCAAGCAAGTCATTCTTCAAAATTCTTTCTGTCTAAATGGACTGGATTATGACGTCTTATTAACTTGGTTATTAATCTCTTTCTCTGTCGTATTACGCGGACAAAAGGCGATTAAGGAACTATCTTCATTCGTTGGATTTTGGTTGATTTTTTTTCGGTTGTGATCATCCTCATCGTCATTGTCGTTGTCGTCATCATTATTTTTATCACCCATCAGTCATCATCACCACCTTCATTATTTTGCTGTTACATGAAATTTGGAAAAGAATTAGAGATACACACATGTAAGAGTTACTGCAAGATCACCTTTGCGCTCATGACGAAATGAGCAATCCAGTCCTTCCATGTCCGACTTTATTGTGTATCGTAAACAAACAAATAAACGAGCAGAGGAAGAAGTAAAAGATAAGTAGAGAAGAAATGGATAAAGGAAGAATTAGAAAAAAGGCAGACGTCTAGCGGGAAGTACCTGCAAATCTCCGTTGGGGAAGGGTAAGTGGTGCGAGGTTCCCCAGATGGGCGAGGGATCGGGGCGGTTGCGTCATCACCTGGCCGGCGCCGAGGATCCAGCTGATGGCAGGAGGATTATCCGTGGGATTATTCGTTTGATTTGTTTGTTTTTAGATTTTGCTTGATTTATTTTCGTTCATATTAGGGGATCAACTCTCTGAGGCTGATGTTTGAAAGAAAGGCATTTGCTCTTATACCGTGATCTCTAGTTAACAATTTTTCAGGTAAACGCGTAAAAAGGCCATTTTTTGGTAGAATATGCATGATCTCCTTTGCAGAGTATCTCTTGATTGATTCGGGGAGCTGACTTTGAATTCACTGGAGGGTACGAATTCAAACGCGCGATATTTCATAAAGCCGCTGCCCATAATATCTAAATAACAGCGACTGGCTTACATTAGTATGGAGATCCGGCCACCCAGCCCAGATTGCGCCAACTCTGCTTTCGTCAGTGGCATTTAAACTTGTTAGACATGCAGCGAAGAAATACACGCGTGGGAAGGAGAGCACAGGTCGGGTTTACAGGTTGAATAATTAAAACAGATGTTGGATTTCCCAAGACGTCTTTTACCGCCGGGCAGGGGAGGGGGCGGTTTGATAGAGAGGGGGTTTCGGGACTTACGAAACGGGGGAAGAGAGGGAGAAAAAGAATGTCGGAAGGGAAAGATCAAAGACCCAAAAATAATGTCGACTTTTGTAAATATAAAACGTTGCAGACAAAACTTTATTTTAGATTCTCTCGCCAGGGCACGTAACCTCCTCCTTCTGTCGCATCGAAATTGAGAAATACTTTATCTACTTTGAATCGCAAAGTCCGGAGTCCAACTCTCAAAATAGCGACTCAGTGAAACTGGGAGATCAAAAGGCGTAGATTAAACTGGCCACACTCCCGTTAATGACCCTAATTTCCACGAAGAGGTCGAGTTATGAGAGAAGAAGACGAGCCGAAGAATCGCCGTCTGCCAGTTGCAGCGAACCCCCCCGGGCACAAAATTAGATGTACAACAGGGGTAATTTGTCTTCTTAATAGGCCTGTGGAGCGTAATAGGCATCCACTTCGCATGGTTGAAGCTTTGGCCTGTGACGCAAGAGCACCGAGGGCTCATGGTCTGTTCCATCTTACTTAGAATAGGCCTCTTAATGCCGTAATGAGGGTAAGAAAATGTGTGAAATCAGTAAATGAGAAGAGATCGGGGAAAGGAGGTAGGGAGAGAAACCGTTAAGAATGTCTTAGCATAACGATGAAAGTGGTTCAGTGTCTTTTATGTGAGGGAGATGACTTCAGGGCCAGGATGCATATTCATCCTCCTCCTCATTCTCTCCTTTCCTCTTCATTTCCCGCTTCCTTCTCCTTCGTTAAGGCTGTCCGGAAGGATCCTGTAATCTGGTGGAGCATTCCCAGGTACATCGAGTCAGAGTCAGGGATAGGAGGAAGGAGGGAGGGCGGGAGGGAAGGAGGGAGGGAGGGAGGGAGGGAGGGAGGGAGGGAGGGAGGGGGGGGGGGAGGGGGGGGAGGAGGGGGGGGAGAGGGACGAAGGATAGGGGGGAGGGAGGGAGGGAGGGGGAGAGAGGGACGAAGGGAGGGAAGGAGGAAGGAGGGAGGGAGAGAGAGGGACGAAGGAAGCGGGGGAGGGAGGGAGGGAGAGGGACGAAGGAAGGGGGGAGGGAGGGAGGGAGGGGGAGAGAGGGACGAAGGGAGGGAAGGAGGGAGGAAGGGAGGGAGTAGAAGGAGGGAAATGAAGAAGAAGAAGGGAAGAAGGTGGAGATAAAATAGGATAATGAAGAGAGGATTGAGAAAATGAAGATGGCGTCACTTCTTTCGACTCGTGCGGAAGGTTTGGGGATTTCTTGCGCGCGGGGAAATGAAAGAGTTCGGCGGATGTGCTTCCAGTTCGAAAAAAAAAAAAAAAAAAAATCGCGATGAATGTCGAGGATGATGATAAGCTGAGCAGGATCAAGCGCTGTTCATATACGATGCCGGACACTCTCTTTGCTGGGGTGTTAAGGGATCCGAATAATAATTACGACGTGATGACTCCCTTGCAAATGTGTAACTTGATCATCTGTTAGCACAAACACACACACACACACACACACACCACACCACACCACACCACACCACACCACACCACACCACACCACACCACACCACACCACACCACACCACACCACACCACACCACACGCCACACATACCACACACACGCCACACATACACATACACCACAGACACACCTGTGTAAAGTCGCGTTCGCAGTATGAACAAAGAGTCCAAGCGATACAGAACTTTTGACGTCTGCAATGGAGGCGAGACCAAAGCCGTCTCCGGAATGTTGAAATGCAAGCTTTCGCGGGAAGTCATTCGGACCGCGAGTGTTGCCTTGAGTGGACGACGGTTGACAATGCAGCTGTTGCAACTCAAGGGGGGAACTTGCGGCGGGTGGCGCGATTGATGAAAAGTTTATGGAAATTAGGATTAAAATCCGGCAGTGTTCTGCTTGTCAGAGGAGAGTCTATGTAGTCCCTTGGGGTGGAAATGTTGTCTGGATCGTTTCTTTTGAGGGAGAGAGATAGACTGAGGTAAACAGATTGTATGGAAATTAACTATACTTGTTTTTGCAGTGAAGAGGAGAGTTTGCTCGTGGGAGTTTTGTATGGCCATGATTTTCTATTATAACATTACATTACAAATTTAAGGTATAACACCAGCATTTCGTCTAATGCATCAGATGTCGCATAGCTAGCTCCTTTTGTCTCATTCAAGTCGGCTTGAAAGGCTTTATCACATTTTAATCACATCTCAGATACAGTATACATGTATTTGTTCATATTCTTCATGACAAAACCAACTCTTAATATCTTCAACAATACTTGTCATTGCGACATTTATCAGAGCCTAATCCTCGCGATCATATAATCACATTGTCATATTCTTATCTCATATGATGTTTTTGTCATGTGAAAATTGATCATATTGTTTAATGCTTTGTACCAATTTTTCTCAACCTTTTATGGCCCCATTGTCGTATTTTTTCAACTCTATATATAGTATTATTGGATGAGGGTTGTAACAGAGGACAAGTGTTGCAAAAATATACTTCAATGATTCCAAAAAGGCAAAAATAACATTGTTCAGTTTTATCGTAATAAACAAGAACGAAACACGATAAACGAAACATTTTCCTTTTGAAATGATGTTATTCTGCATAACACAGATTACCAAACTAAAATGACAAATGCTTTGTGATTACAACATTTCAGTTATGAAATAATATGCAAGTAAAAGCTTATGAAAGCATTTTATGTAGGCCTTGCTCAGAATTCAGCAGACATTTATTAATGATAACTATAATTATGTGGTGGCAGCAACACAAGATCGAGAATTTAACTTGTATAATATTTTGAGGGCTTTGTGGAACCTTCCAAAAATTGCTTGGCGGCCATAGGGTTAAAATTAAGTGCTTTATAAAATAAGATCCGTCTCTTCCTGGACAAAAAGTCCAGATAGTGTGTGAGCTCCTAGCAAGAAGTATTCCTAAGTCTGTGTTCATGAATTCTTGTTTCAAGCTAACCTTGCTACTCGACAAGCATGGTCATGCCGAGGCATTCCAACATGTGCCTTTATCCAGGTGTCATCTGCAATACATGCAGCATCCTTATGGAGAGCGACTCAGTTAAACAGAGAGAAGAAAATCCTTAGACAATTCGGGGACATAGACTGCAGTGTTCCTGATTAGATTGTGGAAAAGTTTGTTGCTGTGATATATAACGACGCGAATTCCACATTATCGGTCTAATGATTCGCTAAATGAGCTTTTATATATTTTTATTTACGTATTGACTTTCTCTTTACGACAGATGTTCAATTGATTTACTCTTTTAAAAGAATATAGTGGATGGCGTTCCGATCACGATTTCACATTTAGTGTGTTGATGTTGTCCCTTTTGTCAAGTCAGAAATACTTGAAAGGGGATTAAACTGGATTGTGACAAATTATTTAGCTTTGAGCACTTACTGAAAAAATGCATACATTTGTAATTAAAAATCCATTTAACCTGTTAACTAGGGCACAAATGCAATACTCTGTCCGTTAACATAATTTAATACCCGCCTGTTTTTGGAAAATTAGATGAACGAGATGGGGTGAAACATATCCATATTTATTAGGAGTGTCTGGTATTGCAAAATCAGCGGCTGATGATGTGAAGTGCTTTGGGAATCGGCAATTGTATTTAGTATATTCATATAGCCCTCTAAAGTAATGCCTCTCTTTTTTTCTGTCTCTTTTTTATCTAGTGGCAGAAAGGATGTGTGTGTGTGTGGAGGGGGGGGAGAGGTGACCGAATTCTTATTTCGCTCTCTTGCTCTCTCTCTCTCTCTCTCTCTCTCTCTCTCTCTCTCTCTCTCTCTCTCTCTCTCTCTCTCTCTCTCTCTCTCTCTCTCTCTCTCTCTCTTTTCCTTTCCCTTTCCCTTTTCCTTTTCCTTTTCCTTCTCTTTCTCCCCTCCTCCTTCTCTTTATCCTTCTCCTTCTCCTTTTCCTTCTTCTCCTTTTCCTTCTCCCCCTCCCTCCTCCCTCCTCCCTGGGATTCTCCGCCTCCTCCCCTTTCTTCTTTTCCTTCACCCCCACCCACTTTCTCCCATTCTTCCTTCCTATATTTCTTGTCTTCTATTTCCCTCCAAACCTATTCCAACCACCCTCTTTCTCCTTGCGCTTTTCCAATCCTTATTCCGATTCTCTGGCGACCGCTTTAACGAGGTTAAACTAGACTTGGATAGAGTGTGAGGGTCGCGAAGGATAGATAAAAGGGATAGGTTAAGGAAAGAGGGAGAAGGGAAGGGGAAGGAAATAGAGAGGGAGGGGCGGGAAAGGGGAAAGAAAGAGGGAGGGAGGGAGGGGAGGAAAGAGTGTTGGGGAGTTGGAAGGAAGGCTGGAGTGGGAAGCGGTGGGGAGAGGGGAGGGAAGAGGTGGGAGAGGGGGTAGAGCGAGTCTCCTTTTGTAAAATGTTCATTAGGTGAGTGGCCGTTCGAACGTGGGGACGGTTTGTTCAAAACCCGCAAGGGATTTTGATGAAGGTCTCCTGGCTTCTTGGCGTATTTTAGCCTGGGTGACGGGGTAGAGGCGAGATGGGGAAAGGGGGAGGAGGAAAGGGAAAAGGAAGGGTAAAAGAGAGAGGGGGAAAGGGGGGAAGGATTGGTTAGAGTAGAGAAGGGGAGGAAGAGGGGTAGGAATAGGGGGAGAGGAGGGAAAGAGGGTAGGAATGGGGTTCAGATGCCAGAGGTTAGACTCGTGATGGTGTGGGTACTTGTTGATAACGGTCGTGTTTTTATCTTTATTTTTTTTTTAAAGAAAGATCGTTAAGGGCTACTTGAAGGTGTTTTTTATGTGATAGTGATGACGCGAATAGCAGTATTGATAGAACTGATGGGATTTATAATCTTGTGTTCGAGTATGACGTTATCAAGTATTGATCTTCGAATATTGCTCAACCACGATCGCAAAAATGAAAAATGAAATCGAGAGTAAATATATAAATGTCGATTGTCTTTCGAAACGATCAATTTAGGAGGGTAAAAATCACAAAAGGAGAAAGTGGAAGGAGGTGAAAGCTGGGCGAGCCAAAAGGTGGCAAAGAATTTAAAAGCGAGGAAGAGAATGTCTTTGGAAGTTCTTACAAGTGCGTGTGCGTGGATGAAGGAGAGCGGCCGTAATGAGGCGTCGGTATTAATGAAAAAAAAAGAAAATGAGAAAGAAAGAAAAGAGGTTGAAGTCATTGCGAAAGGAGAAAGAGGAGAAGGAGGAGACGAAGACGAAGAAAAGGAAAGTGTAAGGGGTAAAAGAGGAGGGAGAAGGAGAGGTAGAGAGAGGAAACAATGAAATAAACATAACATACAAACGGAGAAGAATTCGGTCACCCCCTCCCCCCCCCCCACACGCACACACCCATTCCAACAAGCCCAAAATGAAAAAGTTTTCGCCCCCCCCCATAAGACACACACACACACACACACACACACCACACCACACCACACCACACCACACCACACCACACCACACCACACCACACCACACCACACCACACCACACCACACCACACCACACGCCACACACACGCCACACACACGCCACACACACACCACACATACACATACACCACAGACACACCTGTGTAGAGTCGCGTTCGGTTCGCAGTATGAACAAAGAGTCCAAGCGATACAGAACTTTTGACGTCTGTAATGGAGGCGAGACCAAAGCCGTCTCCGGAATGTTGAAATGCAAGCTTTCGCGGGAAGTCATTCGGACCGCGAGTGTTGCCTTGAGTGGACGACGGTTGACAATGCAGCTGTTGCAACTCAAGGGGGGAACTTGCGGCGGGTGGCGCGATTGATGAAAAGTTTATGGAAATTAGGATTAAAATCCGGCAGTGTTCTGCTTGTCAGAGGGGTCTATGTAGTCCCTTGGGGTGGAAATGTTGTCTGGATCGTTTCTTTTGAGGGAGAGAGATAGACTGATGTAAACAGATTGTATGGAAATTAACTAAACTTGTTTTTGCAGTGAAGAGCAGAGTTTGCTCGTGGGAGTTTTGTATGGCCATGATTTTCTATTAGAACAGTACATTACAAATTTAAGGTATAACACCAGCATTTCGTCTAATGCATCAGATGTCGCATAGCTAGCTCCTTTTGTCTCATTCAAGTCGGCTTGAAAGGCTTTATCACATTTTAATCACATCTCAGATACAGTATACATGTATTTGTTCATATTCTTCATGACAAAACCAACTCTTAATATCTTCAACAATACTTGTCATTGCGACATTTATCAGAGCCTAATCCTCGCGATCATATAATCACATTGTCATATTCTTATCTCATATGATGTTTTTGTCATGTGAAAATTGATCATATTGTTTAATGCTTTGTACCAATTTTTCTCAACCTTTTATGGCCCCATTGTCTTATTTTTTCAACTCTATATATAGTATTATTGGATGAGGGTTGTAACAGAGGACAAGTGTTGCAAAAATATACTTCAATGATTCCAAAAAGGCAAAAATAACATTGTTCAGTTTTATCGTAATAAACAAGAACGAAACACGATAAACGAAACATTTTCCTTTTGAAATGATGTTATTCTGCATAACACAGATTACCAAACTAAAATGACAAATGCTTTGTGATTACAACATTTCAGTTATGAAATAATATGCAAGTAAAAGCTTATGAAAGCATTTTATGTAGGCCTTGCTCAGAATTCAGCAGACATTTATTAATGATAACTATAATTATGTGGTGGCAGCAACACAAGATCGAGAATTTAACTTGTATAATATTTTGAGGGCTTTGTGGAACCTTCCAAAAATTGCTTGGCGGCCATAGGGTTAAAATTAAGTGCTTTATAAAATAAGATCCGTCTCTTCCTGGACAAAAAGTCCAGATAGTGTGTGAGCTCCTAGCAAGAAGTATTCCTAAGTCTGTGTTCATGAATTCTTGTTTCAAGCTAACCTTGCTACTCGACAAGCATGGTCATGCCGAGGCATTCCAACATGTGCCTTTATCCAGGTGTCATCTGCAATACATGCAGCATCCTTATGGAGAGCGACTCAGTTAAACAGAGAGAAGAAAATCCTTAGACAATTCGGGGACATAGACTGCAGTGTTCCTGATTAGATTGTGGAAAAGTTTGTTGCTGTGATATATAACGACGCGAATTCCACATTATCGGTCTAATGATTCGCTAAATGAGCTTTTATATATTTTTATTTACGTATTGACTTTCTCTTTACGACAGATGTTCAATTGATTTACTCTTTTAAAAGAATATAGTGGATGGCGTTCCGATCACGATTTCACATTTAGTGTGTTGATGTTGTCCCTTTTGTCAAGTCAGAAATACTTGAAAGGGGATTAAACTGGATTGTGACAAATTATTTAGCTTTGAGCACTTACTGAAAAAATGCATACATTTGTAATTAAAAATCCATTTAACCTGTTAACTAGGGCACAAATGCAATACTCTGTCCGTTAACATAATTTAATACCCGCCTGTTTTTGGAAAATTAGATGAACGAGATGGGGTGAAACATATCCATATTTATTAGGAGTGTCTGGTATTGCAAAATCAGCGGCTGATGATGTGAAGTGCTTTGGGAATCGGCAATTGTATTTAGTATATTCATATAGCCCTCTAAAGTAATGCCTCTCTTTTTTTCTGTCTCTTTTTTATCTAGTGGCAGAAAGGATGTGTGTGTGTGTGGAGGGGGGGGAGAGGTGACCGAATTCTTATTTCGCTCTCTTGCTCTCTCTCTCTCTCTCTCTCTCTCTCTCTCTCTCTCTCTCTCTCTCTCTCTCTCTCTCTCTCTCTCTCTCTCTCTCTCTCTCTCTCTCTTTTCCTTTCCCTTTCCCTTTTCCTTTTCCTTTTCCTTCTCTTTCTCCCCTCCTCCTTCTCTTTATCCTTCTCCTTCTCCTTTTCCTTCTTCTCCTTTTCCTTCTCCCCCTCCCTCCTCCCTCCTCCCTGGGATTCTCCGCCTCCTCCCCTTTCTTCTTTTCCTTCACCCCCACCCACTTTCTCCCATTCTTCCTTCCTATATTTCTTGTCTTCTATTTCCCTCCAAACCTATTCCAACCACCCTCTTTCTCCTTGCGCTTTTCCAATCCTTATTCCGATTCTCTGGCGACCGCTTTAACGAGGTTAAACTAGACTTGGATAGAGTGTGAGGGTCGCGAAGGATAGATAAAAGGGATAGGTTAAGGAAAGAGGGAGAAGGGAAGGGGAAGGAAATAGAGAGGGAGGGGCGGGAAAGGGGAAAGAAAGAGGGAGGGAGGGAGGGGAGGAAAGAGTGTTGGGGAGTTGGAAGGAAGGCTGGAGTGGGAAGCGGTGGGGAGAGGGGAGGGAAGAGGTGGGAGAGGGGGTAGAGCGAGTCTCCTTTTGTAAAATGTTCATTAGGTGAGTGGCCGTTCGAACGTGGGGACGGTTTGTTCAAAACCCGCAAGGGATTTTGATGAAGGTCTCCTGGCTTCTTGGCGTATTTTAGCCTGGGTGACGGGGTAGAGGCGAGATGGGGAAAGGGGGAGGAGGAAAGGGAAAAGGAAGGGTAAAAGAGAGAGGGGGAAAGGGGGGAAGGATTGGTTAGAGTAGAGAAGGGGAGGAAGAGGGGTAGGAATAGGGGGAGAGGAGGGAAAGAGGGTAGGAATGGGGTTCAGATGCCAGAGGTTAGACTCGTGATGGTGTGGGTACTTGTTGATAACGGTCGTGTTTTTATCTTTATTTTTTTTTTAAAGAAAGATCGTTAAGGGCTACTTGAAGGTGTTTTTTATGTGATAGTGATGACGCGAATAGCAGTATTGATAGAACTGATGGGATTTATAATCATGTGTTCGAGTATGACGTTATCAAGTATTGATCTTCGAATATTGCTCAACCACGATCGCAAAAATGAAAAAAGGAAATCGAGAGTAAATATATAACGATGTAAATGTCGATTGTCTTTCGAAACGATCAATTAAGAGGGGAAAAATCACAAAAGGAGAAAGTGGAAGGAGGTGAAAGCTGGGCGAGCCAAAAGGTGGCAAAGAATTTAAAAGCGAGGAAGAGAATGTCTTTGGAAGTTCTTACAAGTGCGTGTGCGTGGATGAAGGAGAGCGGCCGTAATGAGGCGTCGGTATTAATGAAAAAAAAAAGAAAATGAGAAAGAAAGAAAAGAGGTTGAAGTCATTGCGAAAGGAGAAAGAGGAGAAGGAGGAGACGAAGACGAAGAAAAGGAAAGTGTAAGAGGTAAAAGAGGAAGGAGAGGGAGAGGTAGAGAGAGGAAACAATGAAATAAACATAACATACAAACGGAGAAGAATTCGGTCACCCCCAATCCCCCCCCACACACACACCCATTCCAACAAGCCCAAAATGAAAAAGTTTTCGCCCCCCCCCATAAAAAAAAAAAAAAAAAAAACGTCAGTTTTACCAGAAAGTCATCAACTTAAAGGATATCTGCTTCTGCTCTCTACAACCGTGATGAAAAGGAAAAAGGTATGTGTGTGTGTGGGGGGGGGGTGAAGATAGGGGTGGAGATGAAGGTAGGGGAGGGATGAATGTTGAAAGGGGTAGGGTAGGGTAGGGTAGGGGGAGGGAAGGTCAAATGGAAAGAAACGGTTGGTTAGGGAGGGAAGGAGGGTATGCGGGTAGAAAGGGAGGGGGGGAGAGAGGGAGGGAGGGAGGGAGGGAGGGAGGGAGGGAGAGAGGGAGGGAGGGAGGGAGGGAGGGAGGGAGGGTTAGTCTTGGCAGGTAGGTTGGGTATATGGGTAGGAGGGTAGGAGGATGGGAGATATGGCAGCCCGGCAGATGTAGGCATCCTTCATGCGAGATGGAATTTCTTGGTCTGATGGTATCTACTTCCCTTGATGTTTATATTATTATTGTTATGATAGTAACATTGCCATTACTTTTTATATCTTTATGGTCGTTAATATTTTTTTATGATTATTATGATAATAATGAGAACAATTACCATTGTTATCTTATTCTAGATTGTTTATATGCGTATCGTATCGTTAAGGCATTCGTTATATCATTGTAAAGATAACCTCACTCACCGGTTTGTCTAGAATATTTGTTATGAATTTTGTTCCCAACTGATCTTCAGGATTCAGGTCCTCCGTTTGGTCAGCGCTGAGAACGCGCAAGGTAGCGTAGTTGTGTTCTGAAGCAGCACTCATATTGACCAATTTCCTTTTTATTGTTTTATTGTCATTTTTATAAATTGGAAAGAAGGAAAAAGAATGTCTTCACATCTCCCAGTTACTTTCACGTTTGATTAATGAATTAATTGATTGATTAAGCCGATGAAAATGTTTTTTTTTTTATATATAAAATAAATAAATTGCCGGTTAACTCTCTCTCTCTCTCTCTCTCTCTCTCTCTCTCTCTCTCTCTCTCTCTCTCTCTCTCTCTCTCTCTCTCTCTCTCTCTCTCTCTCTCTCTCTCTCTCTCTCTCTCTCCCTCTCCCCCTCCCTCTCTCCCTCTCCCTCTCCCTCTTTCCCTCTTCTTTCTCTCTCACTTCTTTCTCTATCTCTCTATCACTCTCTCTCTTCTCTCTTTCTCCTCTCTCTCTCCCTCCTCTCTCTCTCCTCTCTCTCTCCCTCCTCTCTCTCTCCTCTCTCTCTCTCTCTCTCTCTCTCTTTCTCTCTTTCTCTCTCTCTCTCTCTCTCCCTCTCTTTCTCTTTCCCTAACCCTCTCCCTCTCCCTAACCCTCACCTTCTCCTTCTCCTTCTCCTTCTCCTTCTCCCTCCCTATGTTAATCCATCCATCCATCTATCCGGCCACCCACCCACCTATCTTTCTCTCTCTCTCTATCTATCTATCTTTCTATCTATCTACATAATTGCCTACTTATCTACCTACCTACCCAACCACCCACTCATCATCTTCTCTCCCCCTCTATCTCCCCCCCTCCGCCCTTTTCTTCTTCTCTCAATGCCCGTCAACGCAGAGGCTCCGATACCTTGGCAGTGATTATGCTGACAACGCTGAGGCGGCGAGCAAAATCAGCGTCTTCAGCGCATGATTTATAGAATGCTGTCAGTCATAGTTGTTGAGGGATGGAGGAAGGGAGGAAGGAGGGAAAGAGGGAAGGAAGGAGGGAAGGAGGGAAGGAAGGAAGGAGGGAGGGAAGGAAGGAGGGAAGGAAGGAAGGAAGGAAGGAAGGAAGGAAGGAAGGAAGGAGGGAGGGAAGGAAGGGAAGGAAGGAAGGAAGGAAGGAAGGAGGGAAGGAAGGAAGGAGGGAGGGAGGTAGGAAAGGAGGAAAGAGGGAAGGAGGGAGGGAGGGAGAGAGGGAGAGATGCAAAAGGGAAGGATGAAGGAGGAAGAAGGAAAGAGGGAAGGACGGAGGCATGAAGGAGTGTGAGATAGGCGAGCGAAGGAGTGGGAGCGCTTCCTTGATAAGTGACACCCTTCAGATGTTATCCTTTGACGCAGATAATGTGTCGGGCGGACGATATTCAAGGATTTATTTTTTCGCTTCCTTTTTGTGTGAACGCGAACAAACGAAACCCGTTTTTTTTTTCTTTCTTTATTTTTTTCTTATTTGAAGCGGAAGGGTTCATTTATGACTAAAACCCGGATTACTCGCCGGGATTTTGTTGGGACGCTTGGTTTGCGAAGGGGGATTATTGCTGAATTATTCCACTGGCGGTTGTGTTATATTGCGGACAGAGGGAAAATGAGAAGGAGTGTGAGTGTGATGTGTGAGTGTGAGTGTGAGTGTGAGTGTGAGTGTGAGTGTGATGTGTGAGTGTGATGTGTGAGTGTGATGTGTGAGTGTGAGTGTGAGTGAGAGTGAGAGTGAGAGTGTGCGTGTGCGTGTGCGTGTGAGTCAAAGAAAGAGAAAGCGAAAGAGTGAGGGCGAGCCGACTTTCCTCTACGCCTCCCTCTCCACTTATTTATCGTATTCTGTATCCTCTCCCCTCTCCTACTGAATATATATATATATATTCATTAGTATATCCTTCCTGCTGTAGGACAACGCTTCCTTCTTTTCCTTTTCCCTTCTCTCTCCTCATTCTCCTCTTCTTCCTCCAACTCATTCTCCTCCTCTCCTTTCCCTGCTCCTTCTCTTCTTCTTCCTCCATCTCCTCTTCCTCCTTCTCCTCCTCCTCCTTCTCCTTCTCCTCATCCTCCTTCTCCTTCTCCTCCCCACTCCCTCTCCCTCTCCCTCTCCCTCTCCCTCTCCCTCTCCCTCTCCCTCTCCCTCTCCCTCTCCCTCTCCCTCTCCCTCTCCCTCTTTCCCCTCTCCCTCCCCAACCTTCTCCTTCGCCTAGATCAACTTTATTTTTTATCTTTCCCTCGTTATCTCATCCAGTCTCCTCACTTGACCCTACTTCGCTCGCCTCTCACCGGCTCTTAGTCCCAGATATTAACCCTTCATGACCTCTCTCTCTCCCTACCCCTCTTACCCAAAGGCAACCCTTTCTTTCTCTTGTTTTACTATCTTATTTATTCTATTTATTTATTTATTGTGGTCTTTTACCGCCCTTGCTTTCACTTGCTGTTAGTCTGCCTATCTTTTTCTATCACTTTATAATTTCCATCCCATCCCTCATCCCATATTCCACTCCTTTTATCCATACCTTTCCCCTACCCCTTCCCCTCCCCCCCCCCCCTCACTTTCCTCTTGCTCTCTCTCTCTCTCTCTCTCCTTTTCCACATTTCCCCCTTCCCCCTTCTCCTCTCTATTTCCCCTTCGCCCCTCTCTTTCCTCTTCCTCCTCCTCCTCTTCTTCTTCCTCCTCCTTCTCCTCCTCCTCCTCCTCCTCCTCCTCCTCCTCCTCCTCCTCCTCTTCCTCCTCCTCCTCCTCCTCCTCCTCCTCCTCCTCCTCCTCCTCCTCTTCCTCCTCTTCCTCCTCCTCCTCCTCCTCCTCCTCCTCCTCCTCCTCCTCCTCCTCCTCCAGGGAAGGGGATGGGGAGGGGCGTCCGAAAAGAGGAGGTTCAGGTAATTATTCTTCAGCAATTGAATTAGAATCTCCATCTAAGGTGAAGGAACCAGTCTTCACATTGACAGGCTTGGCAACGTGGCAGGCGCCATATCTAACTTCCTCCCCCCCCCCCCCTCCCCCCTCCCTCTCCCCTCGCTACTCCCGTCTCCTTCCCACCTCTCCCGTCTCCCCTCTCATTCCTTCTCCTTCCCACCTCTCCCCTCTCTCCTC
>BOPN01000051.1:653131-655631 GCA_017312705.2 Penaeus japonicus
GCAAGATGAACGCAGAGAAGTGCGAGGGTGAAACGAAGGCCGAGGGGAAGCTGGATGATCGTAATGGCGGCGGCGGGAAGGCTGGTCGTTATGCCAGGTGATGAGGGGCTTTGGCGACAGGCGGGGAAATGAGGGAGAAAGGGAGAGGAAGAGGGCGAAAGTGGGAGAGAGGGAGAGAAAAAGTGAAGGGATGGGAGAGGGAAAGAGAGGGAGGGAAAGGGGGAATGGGAGAATGGGAGAGGGAACGGAGGGAGATAAGAGAAGGAAAGAGAAAGAAGAAGAAGAAGAAGAAGAAGAAGAGATGGAAAAGGAGAGGGAAAGAGGGAGAAAAGGAGAGAAAGATTTGGAAAGGGCTAGGAAAAGGAGAGTGAGAGAGAAGGAAGGGGAGAAGAGAAGAGGGAGAAAAGGTGAAGGAGAAAAAAAAGGAGAAAGGGAGAGGGAGAAAAGGAGAGAGACCTGACTCTCTCGCCCCGCACATAAATATACATTCGACTCAAATTTATTTTAGCGCCATGGTAACCAGATGCCAAGGAAAATAAGCCCAAAAAGATGGGTCTAAATTCCTACGCCAAGGAAAATGGAGCCTGAAAACCCGTTGCCAAAATATAAGATAAATACATAAATACATAAAGAAAATCCAACCAAAAAAGAACGACCATAATGAAACGTCACCAAAGAACGCTGCCCCTCCCCCCCCCCCCACACACACACACCACCACCCACCACTACCACTACCACTACCACCACCACCACCACCACCAGTACCACCATCACCACTACCACCACCACTGCCACCACCACCATTACCACCACCACCACCACCACCATTACCACCACCACCATTACCACCACCACCACCACCACTGCCACCACCACCACCATTACCACCACTGCCACCACCACCACCACCATTACCACCACCATCACCACTACCATCACCACCACCACTGCCACCATCACTGCCACCACCACCACCACCACCATTACCACCACCATTACCACCACCAGTACCACCATCACCACTACCACTGCCACCTCCACCACACTGGAAAGACAAACACAAAAACAGAGAAACCCAAGGCAGAGGATCTGACGCCAAAGAAACCCGACCGCGCCCGAAGCAAGCAAGCGGGTTCAGGTTACAGTGGAAGCCGCGGCGGGTTGTGCGTCGTATCGCTGTGGCAACAACAAGACCGTCTGCGACTCTGGGGGAGGTGGGGATAGCAAGCAAGCAAGCAAGCAAGCAGCGAAAGAGGGAGAGAGTTGTGGCAAGCAAGCACATGATTGTTTGGAGGATGAGGGAGGATGGGAGGGAGGATAGTAGGGAAGGTGGGGAGGAGAGAGCTAGGATGGGAGGGAAGAAGGGGGGGAAGGGAAGGGAACGGAACGGAACGGAATGTTAGGAGGAAGGATGGGAGGGAAGGAAGGGAAGAAAGGAGAAATTGGAAAAAAGAAAGAAGGATAGAAGAGAGAAGTGAGAGGAGAAAAAAAAGGGAGAGGCAGCCTGTGAGACGAAAGAGAAAAACGATATGCAAGGCGAGTCACGAAGGCGCGAGCGAGCCGCGACGTGCGCTTAAAGTCGGAACGGTGACAAGGACATCGTTATCCCGGCTTGATGCTTATGGACACTTGCAACTTGCTTCGCCAAAACGGCCCGAGTGTCATAAACTTGACCTTTGACCCAGAGAAGGGTTCAGAGCTTTACCAGAAAATATGGGAACTCGTGTCAAAAAAGATCGGAAAATTCACTTTGCGCAGTCGCGATGGTTATACATTTGTCCCTCCCCGCTATTCCTTGGTTGACGTGTCATACATAAGAGGCATTCCGTGCAGCACTCGAAAGGTCATGATTATTACTCGAAATCTTCCTCTTCAGAGCCTTCTTGTTCTGTTTACAAGAATGAAGGAAGAGAATCTGGAGAAGAAGATGAAAGTAAAGGAAAGAGAGGGAGAAAGAGAAAGAGAGAAAGAAAGCTGAATAGACAAGAGAGAGAGAGAAAGTGAAAGAGAGAAAGAGGGAAAGAGAGCGAGAGACAGAGAAAGAGAGATAGACGGAGAGAGATTAATATTTCACGAAGATTCATTATTGACGCGAAGGTAATTGACGGTGACTTAGTTCTTGTGACCTTTTGAACCCCCGAGGATGTTGAGACATGCGGGCGTGTGGGCGGTAAGCAGGGGGGGGGGGAGTTCGAGAGGAAAAGGGGCGGGAAGGGGTCAGTAGAGGATGGAGGGGAAAAGGAGAAGAGAAGGGGGTAGGGAGGGGAGGAGGTCAGTAGGGGACGAGGAGGGGATGGGGAAGAGAGGGAGAGGAGGGGGTCAGAAGAAGAGGAGATGGGGGAGAGAGGGGAGAGAGAAGGACTCGAGAGAGGGTGGGAGGAGAGGGAGTCGACGGAGGGGGGGGGGGGGGAAGATAGATACAGAAAGATCCAGAGGCAGAAATTTATTAGGCTCTGCAGGGATGACAACGCCGAATGCGACTGCGACGACGACGCAAGGC
>BOPN01000051.1:663131-668131 GCA_017312705.2 Penaeus japonicus
TTGCACCTACTTGGCCGACTGCCCCGCCGACCTCGTCCCGGCCTTCTACTGCGTGGGAGCCAGAGGCCAAAAACGCCAGGGCTTTAGCGAGCGAGAGTGGCCCATTTGCGGGGGCGAGTGGGGCTCAACCTCCTGTAGCTATGCAGAGATGATTATAACCGGGTGAGGCATTGCAAGCTGTTAGTTATGGGTAACTTTGGTCTCTTTTTGAAAGGTACTACAAGGCATGATGCATTTTCAAATGTTATCTTTGAAAGTCTGGTCTGTTAGATCAAGTCCATATTTTTATGTTAGTCTAGATAAAAAATAAGTAATTGATCCATGCATAATTACAGCTAATTTTCTATTGGCATATTTTTTTTTTATTATAATAATTATTATTCCTATTGTTATTATTTTTAATCTGTTTATTCATTATAATCAGATGTATTACATAATATTTGTAATTACTCCCTCTTAACCCATTGCAAACAGTGGATAGATTTGGTTGCCCATTCTCCAGGATGGGTTTTATTTCAGAGCGAGGCAGCTCCACACAACATACTTTGATTTTTCCACTCTTTCAGTAACTCATTGCAAAACTAGAGTCATTTTTGTGTTTTATTTTTTGTGTGTTCTATTGTATATATGACAGGCTCTATTAATGCTGCAGTTAACTAAGATTGTAGTATAGAATCCATATCAGCTCATTATTTTCTTTATACTCAGCGTGACAGAAATATTACTTTTATGGGAGGACAAAAAGCAACTCAATTTTTTCATATTTATGTACTGTCGTGAACGAATATGAAACATATAACCTTCTACAATGAAAATAACATGAAGAGGTAGGGAAGAGGAAGGAAACTGTGAGTGACACAGTGAAAGGCATCCCTACTGGCACAGGGGCACATTTTAGACATTGGGCATGGGTTGAGTTACCTTCCTCCTCTCGTTCTCGTTATTGACGGTACTTTAGAGCAAGAGGTTGGTAGCTTGTTGTGTGCCATCACTCTATAAAGATTGTGCTTGCTAGAGACCATGGATGAGTGTCATTCAAGGCTCTTCTTTCCTGATGGTGCTAGAAGAAAGTGGTGCCATCTAGGTTTTGGATGTTAGGTTTGCTTAATATTATGGTAATTATAGTAATTATGACTGCAATAGTCATCATCACTCACTCCTCACTCATAGCACAATGAAATAGCACAGTGATCCAAAATCTACATCATTATGCAAGTTGTCAGGCCAAAGCTGCTATATATGACACCTGTACGCAATGGGTTAAACAGGATATGGAACATTATATATTCTTTAGATTGTTTTACTTCTTGACCATGTTCCAGGCATGCGGATGGAAGCATTAAGTTTTGGGATGCATCATCTGTTAGTTTACAAGTTCTCTACAAATTAAAAACTGCAAAGGTGTTTGAAAAGCCAAGAACCAGAAGTATTGATGGTGATGAAGATCCATTTGCAATCCAGCACATATTCCTGTGTCCAGAGTCAAGGTTGTTCTGTGTTGCAGGAGCCACAGCACATGTTATACTCTTCAAATACTCCAAACAAGAGACTACTGGTGAAGTTCCAGTGAGTTGATGTGGGAATTTTATCTACATTCTGTATAGTGAATATCTAGAATTCATCATATAAAACATACATTCACTTGGTAAGCAATGCCTTTAGTAAATTGAGTTTCCATCTTTTTTGTCCATTATTATTAAAAATCATTTATACCTTTCAGTGTCTGGAGATTCCAATTGTGTATGAGGTCTATGAGTCAGGTGACTGCTCACCCGAGTACGAATTCCCGCCTCGCCCCACACTCCAGGTAGCCCATAGTCCCCATCACACCTCCTCAGCTTCGGGGGAAGCCTGCGATAAAAAAACCTCTGATAAAAAGGGTCACAGTCAGAGTCAGAATCATAGAAAAAAGAAAGGTGTAGGTATTTGTAGCAGGTCAGGCAAGACCAGATGTTGTGTCAGTGTACGTGATGACTGCACCCTAGGGTATTGGGAATGCTCTTCTCTTTCGAGCGACAGGAAAGTAGTCTCCGCTCGTTTGGCGCTTTAGGAAAAAATGAATTTAGATTAATGGTTGGCTAAGTATAGTATGATACTGTAAATTTTAATTACTCCATTTTAGGAACCTGTAGTTTCCCCCTAACCTAGAGAGTTAGGAATGTTGTGTGATCCCTTAAGTTGATAGAAAGGCTGTACTTCTTTAGCCACTATTTACTTTTTGATAGAGGTGTGAATAAGCATGTAGTAACTATTTTTTTGAATTTTGCTAGTGCAGATGAAAATAAAAAATGATTATGCTTCCAGTAAAAGCTGTTGAAAATTTAAAAGATTATCCTAAATAAGATATTTTTTTAAGATAAGATTTTATAATAGAATATAAATACATAGCATGCTGTAAACAAAAGAGGACCCTGTATTTCATAATTCAATTTATATTTTTTGAAATTTATTCAGTATACTCATTATAATTATCCCAAAGGAAAACTAAGCTGGCAAATCATATGAGCTTCTGACAAAAGATTAACATGAAGTCTAGAATTAAAATATGTCTGTTAGCTGGATCTAGGATTCAGAGTTGAAAACCTTTAAAGTATTCAAAGTTTTAAGGCTCTCTTCTCTTTAACAGGGATCAGTGGATTATTTTGTACCAATCCATGTCCGAGGTGGATCACAGAAGAAGGCCTCTGGGTACCAGGCGGATCTGGTGTGTCTTACTCCCTGGGTGGAAGGTGAACCGCCAGGAACAATAACTGCGCTCTCTATCAACTCGTCGTATGGACTGTAAGTTTTTTTAGATTTGTTTATAAGCTCTGATTCACACTCTAGCAATCTCTGTTTTTTCATGGTGCACATTTGATGAGACTACAACTCGCCTTTGTACCATACCCAGTAGATGGATATTTCAGATAGATTATACTCTTTCCTTTACTCCTACTCACTCATTCTCTCATACACTCAATTGTAAAAGGCTGTGTGATTCAAGGAAAAAAAGGCATATTTTGGATGGAGGAGAAATTAGTGCTAAGAGAACTTTAACAATTATATAATTACCAAGAGTTAGTATCTCTCTCTCTTTCTCTTTCTTTTCTTTTCTTTCTTTCTTTCTTTCTTTCTTTCTTTCTTTCTTTCTTTCTTTCTTTCTTTCTTTCTTTCTTTCTTTCTTTCTTTCTTTCTTTCTTTCTTTCTTTCTTTCTTTCTTTCTTTCTTTCTTTCTCTCTCTCTCTCTCTCTCTCTCTCTCTCTCTCTCTCTCTCTCTCTCTCTCTCTCTCTCTCTCTCTCTCTCTCTCTCTCTCTCTCTCTTTCTCCATCTTATCCTAAATTCATCAAATGGCAAATCATATATATATTTTTTCATTTGTTGAATTTCCTCTCTGTCTTTATTTATTCATCTTTTCTCTCTGTTCTGAACCCATACCTAAATTGGATAATCAAGCCACTTCAAGAAGATAGGATTGATTAATTAACATTTTATCACAAATGATAAAGAATTTCCCTTTTCTTTCCTTACAGGCTTTCATATGGAAATGAGAGTGGTCTGGTGATTGTGGACTACATTGCCAAGACCTGCATTCTGAACATGGGCACACCAGAGCTTTATGGGTCAGCAGATCCATACCAGCGTGTTCCTCGTTCTCCAAAGCGAAATGAGTCTAACAAGGAAGATGAACGATGCAGGTCACCCTCGTCTGATCAGGTAATGACAAAGGACATTACAATTTATTTGTTTTATTTGAATATACATTCTAACTCTATTCTCATTTACCATGATTTATCTCTTTATATTTGATATAGTGTAATGTATTCAGTTGTATGGAATGTATTTAATTTTATGGAGAGTGGTTAATACATAAAGTTGTTTTTTAATGCTTTTATGTAGGTCACCTTATCTATATGAACATATTGATTTGGATATATTAATGAGATTGTGATATTTATTTTACATTTACCATCTTCTTATAAATGAAGCTGATGTTCTAGTTATCTAGTTTTTTTAATATGTTTAATTGCAATTTGCCATTATTGTTCTCTCATTTCTAGACCTAATTTTTGTTTAAATTATCTTTTATCTCAAGGAATTTCAGCATTAATGTATATTATTAGTTCTTACTTATATAATACATACAGAAGACACAGTATATATACATTTTTTAAAATTAGATATGCTGTTGGTAGAAGATTTTTTATAGGCATTATAATTTAGATATTTTGGAATTTGATGGTGCAAATAGGTCTTGGGAAAGACAAGTGCTGAGGTATTCTATATTCCTTCAGAGTTGGGTTTATTTACCAGATAGAATTTGAAGGTTGATGTGGGATATAATTTTACAGCTAAAATTGCAGTTATTAAAATTCCTCTATTTTATAGCACTGTTAAAGCAGCTGTGGCCAAATAGAATGAGAATATGTTAATTTCATGTGTGCTCTAGATAATTTCCTTTTTTCCCCATAAATACCACTGTTTTCTTATTACTTATCAAGCTGATTTAACTGTACACCCATAACCATAAAAAGAGTTTTCCTTGCGACTGACAAACTAGCTGTAAATTCAGCTTTTTTATTATTTTCACCGTCTATTTTTTGTATTTTCTTTTTGTTTTCCTTTTTTCATTGACATAGATTTCTCAAAAGTGCACCCAAAATTATTAAAGCAGCTTCTTATGCATCTAAAGAGAGAGAGAAAAACAAAACTGCGGTGAAATTAAAGTAAAGATATATTGAAACATGGATATTCATCCATTAATCTTTGAAATTTTATGTCACAACATAGTACAAGGAGAACCTATGTGAATGTTGCAAAGTTCTTGCTGTACCAGTAAATGGTCAGACAGATTGTCATGTAGATAACAATGATTCATTATAATTATCAAGTAGATTATACCATGAGGTCGATATTAGCAACAAAAAAATATTCATTCCAGTGTCAGTGAAATAGCTTTTGTACTAAGCAATATCAGGTGGTTAAAATGGTGTAAAATGGAATCCAAAGAACATATATATAT
>BOPN01000051.1:673131-678131 GCA_017312705.2 Penaeus japonicus
GAAGTATCTGAAGAGATCAAAAATTGTGTGAACTTACTGAACGAGAATGAAGATATAGATCAGAATGATGCTAAACCCACCACACTTGGGGTCAGTCCTAGACCTAGCCCAAGAGAGAGTCCTGGAATTAGTCCAAAGCAGACTCCAAAGGCAACCCCAAAACCAAGTCCGATGGAAGACACCGACACTCTAGAGCAAGAATTTTCAAAGGAGCTGAAAATGAAGGAGAATGAAGATCGCAAATCATCTCTTGCTTTGTTTGACAAAGATGGCAACCCAGTTCCTCCACCTAGGCGCAAAGTGAGACTCTCAGAGGCCAAGCAAAAAGGCGGGAAGCTTTCACAAAGTATCTGCGAAGTAGGCATGGAAGCATGTGCTGTTCAGACTCAGAATAGTACTCAGAGTCAAGCAGGGGGATCTTCCTCAGTATCTCCCATAGACAAAGAGAAAGAAGAAGGCTTTGTGGAACACCGCAAACAGATGCCGAAAAACCAAGGTGGTGAAGTAACTCCCACCCAAACTCCAAGCCACCTAACACCCACACCAGCACCCACAAGCACTAATATAACCAGTCCAAACAGCAAGGGCGCTTTCAAGACATTTGTCAGCCACATCACGAAGATGGGGTCCTCACACACTTACCAGGGTATGTTTAGTTGGTCAGCTGGAGACAATTGCCAAGATACTTGTGTAAAGTCCTCTAGATTAGTCTGTCAGGGATTTCTAATCTGGGAAACAAATGACATGTTTGCTTTGTTGTGATTTTGAACATCAAAAACTGTCATGAGTAAGAAGCTGTTTTTTTCTGTAGGTCTCCTGTGTTGTACATAATATAGAGACCTAGGAGGATCAGCTTCCATTTTCACCAACTCATGCAGTAGCCATAAGAGCTTTGCAACATATCAAACTTTTGTCATGAAGTATCTTTGGTCAAGCAGTTAACCAATTCATGTCCCATCAGATGTGAGAGATAATTAGGTTTGGGTCTCACACAAACACTCGTTTCAGTCACAGTCCTCCCTCATGTTTGGGTATTGTCTCTTGAAAGATGTCACTTAGAAAATTGGTGCAATATAATATTTTATCCCATAATTTCTTTAATTTTATTGTTTGAGATTGATGTTAAAGAAAAATTTTACCAGTGATGGTCACCACAATCTAAATAACATCTTTCTTGGCAGTTATTCAAATACTTTTCACTTATACTAACTAAGGCCTCATCTAGCCAGAGTGGTTGGTTTCTGTCAAGCAATGCCAAGTAACAGATGCCAAATTTTGCTGATAGCGACATGTTACACCTACTCCAGGACAGGAAATTTTAAAATAAGATTTTACAAAACAATACCTCCATTACACAGAGAGGGAAAAAGAAAACCCTATGAAAAGGGTGGTTACTAATTATATGAAAACTTAGAAGGAAATGTTTGCATATTACTCCACTTTGGATGGGTTTTCTTTAGGGTTTGGATGGCTTGCTTTGGTTTCTTTGATTTTTCATCTACATAATGATGGCATGCATGCTCTTTTGTAAATAGCAAGCACTTGCATTCAGTTTCTTTTGGGTATATTTTTCTGATATCGTAGGCATTCACACGAGTTTCAGTATCAACTAACCACTTTATTGATTGGCTCCAAAGAAACAACAGGATGCCACTGTGAATGGAGACTGCCTTTGTCCAACTCTAAATGCAAATATTTGATGAAGACAAATACTCTGAATGCATCTGCTATAAGATGCACATATTAGGTAAATTAGAGAGAAGGGCACATGACACTTTTTCTAGAGAGGATAGGTGTTTGCTAGGATTTGGTTTACACTTATATCTTTATTTCTTCACCTAGATGATATGAACTCAGACTTCCACTTGAAAGTTTGACAAGAGTGCACAGCAATGTTTTAATTATTTTATTTTTATTTCATTTTATTTTGTTGTTGCTTGCAGTAATCAACATAAAATCTAGTCACAGCGGTAAGTTATATCTGATGTGTAGGATATATATATATATATTTAATAGCTGTGTGACTTGGATACTAGTGCTAATCTTCTTAAATTTAATCCAAATTCCCCATTTCTATCCCTAAATGCTGCACTGTAGAAGGACGTATCCAATTGCTCTTCCCCAGTTTCCACATCCTCTCTTACCACACCTTCTACCCAGACTTCCACAACCACCACTTCCACCCAGTTACAAACCAACACAGTGACAACGAATGCATCAAACACCTCCACCACAACCACTACTGCATCCATACCTAACACGAATTGCAATGGAGACCGCAGTTGCCTTAAGTTTTTTAAAAGTCCATTTATTATCATTGGTAAATATTCTCCTCAGTGATGGTCTGTTTGGTAGAGGAGTAGACTTACTTTACTGGCTTAAAGGAATGGATGCTTCAGCAAGATAGCCATAGCAGTAGTTGGTGTGGATATTACATGCTTGCTCAGGAAGGAAAAAAGTATTTATATATGGTTTGGTAGGAAGAGATGCTTAGAGTAGATAGAGGAATCACTAGGCAGCATTTGTATATAGGAGTAGATTGAGCGGAAATTAAAAAAAAAAAAAAAAAAAAAAGTTGAAGTTTGCCTCATGGGTATAATTTGATAACACTGCAAAAGAGCTTCAGAACATATGTACATAACACATGTCACATTGATATGGATGTCTTGCACCTCAGTTTTAAGGAGAATTTTCAAAATCTTTGTAGAACTTTTTATAGAGGCAAGATTTTTTTTTTTTTCCAATTTTCTGTTATACAATAAAAGAATATCATAACAAAATAAAAGTTCTGCCTGTTTCTTTAGTCACTTACAAGTTCAAAGAGCTCATGGAAGAATGCAAATGGAATGTGGACCTGTAGATCTGACAGCCTGTGTTTTATTAATTTAAGTATCAATTATGACTCATTTGCTGGAATTATCTTTTCTTCAAACTTTATTTTTATGTAGATGAAAAAAATCTAAGGCTTTCTTAGTGTGTCTTCACTCTCTTTTTATTTTATTTTATTTTCAGTCTTGTCACACTCATCCATCCTCTCTTTGTTCTCCCAACTTTCTTTTTCTCTACACCATATCTTACAATAATATTTCTCAAAGCTTCCTTGGATCTTTCCTCCTTAGTTTCTCATGCCCAATCTCTTTCCCTTTCTCTGTCTTTTCCCTATCCTGTCTATTTCCTCTCCTTTTCTCTCTCTGTTCCATATTCCATTTTCATATGTATAGAATTGTTCAGCGATATTTGATATATATTTTTAAGCATTTTACTAAACTGACCATTTTTTGATACTTTTGTCAGAAAATTGTAAAGAGTTGTGACCTAGGTAACTGTCTCAGCACACCCACCTCACTAACAGCACAGGTTGATGGCCTACAGTCTCTCCTTTTTCAGAGCTTCTTTATTTGTAGTAGATTTTAAAACCAGCAGTGATTTAAGACTCAAATTTTTTTCCATATGTGGATTATACATTCTATCCTTTGAGATGAATACAGTAGTGTTCTGTCAAACCCTGATGTGGTATATTTGAATGAGACTTGCTTTAAAAAATTTGGAATGTATAATCTGTATAACAGGAAAGTTTGTTGCTTGAGGTCAAGGGTTGAGCGTGCATGAGAGGAGCACAGCACAGGTACACCAGGCAGCACTTAGTCCCTGGCCCAGCTATGGCCCCCCTGGCCACCTCTGGCCTTGACCACTCGCCCCCCCCTGCTGCTCCACCAGACTAAAAGTGGCAGGTTCCTGAAAAATTAACACTGCTGTTGCTGCTAACATGTGCTGAGAACATCAGAAGCAGCAGCAGCAGCTCAAGTGATAAGGCTTTTTACTGAGGGGTGGGCATGTGTTCTAGCTGAATGGGGTGTGCCTGTCGCCTACGGGGGGAGGCCGGGCAGGCGGCATGCGTCGTTTTGGCAGCGAGCGAGGGGACAACATGCGGCGCTGCAGGAGCCAAGGTACTCGAGCACGCCTAGTCAGGGCCTTCACCACCGCGGGCGGAGGGGGAGGGCTCACCACCACCCCAGAGGACCCCCCCTGCAGCCCCCCACCCACGCCGGGGGGGCCCCACTCAGCACCTTCCAGTGGTGGCAGTGTGGGTGGTGGCAGTGTTGGTGGTGGTGGTGGCAGCGGCAGCGGGAGTGGTGGTGGGTCGATGGCTGTGGCGCGGCTAGAGCAGAGGGCACTCTCTCTCTTACACACCAGGCACTACACCAGTTTTGGTAGTAACGTCACCTACCAGTAATACCCCTCCCTTAACCCTTGTAGAACACAGCCATAACACCATCACACTCTACTATGGCTTAGTGAGAATATAATTTGTCATGCTCTTAACTGTGAAGCCATAGGAGAAAGTATGATGGTGCCATATGGTCCTGAATCAGAATTAGGAAGTTGTCTGAAGTAATTGGAACAAAGTCCCTCTTTGACTGTCTAGATTTGACTAATGTTTGATGTAGTAAGTTTCAAGGTATTATAAGGGGTGCCCTTTTGCTGGACATGATCATTTATTTTTTTTAGTTACAGGTATATGCACAAATGTCATGTCACAGCTCTCTGGAAATATCGCTTTTAATCTTAGATATTTTCAGGAAAGGATGATCGCTTTAATTCCTTGCAGACTTTTACTCAGATATGCATACACTTTTGTAGGATTGGTAAAGCATTTCCTGTTCATGTGTCGCATTAAAAAAAGTATTCAAATTTGTAATTTTTGTTGTATGCAGCTGTCATATTTATATGCTATGTTAGTGGTAAGCTTCAGTAAAATATACTAAAAACATGGCTAATTTCACTGCAAACTTTTCTTAGCTCTGAAATTTCCTGTGATTGTGATCTCCTTCCGAGTCATTACTATTGTATAGTAGGGACCAGGTATTATCTATACGTTGAGCCTTGGTACTAACTTCTACCTCAGATCCTCACAGACTTTTCTTGCTTCAAGTTTATCATCTTGAAAATCTACGGTAACAATCAGTAGGCTATAAGGACTTTATCTGAACTTATAGCTT
>BOPN01000051.1:685631-688131 GCA_017312705.2 Penaeus japonicus
TCACATATACATGTTTTATACATGTTTTGCATGCAAGGGAATCTTTGGTTGTGAGAGATAAGTAGCAATGTCTAGCTCTCTGTTATGTGTGCGAAAGGGAGAAGAATGGAAAACACAGCAGTGAATGGGTAAAGTGTTCAAGAATTTGGATAGATGTAAGTGCGTACACATACACACTCACTAACTCGCACACACTCACACTCACTCATACTCACACACTCACTCACACTCACACTTACACTCACACTCACACTCGCACTTACTCTCTTATTCACTCACTAACTCACTCATTTCCACATATTCACACACTTACATGCATACTCACTCATTCACTCTCTCACTCACTCACTCACTCACTCACTCACTCACTCACTGATACACAACATATTTGTATATGTATATACAAACATGTGTGAGCGGTGTGTGTGTTTGTATAAAAAAGAGTAAAACTGGAGAGTGGGAGGTTCATATAATTGATATTTTGGAATTTTTTAGTAAGTCTTATTTATATAATAATATAATACTGACTGAGAGAGATATTTTGCAAAATTAAGAATCTTCTGATGATGTTAAACAGAACTCGCAATTGATAATAATTTATAAATCATAATATATTTATTTTCTCTTCTTTGTTGCCAAAAGCTGTGGAAATGGTAGAAGGATGATTTGGGAATACACAGCTGTTTGTTGACATATAACTTTTTTATCTGAAAAATAACAGTAGTCTCACATTTGAGTGTGCTTGGGTATATATGTGTGAAAACGATATATATATATATATATATATATATATATATATATATATATAAACAGAGAGAGAGAGTATATGTTATATTATATTATATTATATTATATTATATTATATACATATATATATATATATATATATATATATATATATATATATATATATATATATATATATATAATATATATATACTTCCAAAGAAGAGTTATAAAGAGTAATGAATCAGTCTGAAAGCATAGGACAGATTGGTATACTTGTGTATGGGTTTTGTGTGATGTAATTTATTTTTATGTTGTGTGTGTGTGTTTATATGTGTGTATACTTATGTGTGTATTCCTTTGTTGTCCTCTTGTTTTTAATGGAATTAACTTATGAATGTACAGTATGAAATTGCATGCTAGGCATTATTTTAGTCACACATTTTTAACCGTATGCTATTATAGGAATAGATATTACATATGATACTTAGATAAAAAAAAAAATGTACATAAATGAATTTTTTATTTGAATTTATAACACTTTTGGTTTAATTTTGAAGATACTTACCATGAAAATGAGAACTGTACAAGAGTTTTTGAGTTAAATTGTGCAACAGTACAGCAATGTATATTTTTGCAATCCTGTACCTATAAGTGATTGCATATGAAAATCAAGTACAAAGTGTAATGGATTTTACAAGCGCGGCAAAAGCATGGCTCTTAGATCAGCGTTGACTGAAAGCAACTGGCAAGTTACTTGGCTGTTACCTTGTGTAAGAGATGTTGGTTTGCATGCATCATAAATTAGCCATAAAAGACGTAACTGCATGAACTACTGTTGTAGCTTTGGCTGTCATGGCTGTAAATACATTATTATTATTTATTTATTTATTTTCATTTTTTTTTTTCATGTGGCTAGATGAAAGTTTGTTTTGCTGTTGAGTGACATGGCTAGATGTTGCTATGGTTGCTAGACTAATACATTTAGATAAAAGCTTATGATTAGTAATTGAATTTATTTGAATGAATTTGCTTTCCAGAATACAATCACTTTTATTGAATATAGCTTCTCTACTTGCAGTAATTTCTTGTGCATATTCAGTCTTGCTTTTTAAATATTAGCCTAGTTTTACATCATAGTTTTTTTTGCCAGTCAAATGAAGAAAGTACAGCTGTCATGATTCTTTAAATCGTTATAATTATTTTTTTTTTTCAAAATTTATGCTTATATCTATGTCTAATCTTCTTTTTACTATTTCTCTCCCCCTCTTCCTTCTCCTCTTCCTCTTCTTTTCCAACCCCCCCCCCCCCTTAAACAACAGACAAGCTAGATGGCTCCTTTAGTCGATCTCGTTCGTCCAGCATCAGCAGCCTTGAGAATATTAGCAGTGAGGCAATACAGTGTCTGGCCTTTGGTGATTCTTATATAAGGAAAAATGGTAAGTGTTTACTTTGTTTTTGTTCTCTCTCTCTCTCTCTCTCTCTCTCTCTCTCTCTCTCTCTCTCTCTCTCTCCCTCCCTCCCTCCCTCCCTCCCTCCCTCCCTCCCTCCCTTTGCTAAAATATCATATATAGACCCACATATACCATAAATCTAGAAAACAATAGAAAACACAGCCAACATCTTAACCCTATGACGACGGTGCGTCACACCCGTGTGACACAGCTAAATTCCCGATGCTGGGGCGTCATGCCAGTGTGACGTTTCCAATGCAATATTGCAATGGCCCGGCGTAGGGGTTTTCACTTATTGACGTGCCCCATCGAGAAAGGGT
>BOPN01000051.1:708131-733131 GCA_017312705.2 Penaeus japonicus
AGGTTTGCACTGATTTTGTGCAATTTACTATATGTACTGGTACATTAAGTGGCTAATCTGCAAAAGTAGCAGTAAAGGCAGGCTGAATTATAACTTCAGCACAGTGGCAAAAAGATGAATGAATGCAAACAAGTTGCCAGTGTTCCCTATATCAGGATGTCAACTTTGCTGATCAGATGAATGTAATTTTCATTACTCTCTGTGTAATTTACATGCTGTAAACTATCAAAATCTCTTTTATTTGCACTAACAGTGCCAGATATGTTTTTATATACTGGAAATGAAAAAAAGAATGGCTTTTCAAAATCTGTTGTTTGTTTGGGAGCAATCAGACTAGACTCTTTGGTACAAAGTTGTTTTTGTGTTCTTTCATTGCATAGTGTCAGTGCAAATCAGCATCTTTAGGATTTATATATGAACGAGTAAAAGTTATCTGCACATCTACACATTCAAATATTTTACTGATTTGAAAGCTTGAATATTTAGTGCAAATAAAAAATAATATCAAACACTTAGATTTTCATCCAATCATGAGCCAGTCATATGCAATAGCCACATATGGCTAGAACTTATGATATTTATTGGATTAATGGGAAACAAACAAAAGATAATATTTCTGGTAAAAAGAATATTATCCAATGAAGTAAAAATTCCTCTCTGCTACTGTAGATATTGGTGCTTTACTGAATACATCTCATATTATGAATTTCAGCAAAGATATGCAAGATCTTCTTGGGGAATTATTCCTTCCGTGTGATATGCCAGAACCTCCCAAACAGAGCTTCTTCAAGGGACTGTTTGGGGGCGGAGTCTCACAGTTAGACCGGGAAGAACTCTGTAAGTAGAGAAGCAAATTTTGTCTCTTTTTCTATGATATGTTAAAAGATATTTTATGTATACATAGATTCATGCACATCTACACCCCATCCATTTTAAAATGTATGGACTTTGCACTTACATGAAAATACTTTTAATAAATATACACATAAACTTACACATACACATACATATGCAAATATGCATGCAGGGGCCCACACGCAGTCATATTTTGTGAGACTACAAAGGGAAAACCATACATATTATACAGGCAGTGAAAAAGTAACACAGACATATAAAAGTTGGTTATAAGGAAACATATGGTTATTAGTTTGACTTCATGAATTTTATCTATTTTTTAATTTTTTTTATTTAGTCATGATGATAAAAGAGAGCATTGCTAGTGAAAACAAAAGCTTATCAGCTAATAATCCTTTTTATGAGGGTTACTTATTGAAACTGTTGTAAGTGATTGAGCTATTTGTCTTGAGTGGAAGATATTTTTTAGCAGAGAATCAAAAACCTCTTAAAGTAGAGAGGTACTAATAGTCTCCAGTGTGAGGAAATAAGCCTTGTCATATTGTATTATCAGTGAATGAATTCCAAATAGTCAATTGCTTGATGATATCACCATAACTGTAGAGTTTGATATAATACTTTTTTCATTCTAAGATTCCCAGTTTTTATCAATTTCCCTAAAATCCCCAGCTAGCACTAAAAGGACCTCATATGATTTTATTATCATAATAATAATAGAAATAATAATAATTATTATTATTATTATATTATTATTATTATAAGAGTTAAAAAAAATTAAGCACTTGTATATAACCAGATATTAGAAGATTCATTTAATGCAATGGGCATTCTCATAAGGTCAGATCACTTTCATACTGCATCTTCCTTTTGTTGAAATTACAAACTGTTTATTCCCTCAGTTATGCTGAACAATTATACCAAATTCTTATTAGTATCACTTAGCAAAAGATCATTTACAGACTCATATTTCACACCATGAATCTAGAAAAAAAAACAAAAAAACTTCTTAACCCATTGCTGATGGGGCACCTAACAACCTTACTGGTTGTCAAGGCGGACGGTCTTCGACCCTAGCAGCACTGGCTAAAAATTAGAGGGATGGGGAAAGGGTTTTCTTAGTCCTCCGGGTAGTGCAGAGAAGCCCAAACAATATTTTTCCATAAATCCATCATAAAATGCAAGTTTAGGCTGACTTTGGAACCCTGTAGCTCTAGAGCTAGCGTCATTAAAGCCATAATACTTCATGATTGTTTGTGCACTTCAACTGTGAGCAGATCCCAATGTCACATCATGTACGCATTGACACCTGTCTCTTAGACCTAATCTGTGCCGATATGTATGTCATGACACCCATACGCAATGGGTTAAGATGCCCAACCCAAGCGGAACATCTTAAAATGTGGCCTGTCTTGGAAGGGTTAAGTCTGGGGTCAACTTCAACCATATTTTTGCTCTTGAGTAATGCATTAACTCAATGATGACGGTACACGGCTAAATGCCTGATGACGGGGTGACACACCAGTGTGACGTTCCCGATGCAATATTGCATAGGCCCGGCGTATGGGGTTGCCACTTCTCACCGGGCCCGTTGGGATTGAGTTAATTTCTTGAAAGCAGATAGTAATTGGTGTCAATGCCATACAGAGAATATGAATATTTTAAGCTTTTCATGGATACATCTAAAAAAATTCATATGTTAAGTATCCATACATCAGATTTACTCTTTTTTCTGTTTTCTGGTGAATGATTATAATATGTTAAAGTGTTATTTTAACATATTTAGTGAAATATATAATGAAAATATTTTTTATGAATACAACTAGTTGCATTGTGTTAGTATTAGCCTAAGTGTGAAGTTGCTATTTTTACTATGTACATATACAGCATACATGATCAGATAGTGTGAACATAAAGGTATATTGGTTCAACTTTTTGAGTGGAGTGAAATAGAAGGGAACAGTCATACAAATATTGCTACACTATGAAGCTGGAGGGATGGATTTAAAGCTGTGTTTGCAACTTTTTTTTCATTAAAGAAATGAGCAATGTTCTAATTCAGTATACACAATTTTAAAACTTTGAGGTTTGAGTTGTATGAATTTATAATTGTATGAAGTTTTTAAGATGCTAGTCTCATTTTATTCATGAGATTAGTAGTATCACTTTCTGGTTTGAGAAAGTTAGAGTAATGAAATGTAACAATAAGTATGGTTTTTGTATGGTATAGATTCTGCACTTATGGCATTACTTGAATAGAAATTGATTAACACACATTTTGCAGTCGGTGAAGCATCAGGAAAGGGATCGCGCAGTGTGGCCAAACACTTGCCAGGATCAACAGCCCAGCTAGAAGCTCTTAACATCCGAGCTGGCACAGTTACCGGGGAGATTGCCAAGACCCGAATGCAGTTGGTTGAACGAGGACAAAAGCTCGGAGAATTGGAGGAAAGAACTGGAAGAATGATGACGGACGCAGAGACATTCTCCTCGACTGCGCACCAGCTCATGCAGAGGTACAAGGACAAGAAGTGGTACCAGCTATGAAGTGACTATCAGGTTGTTATGGTGATATCATGTACCAGTTATATATTTCCCTAGCACTACATCCTTCCTTTGAGATGTAAGGGTATATGTGATACAAAATTAGGAGGGCACGTAGAGCGTCGCCCTTTGTCAACCTGCTGTATACCAAATACTTATGGGAGGTTGATACAGACACTGGGGAGGTTGGATGCCCATTAGGAGAGGTGGTACTTGCCAGTACAGTCTTACTGTAAATATGGTTCTTGCATTTAGACATCAGCCCCACACCATCATTCAAGTTGTTACAGTATTTAAGAGTATCAGCAGGTACCTGATACAAGTGTTAGGTGATGCTACCCTTTAACTGTAGTTGGTGTGATATCAAGGTATTAAGCTGTAGAAGAAAAATTCCACATTAGTGTGGGAATTTCTTGAAGTTGTGGTGATTGTAAATAAGTAAAATATGTACAGGGAAACAGTCTTATGAGAATGAATATTGAGGAGTTAGTAGCTTGTATTCCCATGTGTTTTATTGGGTGTGACATTAATGGCCAAACTGCATTGGGCAAAGTGCATGGAGCTGCACATGCACAGTTACACCAATTGGTTGTGAGCTCTTAAGATTATCATTAGGTTTCCTATTCCTAATGGTCTTTGATCAAATTTCCTCTTGTTCCTATATTCAAATTTTGAATTCTGTTTACCCTTTAATTGGGCACATGAATATTTTAGATTCTTCTTCTTTGTAAGGTATAATCAATATTTGATTTCATATGATGATCAGAAATGCAGTACTCAGTGTTTGCTTTTGTATACAGGGAGCACTGTTTCATACTGTACTGACTGATGTTAGTATAACTTTGCCATTGGGCTGAAATCAGTCATTAGCACTGAACACTAAGTACAGGAATCCACTGTTGTTTTGTGATATTGTAATGCAATTGTTATTGATTGATACACAATGAGTGCAAATGTGGAATTGCTTCTAACTTTTATAAAGTGATCTTTGTGAATTTGCCAAAAATATGTGTTTAGACCAAGGATGCCCTATAATGCATAATTTTTTGAAAATGTTCTATTTACTGATAATATTTTAGCCAAAAATTATCCCAGAAAATTGAGTTATTTTATAAGCTGTACAAGTATTGAAATATGTGATATATATAGAGTTTTTTTCAAAGTAGATTGCTTTCCACTAAAACATCATTTAGATATTCTTTATGCTTTCAAGTGATTAAGAAAGTGTCTTATGCTAAATTACAAACAGATGTTTAGTAATTACAGATGAAAACAGCATTCAGTATATCAATATTCTATAGCATACTGACTGTAAATGTAATTTATTTTTCATGTTGTGTAGAAATTACAAACATAGTTATCTGTTTTAAATTGCATTGTATATCGATTGTACACATAAAAATTTTCGGTCTACGAAGGGTCATCTGTATTGGCACGGTATTAACTTCATTTTTTTAGCAAGTTACTTTTTGGAATCATGAATTTTAGTTATTATATTTTTAATGTAAACACTTTTGTATCATTAAAAAAAGAAGAAAGAAAAAATGCAACCTTCAAGAAATTATATTCATGACCTATGTGTCACTTCGTAGATGCACACGCGTATGAGGGAGCCAGACTCTGCTTTTCTATCACAGTCTGGTTCAAGCATCTGATGATTCATCTGGGCTCTATTGCATGATTTCAGACAAGTTTCAATTTGCATATGTATGCACCCTTCGCTGGCAAATGCGCGGGTGCATACATAGAATTGAAAGAACTAAGAGAACATAAACCAGTCTAATGCTATGGTACATGAGACTTTTCTACATGGAGTGAGGCTAGCATGGGTGGATGGACTAGTTATCTACTTGTTTTCAGGGAAAGATTACTTTTGCTTTTTGATTGATTGAAAGTAGTGTTTGACTTCTTGTTTTGTTTTGTTTTTTTGGCTTGAGAAATATTAATTTACACTTAGTAATGACAAAAAAGTACATTTACTTATCACAGTGTTTTGTAAAGAAAAATAATATCCATGTTAAATTCATTATCCACCCAGTAATAGGTCAGATTTATGTATCTTTTATATATATAAATACACATATGAATATGTAGAAATATATTTATGTATACAAAGATATAGCCATATCCCATTCTTTAATGGCATTTTGTAAAAGAAAAAAAAAGTTATGGTTGTAATTTCTATCATTTAGTTTTATAACAGGATTTCAGTATTTTGACAATTTAGATACTGAAAGACATGGAAGGTTAAACACCTCAAAATACAGCCACAACAACTAGTGAATGTCATCCATCTTTATGGATTTCAGTCAAAAAAATAAACTCAAGTTTGATTAACTTTAAAGATTGCAGGTTTAAAGTAAAGTATTTTTTCTTTTTCAAATTGTACAGATGATTAATACCCATTCATATTACTGCAGAAAGAAACTTCATTCAATGCATTATACTGACATGGCTTTCTTTTGTTTTTCTTATGATTACTGATATTATTACCATTACATTTGACAGTAGAAAATACAAGAAAGGAGACAAATATGATGGAAACTATTTGTTCACATTTTCCTTTCTGGATCAATCACAAGTAAAGCTTTTCAGGATTTGCAAGTAACACAGACTGTTTGTTGAGCTGTGAGGGCCAGACTGCCAGGGCATTTCAAGATTAGGATGCTGAGTGACCACATTTGTTTTCCATATCGACTTCAGGTGATCGATTTTTTTTCTTCTCGTTTTCTCTCTTTTTTTTCCTTTTTTTCCTTTCTCATTCCTGTTGTTCCCTAATGTGGTAAATATTGTTAACTGTAAAGTGTACATAAAAAGTGTACAGGACCCTAGAGTTTTGTCGTGTTATGTCAGTGATGTCATAAATATATAAGCAAAAATCTATTACCAGTTTAGTGCTGAGCAATGCACCATTTACTACATTTTCGTAAAGTCACAAATAAAGGAGTATTAACTTCATTCACATGATATTGACTGTGAATACACCCGTGCCCATTCATAAACTCTGCTTCTCAGATTGGTAGTTTGTCTTTATTTATTTATTTTTAGAGATATATTATTGTCAATTCAAAGAATCATTCTTTAAGAAGTCTTTTAAATAAAGCTCATAATACTCTCTCTCTTTATTCTTCTTTTTATGAATAGTGATAATGAATCCTGGTAGGTCTGTAGTCAAAGATAATCTATTCCAGGTTTGCTGGATAACAGAAATATGTATTATCTTTTTTATTTTATTATTATTATTATTATTATTATTATTATTATTATCATCATCATTGTTGATGTTAATGTTATTGTTATTATTTTTATTATTATTGTTATTATTAAAATAGTCATTATGATTATTATGATTATTGTTATTATAACTAATATAATTTGTTATTATTATCATTATTGTTATTATGATACTTTATATTTTATCATCATTATTATTATTACTGGTCATAGATATTCATGATACCCGCTTGATTGATATGACAAATATTTACAGTTGTTATTAATATTAACTGTATTATTAGATTAATCATAGATATCTGATAGATACTGGCAATAACAAACTGGCAATAAGTTTGTTAATATTTTTTTTTATCAGTTTGCAGATATTTAGTAAACAGAAATGACACTTTTCACACTGATGAAACTTATTAATGATATTATCAACATAATCCATATTATGCTGTTTTTATATATGTTAATGTTTTTTATTATTGTTGTCATGATTATTGTTGTTATTTTTTTATTTTTTTATTTTTTATTGTCATCATCATTATCTCTAAAGTTAATATTTGAAATATAAATGTATTTTTTATCTATGGTCATTTTTATCATTATCATTATTATTGACTTTTTGTTATCTTTATATTTGACATTTTTACTATTATGATCATGATGATAATAGTGACACTGATTGTTTTATTATTATTATTATTATTGTTATTTTTAGTATTATCATTATTAATGTTACAGTTATCACTAGCTATGTTTTGAGTTTCAATTTCAGATGGTAAGTTAGTATCTTTAATTTCATGATAATTTCAACAATCAATTATTTTCTTGTTATATATTCTTTTTTTATGTTATTATTTTATTATAATAATAATAATTATTATTATTGCTATTATTATTATTATTATTATTATTATTATTATTATTATTATTATCATCATTATCATCATCATTATCATCATCATAATCATCATTGTTAATATTTTTATTGTTGTTGTTATTACTACTAATATCATTCATCATTTTAATTTTTTATTGTTGTTAGTATTATCATTGTTATTATTATTAAGACTGTAATTTTTCTTATCCTCAACATCATCAAACTTGTTACTCATAATTAGAGAATTGAGAGAGACCACCATTATGTCAGATTCGTATACACATTGCGTATTATTGAATTGTAAGTCATTTTGATTTGCAATCATTATAACAGTTATTTAGATTATTGTTGTTTTTTTTCAGTGATCTGAAGCGAGTATTAGCATTTTTATATGGTTCAGTAGAAAGAAATTAAAGAGAAATTGATTTTATTATCTGCTCCGAGTGTTAGTGAATGGGAATAACACATGATGAAGTTGATACTAAACTTTGGAAAGACTGAATGGTATTGCTCGTGCATTTACAGGGGAAGTTTGACCTTACTGGAACTTTCATATAAACGGCTTATATGTCGAGACATGTTATAGGTGTACAGATCTGTCTTGTGTGTCTCATGACCATAGATGTAAGATAGAACAAACAGTTTATAGTTATGTAGTATTTTAGTTAATGTGAACTTAGTTTAGTTTGTGGATTCATTTGTGTGTTATGTAAGGGAATAGAATTTTCTTGTAAATGAAAATAACCCATGGCCATATCTTTTTGTCCGTTTATGAATTGAATAGGTTATTGCATAACAAAGCATTAGGGAAAATAGCTCTTAATATATTTATTAAGCATCCCAACATGATTAAAGAGTATTGTCACTACACACCTCCTCAGCTCTATTGGAAAGTGATGTTGTCACCAACTGTGAATGCCAGCAGCTTTAAATATACCTTTTGTGGTGGGCCTCGAAGTGTGGTACAGTTTGCAAGCTACATGTGTTTCTTGATGTATTTTAGATCAGTGTCTTTTCTTCCAACTTCTCTTTGTGGAGATTTCTAACTTAACCTTTGTGCTCTTGGGAGACGGCGTCTATTTATCCTCAGCATTAACCCAGTATCGTATAATTAATCATTGGAATTGTCACTGCCCGGAGCAAAGAGTCAGCTGAGCATTGTGAAATGTGGGGGACCTGTGACGAACACCAGTCACCGCGCTGACCTTTTTTCCCAGCACTGAACCTTTTTCAATATTTAGCCATGATATTTATATCCAGCATGCCTTTTGGTAGCCAATTTAAAGGTAGTTTTTTAGAATACTAGAAGAATCTTTCTCCTGCACCATACTAATATTGTATTTATCGTTAGACTAGGCAGTGCAGTGTAATTACAATGATGTCATCTGCACAAATTAGTACCACACTTCAATTATAAGGTATATTTAATTATGGCAAGCTAAAGTACGACAAATGTTTGTTTATGTCTTGACAAGGTAGTGTTCATGCTCTTTTTCAATCAGTGGTGATTGTTATGAATTTTAAAGACTTTAGAAAAGGAAAATAAAGTGCAAATATTATATTCATACATAAACAACTTAATATTGATAATTTGTTTTTGTTTTTTGTGCATTCACTTGATTTGAGTTTTCCCTGGCAAGGGTTCTGGCACCTCTTCTTGACTTGTCAAAATTGAAGCAGGTTAAAACGTGATAAGTATGTTTTTCTTGTTAATGACATCAAGCCAAAGAAAACATGTTGTGTCAGCTGCATGCAGGTTGCTTTAGTTGTTTTACAAAGTGCAAACCCATTTTTTTCATATGAATTCCAAAGTGTCCTTTCTTTTTTTTTTTCTTTTTTTTTTCTTTTTTTGTTCTAAAAAAGTGGTAAGTCATCAAGTCTTGTTAAATCGTGGTTAAGTCATATATCTTATGAAAGTAGATGAATCACCATACTCCTTATTTTGAAATGAGGCATTCTGGTCTACAAGATGATGCAACGTGGTCTGTATTGTAAATCAAGGCACCTTGGTCTTGGTCATGAGAAGCGGCACTCTGGTATTTATTGAGACAATAAATCACTCCTGGTGGTGATTACCTTTGAAGTCATCAATTTCATATAAAATTAGGCAGGTTTATGGTAATCAGTATTAGATCAGGAGCAGCAAAAGAACCATTTCTCTGTTCTAGTATTATAGTATGGCCACATATATTTGTTTCAAATGTACTGTCTGTTTTTCATGTGAATTTTCAATGTCCATAAATGTCACCTGTTTGCAACTGTAAAAAAAAAAAAAGCCTTATCCGACATGATGCCAGCAAAAAACTGTAATTGCAGTAGTTGGAAATTTTATTGATCTTGCTTCATGATGGGTTCTCATGCCCTGGCAATTGGTTATGTGACTAGTTATGTTATAGTGCCCAAATATTCCTCTAATATTTAAGAAAATTAAGTTTTTATCAAGTTATGAAGATATTGATCATATTATTTTATGAATTTAAACTGTTTAGCTGTAGAAAGTGAATTGTAGAAATGGAGGTGTATTATAGCATCATAGTGATTTATGCCATGTACTTCATCCAGGATTGGACTGTATCATATTCATATTCATTGACTGTAAAGTGGAAAGATAGCAGGAACAGAGTGATTGTGATGGCAGTTTTGGGTTTCTAGCAAATGCTTATTGAAATAGTACAATGGTTACTAACTGTCAAAAACTTAGACTTCAAGGATTAGTTAATAAATTGCCTTATCAGTAAAATAAGGCTATGTGATCAGACCCTTGAAATTGTGGAGTTTGCATAGAAATATCAGAATGATATTTCATTTCATCGTTTTTTCATATGCATCAAACTTCATTATTTACTTGATGGATAGACATAAAAGTTCTTACGTTTCTTATATGATCTGGATAGTTGTTGTATCATAAATCTGTAATGAGCAAAGTATATGGATGCTCAAATATTCTATGGTAATAACTGACAGTTTTTCCTAACTCAGAAAGATCCCTAGCTTCCAACATTTATTTCTGCCTAACCGTTGGCCAATTCCTGGACCATTGACCAGCTGTTGGACAAGACTTACATTAACAGTACTTTTAGGTACTTGGGAACTGAAGCAGTGGTGTTCAATTGAATTCCAATTAAAATTAAATGTTGTCATTTTAAAGACAATCCACAGTTCTTTCATTGATGTAGGAATTATAACTGTAGTTATCACAAGTGAAAGACAGAATGGAAATAAAAGCAGAAGCCATAGTCCTCATTATAAAGGTCACCAAGTATCCATAAGATCAACACACTAAGGTCACCATAGAAAGAGAATCTGCTTACCAAAGACTGGTAAACTGGATACACTGACATACTGACATGAAAATTAATCAGGGGTATTGATATTGAAGTTCACCAAAAGTGAATCAGACAGTTAGGCCACCAAGTGCTATTGCAAAAAAAACAAAACAAAACAAAAACCAACAACAGCATACCTCAATTTTTTTTTTGGTATGAGTTTGCTGTGAATACCCAAGGTTGCCACAGGGATGATAGAATAATGGGAAGAAGAGGGTCGAGTTGGAAAGTGTACCCAAGATCATTGGCAGATGAAGAAACTGGGTATGTCCAAGGTTGCTAGGGGAGTTGAAGAGCACACTACAGGCCACCAGGTAGTCTGGCAGACAAGGCAGAGCTGAAGATGCTGAAGGCCAGACTGCCTGTGTGTACCAGAGATCACCCAGGATTGAGCAAGACTGGAGAGTGTACCCCCTGTGCAAGCTTGCTCAGACAGTGGCCAGGAAGGGATATTTCATGTACAGTACTTAAACTATTATTTCTTGAATGTCTATTGTATATTCTTCAATCTCGAGACATTCACATATTTATTTTGATATTAAGTCCTATCAGTTTGTTTTGGGATTAATGTAGATCCAATGTGTTAGAGAGCACAATTTTCTATAGAGTGCACTGAGGCTCTGTATGAATAATATATTTTAGCAAAGGAAGTTGCATATGTACATGATATATATTATGAAAAGAATTTCAGCATTTTTGTTAATTGTTGCTACCTTCTCCTGGCCAGCATGTGTTGGGCATGAATCGTCTTTGGGGTCAGCATTTTCATCAAATCAGTAAATAAAACTATCAAGATGATTTTTGTTTTTCTAAGCCTTCCCTTCTTGCTAGAAACTGCAGTTAGCTAGATCATAGACCTTCCACACCCCAATTTATGTATTTATTTATTTATTTTTAACCCACTGTCGGGACTTATATTTGCCAAATGCCACTCCCACCAGCTAGGTAATAAGTGTGACATCTCTCCCGGTTCATTATCTGGCCGAGTCCTGGGCGGGGTAATGTGAAATGCTGAAACGTCAGCAATAGATCGCTAAATTGTTCTCAAATATAATCGTTTTACATAATTTCTTAGACTGTCACTTAAGTTTAGGTATTTGAATGTCATAAAATGAGATATAACATTACAAAAATGACATCACAGAAAACTACATGATATTGATGACATCATGGTAATTTCTGCTTCTTGATGGGTTGAATAAAAAGATCCGAGTTGAAAAACTATTGTAAAATGAAATGTGTTTGGCCAAGAAATAAAATCAAGTAAAAAATAACTTATGCAATACTACTACTAAAATTTGTTGACTACCGGTGATATCATGTCATGTAACATCACAAGGTACATTTACATACTCATATGTACGTGTATGATTATTCATATTGTTCTTTTCATTTTGGTCAAAAAAAAAGAAAAAAAGTATAAAACATGTTTTTTGATAGCCCACTAAGAGATTGCTTCCAATTTCCTTTGGTATTTTCACATAGAAGTGAAGAATATAGGCAAAGTTCAATAAAATAAAACTAAAGGCATTACTGTAACATGTTTTTCAACTAAAGTAACTCGTCTGAACATGGCAATAAATTTATGTGCCTTTACATTGTAGACATGTTCATGAAAACCATATGAATTGGGTGGGTGAAAAATGTTCTGAGTGGATCAGCGTGGCTCTGCGTAGCGAGAAAACACCCCGACACGAAGCGTCGTGCGCTTGTTATCTTCCCAGCGTTAGCGGGAGTAGGATATAATACGTCCTGGCATGAATGGGTTAAAGGATAATTTCAGTTTCACAAGATGTCACAATGGAGTTACATTGGGGTTTCTTCAAGGGGTGAGTGAGTGACTGCGTGTGCCTATGCATACATGGACGCGTGCATGTGTGTGTGTGCGCTTGTATGCATGTGCTTGTGCCTAAGTGAGTGAGGGAGAGTTAGTTTTTAATTTATCCAGTTCAATTTTCTTATTATGGTAAACGTATATACTGAATGGAAAAATGTAGGTGTTTTAATTAATAAAGTATCAGTTTTCGTTATCTGTGTCATCAAGTTTATCAACCAATGAAATAAAATGATACTTTTAATGAAATAGTTAAAGATATTTACATTTCTAATTGTTGCAGATTTATCATTCTGTTGCAAGGGGTATAAAGATGTATTTGACCTAAGATTTTGGCCTGACAACAGGCATCAATGGGGACTGACTGTTCATACTACATTTGTCGAGGTGCACTAAATGGTATGCACCACCATCTGCACGTGGAACCTTTTGAATTTACGAACCTCTTATATTTTCATACATTTATGAATAAAGGTAGCAGGAACATGACTGCATGGATGTAGTATGCAACATCTTGTCATTTGCGTCACAGTTTTTTAGGCACTCGGAGCCAAAACATTTCATGATGTACAACATTTCATGATGTAACAGCTTGTTTCTGTCGCAAATGAAGTGAAATTGTGAACTCCCTACAACCAATGTAAGTTGTCACATCAGCTTTGGCACATCCATTGCAACTGCTTGACACTGATGCAAAGTCCTTGGGCTGGTACTAAAAACACTCTTAATTTGTTAAGAATGTTATTTCTTACTGGCTTTCTTAGAGAACAATAAAACTATGTAAAATGTAAATCTAAACCAAAAAGCAGTTTGTGAAAATCCCCATTTTGCCACACTAAGCAACTTAAGAGTTAGGGTAATCCCTGTAACCTGATTTCTTTCCTGAATTAGCAGAGAGCTAATCAGACATCCCAAGAAATTCAATAGTGTTTCTTCTAAAGTAGGGTTTAGCAATAACCAAGCTGTGTCAAATTTTATTAACCCTCTCTGGACGGGTGGTACACTACGGTACCGCGCATTCTAGGCCCGTTCGTTGGGTGACGCCATATGGCGTCGTTTATTTAACTGATTTAGGCCTATGCGTTTGAGAGCCCCGGCATTGTAACATGCAAGGCTGGAATGCCCCGTTGTGAGTGGGTTAACCCATTTGCACCAGTTGACTTGCTATCACGTTCAGTTGTTTTTGGGTCGGACACCAGCGACGAGATGTTTAGTTAAAGCTGGCGCACTGGGTGAGCGGGCATACAGCACTTGCTTGTGGCTAGTGCGCCCGAGAATCATGAGGTTTTAACCCATTCACGCCGGTTGACGTGATAGCACGTATTGTGGTTTTCGCGTCAGACGCCCTGGACGCGCTATGAGGGGAAGCCGCGCGCTCGGGTAGAGCGAGCGGGCAACCGAGGCTTGCGGCTTGTGCGCCCGAGAATCTCGAGGCGTTAGGCTTATGCGTTCGAGAACCCCGGTATTGCGACCGCGCAAAGCCGGAACTGCCCCGGCGTGAATGGGTTAAGCTTATGCGTTCGAATACCCCAACCATTTAGAGCCGGAATAGCTCCGGCATGAATGGGTTAAAGTCTTTTTAAAGGTTTCATGAACTGATTTCAGCAGCACTGTTGTTTCCGCAGATTTAAAATTAGGTCTTTTATTCCTTTAGTACTTGTGCCTGTGTTATGACTTTAACCCATTCACGCCGGTTGACGTGATAGCACGTATTGTGGTTTTCGCGTCAGACGCCCTGGACGCGCTATGAGGGGAAGCCGCGCGCTCGGGTAGAGCGAGCGGGCAACCGAGGCTTGCGGCTTGTGCGCCCGAGAATCTCGAGGCGTTAGGCTTATGCGTTCGAGAACCCCGGTATTGCGACTGCGCAAAGCCGTAACTGCCCCGGCGTGAATGGGTTATGCAGTGATTGGTGAAAGCATTTTGAATGTGTTTCTCTCATTGGCTGGCCATGGTAATGGTGTTTTAATAAAGTTGCAGTTAAAACTGCATCTCAGATCTGGATGAAGTGGGAGTCGTAACAGCTACATCACATTCCTTGGATACAGCCCCCAGTCAAACAGATTAAGATGTTCATTCATAAGATTTTAAAAAATGCATACCCGCAGTTCTCTACAGATGCAATCCAATTGTAAACGATTATTTGTGGTCAATATAAAAACCTGAGATTTTCTTTACATAAAGCTTTTGGAGCTGTTTTTCTTAGGGGGGAAATAGGCATCAAATAGATACAGGTTTTGTGGTTCTGAAACATCAGTAAAACTGAGAGTTTAATAACAAATCTGAAGGTAATTTACATAAACCAAATTACCATATTCATGCAACAGAGTTTTCACACTATTTACAAAAATTCAAATAGTTGTTCAATTAAAGATTTCAACAGATACCTCTGAAATTAAACAAATTAATGCCCAAATATTTAACTTGGGTAAATAGTTTACAACATAATTTTTTTTTTTTTATATCTTTGGTTAAAATTTCTTTTAAATTAATATTGGACTTCCCTTCAGTAACTTAAACTAACCATATATCTGATACTGTATAGAGAGAGGGAGGGAGAGGGAGAGAGAAAGAGAGAAGAGGAGAGAGAAAGAGAAGAGAAAAGAAAAGACCCGAACAAAGATCTTGGCTCATGGGAGTATTAGTTACTGGTAAGGGAGGAGGCTCTTCCGTGGATGGATTGCCCCATCTATCTCGTATCACTACACCTGCAACATGGTTGTCATATAAATCCAACAGCAAAACAGCATTTACCACAAAGTCCATCTTCAGCATATAAAGCACAGGAGTTCTATTAAAAGCTATATGTTGCACTATCCACTGCTTTTTTTATTTTTATTTTTTGAAGATTTTTTTTTAATATATATTTTTTATTTTCATCATCCTGTAGCATTTTATGTATTGATAGTTTTCATATTTTCCCCAGTACATTTTACCAGTGATACAGGATCTCTTGACTACACAATAGGCAAAATTACGAATACACCAAATAAATCTCGAGCACCACTGCCAGAACATCATTCAATATATACACCATATATACATCAGATAACTAGGAAAGCTCATGGAGTTATACTAAAGCTTTAATTAAAATCTGGACAGTTTATAATGTCATTTTACTCAGTCCGTCGTCCTTCTGGACATTAATCTCTATAGATGCCTAACAGAGCAAATTTCCAAACAGCTTTTTCAACGGAATACCAACTTATGTTTATCACATTATACATGACATAATATAAGCACTGATGCTTTTGCAATCCATATCCTCATACACAAACCTGGAAGCTACTACAAACCTCACTGTTAAGGCTGCAGCCTTTTCCTACTTAAATCACATATCAACAAGAGAGGAGAATATCAAGGCTCATTAGCAACCTATCTATTATTGATGCTCCTGGTGCCTTTTCAACAAGGTCACCTATCCGAAGAGCTTCATAAACATTCCACTGATCCTAACCTCTACCAACAAGATCTTCAAGGATCAAAGTTTAGAATGTAGTCTTTCAGTATCCCTGGAAGTGGTAGTTTGTTGACGTTCTGAGTGGTTCTTCTCTCCAAGGAATCGTAGATGATTACTCGACATATCTGTTTCAGGGTCCTGGGTTTTGTGTAGAGGTCTCTGAAAGTAGATGAAAAATCAGTTGTAGAAAGAAATTTGGTCATCATACTGAGAGGTCAAAGTGGAACACGATTATCCCCTGAGAAGGACCCCTCCCACCTTTACCAATCTTGTCGTCTAATATCCCCACATGAAGAGTTACCAGCAAAGGCAGGTTGGTACCATATTTAGTATAATTAAATTAATGCAGCCCCTTAGCCTGGGATATAGCAATATTTTGTCAATCATTGATGCATCCTTTTTTCACTGTCAAGCAAAGCAATTATTTTCATATTAACCCACTAATGACGGGTGGTTTTGGCTCTGCCTCGACATAATGCCAGGGTATTTCAAAATGCACAGGCCTAACAACACCGGCTATTCATCCGTTGAGGTGGCAGCGAGCTGCTATGCTCCTGATCACCCAGTGTGCTGGCCATACAGATAGTAATGACATGATATTGCATCCTAGGTGGGAAGACCAGCCAGGCCATGATGTCATATGTTATCTGTCACTATGGGGTTAAGGCCATTATTTATTCATCTGGTTTGATTTATCATAGATTGGACCATATAAAAGGTTATAAAAGTTTTGACAAAATTGAGAATTAGCTATTGAACTTTGTATTAAAACATATTATAATGCTATCATATGAACATATTTGATGTAAACTCTGCATAACTTTTTATAAGGGAAGATTGAAAAGATATTAAAAAATTATTTGTCTTAGACATGAGTTTATATCTCTATTCAAGCATAATTAACATGTTTTCTTTATAAGGGAAAAGCTGCTTATTAGATTTTATGTATTAGGACTTGTATTTCTTAAAAGAAATGATTTCTTCATTTCTTTTATTAGGCAGAGTGGGGCCTTGTGTAGGGTAGGTTATATTAACCATGTGCTCATTCCGACCTTTTCTAATACTCGTGTAACCAAAGTTTTGTCTTTTATAATATGCAAAGGAAAATGGATGCTAAAGAAGGCCCAGTTTTATTAATTTATTATTTTGAAGTTATACAGCCATTAGGACTGTAAATTGCATACTACCTAAGTATCTTTGAAACATTTGGTCTATTGTTATTAAATAATTAAATTGGTGATTAGGGTACTTGTTCCTATTCCATATGAAATATTAGCTTCTTGTCAATTCAAATTTCCCTTAGGTCACTCGTTACTTTTTTCTCTCAGCTATCTATAATCTTTGGGAAACAGACCATTATCTTTACTATTCAGATTGGCTCAACTGTATTATATCCTTTTAATCCATTAATGGCATTAATGTCTTCTTACCTGATCTAGATCCCTTGAATTCAAGTATGTCTAACAATTCATGAATGAGCCAACTTGAGCATAAACTTTTCAATCAGAACTCAAGCCTAGTCACTTCTGAACTTTCACTACCTCTAATCCAATCTGTAGAAGTTCCTACCACAAGAGAAATCCTACTGTATGGGAGATTCCCCCTTCCCCTCCTTCCTAACAAGACATACAAATAACTACATATTGACACACCTACCTCAAAACCTGTGTCAAGGGACGCTTCATGGGTACAAGGGACGTTTGAGTGTACAGGATCTTGAGACACTGGTGCAACTCTTTGTGGTCCATAGCCAGGTAGTAAAGGTGCAGCAGCCGAGCAAACCTCTGGTCTGGGTCAATCAGCAGCTCTTCCTTCCTAATTAGCAGCTGCACATAATAGTAAAGTACCTACAAAAGAACAGTATGGTCAGAAATACAACTTAAATGAAGCCGATAGTGTTTCTGGGTAACAAAAAAATTCCTGGTTAAAATCAAATGGTATGCTGCTGATATTACCTTGATGAGGAACTTGCAAAGACAATACTTGATACCAGTAGGGCAAGCCTCAGACAAAAGTTTAATGAATATTGTAATATTGCATCATGAAAGATATGAGGATATGAAACACATTATATACAGAATTATATTAAACCCATTCACAATGGGGCTTATATTTGCATAATGCTGCACCTGCTGGCTAGATAACAACCGCACACAATGACTAAGTGCAAGATCTCTCCTGGTATAATGCCGCACTGCGCCTACATGAGACCGCTTCAACTTGGTGATAATTGGAGGTTTTTGAATTTGTTTATATTATTTTCAAAAGTAAATGAAGTGTTTATACAAATGAAACTCCTATGATTATGTGAAAATGTAACAATGTAAAACATATGTTTTGAAGGAGAGATCTTGACGTTCTAGGGCGTCACCCCTGGGAGAGCGAAATATTACGCTGATCTGATAACACATCAACTAGTGTGAATGGGTTAAAACTCATTCCCTTCCCTATGGAGTTGAGGATCTAGACCTACCTTTGCTATGTTGAATATGTAGGTCAGTTTATTCATGTTTTATGATATATGATAACTGAAGAATAGCATGGGGAAGCTGAAGTAATACTTCTAGTTGGCTTGAGAAATTTTAAAAGAAAGTACCCTAAATCAATGTAGTAATATAAATCTTACTAAGACAAATAGGAAATTTAACCCTTCCGAGACAGGCCACAACTTCAGATGTTGTGTTTTCTATCATTATTTAAACTAATGGTATGATTTATGAGTATATTTATATAACATATTAGCGGTGATACTACTTTGCATTTGGTATACTGCATTAGTTACACAACTGAAGGAATACCTAGCTTGTATTTTGACCTGAAAAATGGCAGTGTGAAAGTAATCCAACCCTGTGAAAAATGCCCATCATGGATGGGTTTAGATGCTAACCTGATTGGATGACTTTTTTAGGAAGACAGATGACTGGGAATGGCAGATCATTGGTTCAGTTGTAGAAATATTAATGTTTGGATTGGCTCCATACTGCAGAAGGGTTGTCGTCAAGTCGTAGACATGGTCTAGGTCACTCGGGGCTCGAGCATTTTGTACCATGTCCATTAAAGACAGCAGGATATGTTGCGTCCTCTGACTGAACCTTTTTGAGGAAAATATGTATATTAATGCTTTTGGTGCAAATGTATAATTGTTATGATCATGAAAAAGTATATTCTTGCCACAAGTAATAACATGAACAAATTCAAATGCAAATATTTCGCGTACACAATAAAACAAGCATATCTACATAAGATTAGCTCATAATCTTGTACACAAATACATACTCCTGCACATTCTCTTTCACACATAAAACAATGTAAAAGAGAAAACCTTACCTCACATTGGGATCAAGACCGTGCTGAAGTAGAATAACAAGTAGCTGCCGAATAAATGTGAAAGCACCTGCTTTATCCTCTTCTCGAGAGAGGGAGAGATTCTCACTGGCAGTGAACATCAGGACATGCAGAGGTGTGAGGTTCGATCGTGATGAGCAGTTCGGATTAGCACCATATTTGCACAGTATCCTTACGCAGTTTAAGTAGAATACCTATGAATTGTTATATAAGGTATTAGTGGTTTATGTAGACTACAATATGTCTCTATTTACATAAAAAAGATGGAAAATCTTTTATATGCAACTCATGATATATATTTTGGACTTGACTTTGTCTTGACTATAACACTAATTCTGACAGAATAATACTGATACATCTTATGACATTCCAATAAATCTTGTAACCTAGAATACGACAAAAAAATACTTGCCTTCATTGTATGGGTAAAATGGTGCAGTGGATCTTTGTTGATCAGGGGGACTAAGCAAACCATGAGGGGAACTGAACCATCCCTACCTACAAGGTTAGGGTTCCCACCATAGTGCAACAACATGTCCAGCAATTCATAACGGAACTCCCAGTCGCGCACATGTCTCAGCACACATGCCAGGGCTGAGTTCCCAGGCTGATTGATACTGGGTGGTGCCCCATTCTGGAGTAGGTATCTGACAATGTGGAGCATGTCCCATTTATTCCATGGGGGAGGATCGAGATCATAGCCATAGCGGGCTTCCTCCAGTGCGTATCTGTATGAATGGAGGAAATATTATGTGTATTGTCAAAGAAAAGGATATGCAGATATTTTGGATAAAGACTGAGAAGGAAGAAGACTTACCAAAGTAAACTCAATAGTACACTCATCTATTCACCATTTACTGTCAACTATTTGCACTCAGTCACTAAAGAGGTGAAATGGCACTCACCGAACAATAAGAGCATGGAGAGGTGTATTCCCCAAAGAGTCAGCGGTGTTAATGTGTTCTTTCAAGCCGTGCTGAAGTAACAACTTTACGGTCTCTAAAGTGTCTTCAGCACTCTTCTTGCCTAACAGGAAAACCACATGGAGAAGGGTCATTTGTTGGGTGTATGTGCGCACAGTGGTCTCAGCAGCACACTGTATGAGGAGGTCAAGGAATTTGAGATCATGGAGTGCTGCTTGGTGTATGGGGTAGTACTCATCATAGCATTGGTTGATCTCGTCAGACCTGTTAGTTGACAGAAGGGGAGGTCATATGTTAGTGGAAACTTATGCGTACAAATATATAAATATAAATATATATATATTCTTCCACTTAATTGAATACATGTGACTCTATACTTCATGATCACTTAGTGTCACATAAAATATTGGCCTCAAAGTTTGGATTTTTACACAGCTTTTTATTTTTGTATTAAAAATGATAAAACATTATGTAAGATGAAAGACACCTTCAAATGTACATTCATCTAAATATTTACAAATGAAAGCAAGCACTGTATTCAATCCATTTGAGATAATCCTATCCAGTATAAAAGCTATTTCAACAGACACGCATAGTTACCTTTCTAACACTAAATATCTAACACAATTCCAAGCTCCACGTTCGCAGGCAATGTGGAGCAAGGGTCGTTTCTGTTGCCAGGGTAACCAGTGGTCCTCACCCTGCTGGGTCAGCAACTCCAGTATGTCAACCTGAATTCATAGATAAAATAAATTGTATGGCAATGTGTACTGACAATATAATATTGTTATAATTATCCCTATGTCATATCACTGCCTTGTTTTGCAAGCTGCTCTTGTAGGAGACTTTATTAATTAAAGTTATTTTGCCTTCTTCTAATGCTTTTCATTTTTAATATTGACACACCAAAGGTAATTCTCAATTTAGTACAGTATACATTACACATCAATACCTGGTCTCCATCTATGGCATAATATATAGCATTCTGTAATTTATCACTGGATCTGTCACCCATTGCCACATCAGGCACACCTGAAAAACAAATGATAATAATAAAAAATAATTATACTTGCAATACTACTGCTAATAAAATATGATTACAATTGAAGATCATTTTGTACTGTCCTTCAACATTGCATAAAAAATCAAACTGCAAACTTACAGTATTTTCCACGCTGCTCACAGTTCTGGTTGTGCGGCCCTGGCCAGCACATCCGAGCCTCAACGTCAATTCTGGCCCCATGTTTGAGCAGGACTTCGACACAGTCCTCATATCTGAATGACAAAATGGGGAAGTACAGTCATTAATAATGATCTGGTGAGAGAATTCACCTATAAAAATATATGGCTTTTCTCAGATATTTTTCCATTACACTAATAACAGTCATTACTTGTTAACCCATTGTGTATGGGGGCGTGAATGAGCTAACTGGCCATCAGGACAGAGCATTTCTGACACCCTGGGCACCAGTTAGAAATTAGAGGGACAGGGAAAATGTTTTGTCTGTGCTCATAGTAGACACCCATCTTCTGGGCCTGAATGGAGCCATCATGTATGTCGTGACAATCATCCATAATGCACTAATTCAAAGTACAGAGGAGTACAGGATTAAAGAATAAGCCAATCTTAGCCAGAAACTACATGATTTAGTGTTTTTACATTGGGATTTGGAGATAATCACGTAGTAAACTTATCATGGAATATCTATATATAATAGTGATTATAAAATATACTGATGTAACAGTATAAGACAACAAGACAGAGAAAAGAAAAAGAAAAAAGAAATGTCAACATAGCTCATATCAGTTCCAATAAATACATCTAAAGCTATTTCCACCTTACCCTCTGAGGCAAGCTATATGCAATGGCAGAGAGCAAACTCCACGGTTGACGTCCACATTCCGCGTGAGGCACCACCTGACCATCTCCACATTGTTGATGCCCACAACCTTCTGGAGGAGGTTGTAGCCTTCCTCATTGTGTACATAGAGGAGATTTTCATTCTGTAGAGGAGGGAGGTATTTTGGGGTTATGAGAAATTTCAGTTTTGCAGAGAGTATAATTACTGATGCTAGTGGGAAATAATCAATGTATCTAAAATAGAGATCTGCACATAAATGCATGTGCTCATACATACACATAAAATACCATGACATATTCTCCTTTTCTTTGTATCATTCTACTGATATTTATTTTGTTGAGGACTTACTACCTACATTATACTTTTGACCAGTGGCTCTATAAGAAGTGTACACCATTTCCAGGGATTTATCTTGTTAGGTGCTCATCATATATCATTAACCCGTTTACGACGGGTGACGTGCTTTTTCGTCATACATGACACAGGAGCTATTGCCTGACAATGGGCATCATGTTCAGGGATTTCGGGTCTATTATGTTATTTTATGTGCTATGAGTAATGAGTGAGTGATGTTGACAATTGCAGTCATAATTATTATAACTGCCATAATATTAAGCAAAATGTATTTCAACTCACATCCAAAATCTAGATGGCACCACTTTCTTCTAGCACCAGCAGGAGAAAGAGCCTTGAATGGTACCCATCTACGGTCTCTAGCAAGCACTATCTCTATAGCAAATTGCCGACCTCTTGCTCTAAAGTAACGCAGATGAAAGATGTGCAGGCAGAACGAGAGGAGGAACGTGACTCACACCATACCCAATGCCTACAATGTGCCCCTGTGCCAGTAAGGATGCCTTTTATTGTGGCACTCACTGTCAAAAGTACAAGTTTCCTTCCTCTTTCCTACCTCTTCATTTTGGATGGTTATAAGTTTTGTGTTTGTTCGTGACAGCACACAAATACAAAAAAAATAAAGTTGCTTTTTGTCCTCCCCTAAAACAGCAATACTTCTATCCCATTGAGTATAAAAAAAAAAAAAAAAGTTGATATGGACCCTGAACTACAATTTTAGTCAACTGCAGAATTGTGAGCAGATGATGAAATGTAAAACAGGGCAGAGGACTTGAGATTGTTGAACCGTAGGAAGAGTTTATATTCATAATTCCTTAAAAACAGAGAAAATAAATAGCCTTCCTAAAAAAAGGACCCAGTAGAATCCTTTATAATGATCTAAAGATATTACAAGTATGAAAAGTATAAGAAAAATACAGTGATTCCCTTTCCTATAAATTCATTAACATGAATTAGAAGTAATATGACTGAGACATTAATTTTTTCCCTATGTGACAATGCTTTTACACAGGAAGACAACACCATATGCATATATATATATATATATATATATATATATATATATATATATATATATATATATATATATATATAAAATATAAACCTAAAAACTTCCTGTAACATCTAACATAACACTGACTTCAGGATGACATAATAAAGAAGCCATAAAAGAACTCCACACAAGGTCACAAAAACAAGGCCAGAGCAAGGTCGCTCTACTTACTTCATGTTTTCTTACCATCTCTGTTTAACAAACAATACAAAGTCATTATAGGACAATACTGTATCTGTTAATATATTATTTATTATCCTAATATTCATAATTATCCACAAACACATATGAGTGTGGTTGGGTCAGATATCTTAAGTTTCTCCTTAAATCATTCATACCTGCTTTCTCTTCCTGTCCTCTACTACCCCTTTAGTGAAGTGAGTTCTTAGTTGTAGTCAATTTTAGGATCAAGGTAGGTCAATTTTTCTATCCCATATCCATAAAGTGGCATAGACAACCAGACAACTAACTGCCGCCACAAAGAGAGAAGTTTCAGTGTTGTAAATATAAAACATCAACTTATACCAAAAGAATATTGGAACTTTTGATTCATCTAAAAATGTGACAGTCGTAACTTATGAACATTAAGCTCTCTGGGCACTCGTCCTTGAGTCAGGGATCAAGAGAAAAGCTTTGACTGTTGTATTCATGTCCAAAACTTGAGCTCTGCTATAGTAACTTGAGCTTTGCTATAGAAAGACACCTAACTGTGATATATACAATGTCATCCTGTGAGGGCCACATACAAACCATAATGCCTTTCTAAATTTCTTTGTCCATTTGTAAGAATCATTTCCACTACATTTAGAATAAGTTACACATAAAAATCTGAAAGAATAAGAAAAATGAACCTAATCATTAACTGAAATTAAACACTTCTGCAGTATGAAAAGAAATCCTAATCAGTAGAATTCAACACAATGCAATAAATATAGATGGCCAGACATGCATGCCATGGCATCAGTGGCCATGCCTTCAGATGGCATGCATTATGCATCATGATTTAAATAGCCTTGCAATCAGCAGGTAACAAGATGTCCATCCTGTGGGAGGTACCTTGTGCAGATTATATTTAAATTGCAAAAAGTGTATTTATATCATTAGAAGATACTGATACTGATACTGATAATGATAACTGTGCCAAGATGCTCTGAATTTTCTGATCAGAATACCAGCATGAGAGGGGGTCAGTATCAGGGACAGGTACGTTACCCAGCATGACAAGAGGGAGCCATCTCCAGGACAGCTTAACACACCATAAGAAGAAGAGAACAGACAGACACAGCCATAGTTGGTGCAAGGTCTGCCGTGAACAGAATGCGAGGAAGATGACCTGGACTATGT
>BOPN01000051.1:765631-768131 GCA_017312705.2 Penaeus japonicus
TCCTCTCTCCCACCCTATTCCTCTTCCTCCTCCTCTCTCCCACCCTATTCCTCTTCCTCCTCCTTTCTCCCTATTCCTCTTCCTCCTCCTCTCTCCCACCCTATTCCTCTTCCTCCCTCCCTCTCACCCTATTCCTCTTCTTCCCTCTCACCCTATTCCTCTTCCTCTTCCTCCCTCTCACCCTCTTTCTCTTTCTCTTCCTTTTTCTACCTCCCTCCCTATTACTCCCTCTCCTTCCCTGAAACCCACACTCACGTATTTGGACTGCGCGGTGGCTGGGCTGGGCGAGCACTTCCTTCCCGTGGCATCGTGGAAGCTCTCGTTGGAACCAGCCTTGGAGATGTGAAAGGATTTTAAGGAGTATAAGCTTAGATTCCGAAAACATTGCCACGGCGACAAGAAATGCTTCCGATTCAGCAATTTATAGACCTATATGAAATCGTATCAATAAATTATTCTAAAAGCAGAGCCTATATAGAACAGAAATAAACATTTGTATTTTCTTTCCAAAATATTTCAAATACAAACCGAGGAATGACTCGAGTTGCTGGCTGGAGATGACGTTCTTGACGACCTTGAGGGCTCCCGACCACCAACCTCTGAAATTGTCCATTTTATCAATTTCTGAACCGGACAAGCGTTAAATGTGATCTTTAGGGTAAATTTCCCGAATAACGCCTCGTTGCTAAATGCCACAAAAATGGTATCGATGGATTCCTCTCAACCTCTATTGTTCATATATAGTGGAGATAATGCGCGCTTCCACCCCTGGACCCCAACAATCTGGGTCCCGAGAGTAGGGGAGAGCATGAAGTAGATTATTGATATTGCAGAGTAAAATATGACTTCCGTGCATATTTCGCATGCAAAATCTTAACCCAATTACCTACCTCATTTTGCCTAGTTTTGAAGTCAGCCTTTGCCAAGAGGGGGCTACGCCCCCTGCGAACCTCCCCTATTCAAGGCACTTCCTGATACTTATGATGCGTAATTAGTTCTGTAGATGAAAATGCCGCGACCACGAATAACCCTCACACGGCGCCATGATGACAGCAACTGAGACTTCGTGTCATGTATTCCTCAGGATAGGAAACTAGAACCGATAATGACGCGACCACTCAACAGAGGACATTCTATAAATATACTGTACACAGAGGGGGAATATTACGCCATCTATCGAGAGAACATAACAGCATATGCAGGTAATTCATTGAGGGATTCCAGTCCACAGCTTGTCGCTAGCCGTAAATACATCATGGTGGTTTTCGAGGTATTTTGCACAAGATTTGTTGCACGAAGTGCCCTAAATAGGGTGGGTCCAGGGGGGGTGAAGCCCCCCCTTGGCTAAGATTTAATTGGAATCTAGGCAATGTTAGGTAGGTAATTGGGTTAACATTTTGCATACGAAATATTCCCCGAAGTAGGACGAGGTACCACAAAGGCCCTTAAAAAGGGGACCCAGACTGTGGGGTCCAGGGGTGGAAGCGCGCATTATCTCCACTATATATGAACAGTGGAGTTTGAGAGCAATCCATCGATACCATTTTTGTGGCGTTTAGTAACGCGGCGTTATTCGGAAAATTTACCATTTTGCAAGAAATTGCTCTTATCTTGCTAAAGTGAAGCGTGAAGCACGTTTAAGAGACCTTTACCTGTTGCAAATTATTTTTTATGCCTTTATGCCTAACCTTTGTCTATCTGTTCTTTAGGACAGTATTTCGATCTCTACACGATCCTATTCTGTCTAATTGCTTTTATGGTTTTCAATTAGCGACAACTATGTCACAAAAGAAAAATGGGGGCAACTAAAGCTGAAATGGAAGCGTCTAGAAGCATCGTGGCGAGTGTGGACAGGGGTTGCAGAGCCCTAACATGGTGCATGTATTTGCCAAGATCTCTGGCGAGTAAAAACAAAAACTGAAGTGTCCATTGTGCAATAGCTAACAAGCGTGCACTCATTAAAATTCTTGAATTATGGAGCTTTTAAGATTTGCTCTATATGCTTTATTTATATTTACACACAGTGACATACCTTAATCTATCGGACACTTTTTGCAGCTAATGGTTGTATATAAATCATATATGTGTATAACGAGTAATTGCCATACTTCTATACTGAGTTGCAGAGCCCTTGCTGGCGTGTGTTCATAGGGAGTGAAAGTGAGGGTTGGAGAACCCATTGTTTATGCGTGTTATATCTTACGTATGAGCTAGAGCGATAGAAGTTAGCGTTTTTCATCCCCCACTCGTTAATTTCCATAGGGTTCTTTACTTTTTTTAAAACTTTTTCATTAAAGAAAATATGTACGTCAAAATGTATAGAACTGTGAAGCCTTCACTTACCTTCCTCAACCCACACACGGTCTTCTTTCCTAATCACCATCGTACAGATACACCTTTCTTGAGTGTAAGTTCTTCCTAAAAAATACGCGACCCGTAACCACTGTCAGCCCCCTGTCACCGCCGCGCCCTCGAAATAAATAAAGTCCCCTTTTGAAAA
>BOPN01000051.1:788131-798131 GCA_017312705.2 Penaeus japonicus
ACAAACACGTACATAAACTCACGGGATACGAAAATGCCGTTACAAGGTGGTTTACTACGTCATTTTTGTGTTTAGTTTATAAGAATGGAAGATCAAAAAGGATTCTGTAGTGTGTCAGGGATTTAAAAAATATAAAAATCGAGAAAATTTTATGTTTCCAGACCCCTTTTCTTGTAAATTTCCAGAAAATTAAATAAACAAAATGCTTTCCAATGGGTAGGTCGGTTACATCCAAGATATGACGGTCAGTTGTGACGGATAATATGAGAAATTATAAGTAACGGTGTGGATAATAAAAATGAAATAAGAATAGCAACTTCAACTGAAGAATAATAATAAGACATGAGGATGATAATAACAAGAGTAAAATGAGCAATAGTAAAAAATAATAATAGCATCAGTAGCTGTAGCAAAGTAATAGTAGCAGTAATAGTAATGGCAACTAGTAACACTGATAGTAGTCATAGTAGTATTACTAGTAATAGATGAAAGGAGTGACAGTAGATAAGTAAAACAGATAAACAATGTTAATCACAAAAAATGAAGAAAATATTAATAGAAGGAAGGTGCCCAAGGGATAAACGATCCCAAATCACAATATCAAACGACCAAACTCAAGGGGACCTTTTACATAAAAAAAAACAAACATAAAAACATGCCCACATTTCCAGTGACCAACGGAACCACATATCCTCTTAAATAACTATGTAAGTCTACAAGACTAGACTGCGTGGGTTATCGGACGGGACTACATAAACCTAAATATATATGTATATACGGAATTCATGTCTGTTATAATGACGGACACAGTATTAGTAAAGCAACATTACAGTGTTCATAAGCCTGTGGTAAAAAGGCTGTGAGTAAGTGTTGCTGTGAGCCTACCTGTCACTCTCATATAATTATCAATAAGCAATCCACTCTCTATTGAAAAGAATATATGATGACAAAAAATAATAATAAATTCAAAACAGAAAAAGATTACACATATAATAATAATAATGATAAAAAAGAATGCACCTATTAATGCATTTATGAACAGGATACCCTCTCTGACCACTTAATAAAAGAGGAAACATGCAATGCTTTTTAAGGGTTGGGTTAGGGGTGGGTGGGGTGGGGAAGATAAAATTCAATATTTTGTATCAGATTCATATAATTTTTTTTTTTAGCATCTGGGGGTGAAAACTCAAGCATTCTTCACTGACCATGATCACAAAAAGAAGAAGAAAAAGATGGACATTCTTTATTGTTCTTCTAATGCTAACGGAGCCATTGGCTTTTCAAATCAACAGAACACACGTTACTCTGTATAAATTTTTGCTTCTATACAGAAAATAGTCTAAGATCTTTCTCTCTGTCACTAAAGAATAATAAGAGCCGTGACTTTTTCCTTCGCCTTGATGTAAACAAAAATCAAATGAGAATCTGTTAATAATTTCCAAGACTTATAATCTAGTAATCATATGGACGAAGCATTCCAGTGAGACATCGTCACATGAAACTGACTCCAGATTTACATAATTCAGCAATTTTCATAAATCACGAATACGGGGAACAAACCTATTCAAGGAATGCTTGTATTTTCACCCTTCATGATGTGCATTTACGAAAAAGAGAAACAGTACCGCCTTCTTAAAACCTATATGTGTATATATAAGTATCTGTACGTTTATATCAATCACATGTTTTATAACAAACATGTGCAATTTATTTCACTATAATATGTTTTGAGTTTCACACGAAAACATGTATCATTCATAACGATACAAAGCTTAAAAAATAAAAAAAATATATAATCAACTATGCAGGTAATAACATGTAAAAAAAAAAAAAAAAATTAGCAATCAAAATAAAATCTTCCGGACAACTATCTGTCTAGTCAAAGAAAACGTGAATCCATTTTGGATAGTAACCATGTACGCAGTGTTATTTGCTATTATTTCTTATCGGCCCAAGTGGATTAATCTCCAAATATTACACTATCACCGGAGATATAAAGTTAAGTTCCTCATGGATGCTTCTAGAGCTAATAAAAATATTATTTCCCTTCCTTGTTTATGCAACCAACCGATATGTTAACTCTTAACTATTTATACATTTATGTACACACACTAAGGCGCCCCTAGATCCTATACATCGAAAGCTATGGATGTGAATGAACCATACCAGGGTATTTCTATCTTCTGATCTCTCTTACGCATTATAGCGTATTTATGTAAGACATGTATTCTTTTATATAAATTCATTCAAGTCTGTATATATTTGTGAGAGGCAAAATTGGATGAATTTCTCTAGGTCGGTAAGTTATATAATAAAGGGTTGAGAAATCAGGGCGTTGGTGTAAATTCGTCATATTTCTAGTTTTGTATCGTCGATATATTTAATAAGGTAATAACTCAGAAGGAACATCTACCATTCAAAAGACAAAACATTCTTTTGAAAATGAATAAATGAACTGACTTTCTACGACTTAAACAATGAAATATTCCTTATGAATGAACGCCCATCATTGTTTATTAGTTTTCCTATCAAGTTCGATCTTTGAATAATAATTACAACAATATGACTAAGTGAAAAAAAATAAAATCAATGGAAAAAAAGATAAATAAAATAAAATCCATGAAAATAAAACAAAAAAACAAAATAAGATCTTTTCCAAGTATCAAGCCCTATAAAACATCCTACCCTTCCGATCCAACCCTCCTAAAGTAGACAGACTCCACCGGCCAAGCCCCTTCCCTTATGTCCCATTGCTAGCCACCGTCACGCCATTAATTGTGACGACGGACGGCTGGCGAGCAGACGCCGGTTGGTGTCTGGCCGTGGGCGGGACCGTGGGCGGCTGAGGTGGAGGCATGCGCGGGCGGGACAGAATATGGGCGGGAGGACGTGCCGTGGAAGTCATCATGCCGTTCGTATAAGTGGGCTGGTGGCCGTTCGCGTAAGTGTGGTTGGTGACTCCCGAGGACACCGGGTAAGGGCCGGTCATGTCGGTGTATTCCTCGATGTCGTCGGGGATGTTTTCGTAGATGTTGTTGCCTGGGGGGGAGGGGGGGGGGGCGGGATTAGACAGAAATAGACGAAAATATTTTTTTTTCTTTATATCAGTTCGTAGAGCGTTTGTGTTTAGAATCAACGCAGCAAGCTAATGATTTAAGATTATCCGTACGCTTTTGATAGTTTCGGAAATCAAATACTACATCCGAGTTTATCTAAATAGGAATTGATTCATCATGAAATCAAATCATCATCAAGCATTATCATGAACTAGTATCACACGCGAAGCGAAGAGCTCCGTCACACGAGCGGTACCTGTCGTAGGATCGCTGAGGTTGGCGTAGCGCATCGCTTCGGCGTTAGGGTTGTCCTTCGGCTTCATGTGCGCCGGCGGGTCTTGCTCCGCCTCCTTCTGCTGGCGCCTGCTGGGGGGCGGAGACGAAGGGGAAAGTGGGGAAAGGGGGAAGGGGGGAAAGAAGGAAGGGGAGAAAGGGGGAAAAAGGAAAAAAAGGGAAAAAGAGGGAAAGGGGGAAAGGGGGGAAGGGAGAAAAGAGGGAAAAGGGGATAGGGGGAAAAGAGAATGGGGAAGGGGTCAAGAAAAGGGATAAGGGGATAAAGGGGAGGAGGAGGAGGAGGAGAGGAGGGGAAAGGGTAGAAGGAATAAGGGCCAGTGGAGAAGCAGGTAGAAGGAATAGAGAATGGGAGGAAGAAAAGGAAAATAATTACCGTGAGAATAATTCAAACTGATAATAGCACTCAAAAGGATGAGACCTTTACTAATGCACTGAGAATCGCCAGACAACATACCTCCGGATTGGCGTGTCTCGGAACGCACTTCCAGCGGCTTGTAACGAGAGCAATATATGGTACACAAAATCACAATTATAACTCCACGGAGAGAAAATAGTAATAACACGAAAGAAAGATAGAGAGCTCAAGAGGCGACCATAAATAAATCACGACCTCATGTCACTTATTCACTCACTCACTTACTCACTCACTTACCGTAGCCTACCATAACCCACCCCCAACCAAGCGCAGACCACTTACGTTCTCAAAAAGACGAAGAGAACGGCCACGCACACCACACCGATGAGACCGAAGGCAAGACCGACGTAGAGACCCGTGTTCGAAGCCTCCTCCAGGGTACCCGTCGACGTCCCCCTCGCCGAGTTGGTCGTCCCGTCCACCGTGTTATCTCCCAGGACACCGTAGTCTTCGGTGTCCACTGCGGGTAGGAAAGGGAGGTGAGAGGGGGGTGGGGGGTCAGGGAGGGGTCAGGGAGGGGTCAGTGTGGGATCAGAGAGGGATCAGAGAAGGATCAAAGAGGGTTGAGAGGGATGGGGGTGGAGTGGGAGGGGCGTGAGGTGTGCAAGAGGGATGGGAAGGATGTGAGGGGAGATGAGAAGGATGAGAGGGATGTGGAAGGGATGGGAATGGGGTGGGAGGGGTGCATGAGATGATGCAAGAGGGATATGGGGAAAGATGAGAGGGATGAGAGAGGTGTATGGGGTGATATGAAAGGGATTTAAGGGATGAGGGGAGATATGAGAGGGAAGTGAGAGCAAGAAAAAGCAAGAAAAGAGGGAGGTAAGAAGAAAGGGTGAAAAAGCGGCCCAAGAAGAGAGGGAAAAAAACATAGAAACAAAAAACAAACAAACAGACAGAATGACAATGCTGCATATTCTCACTGTTACTTCCAACAAAACAAAAACGTACAAACCAAAATTCAAACAAAGACTTACAGAGACATCGAGGTACCTCTCCAGACCAGGAGCCCTTCGTGGTACAGCTCCGGATGAACGGACCATCAAGACGGTACTTGGGTAAGCAATGGTACTCCACAACGCTGCTATATAACAAAGACTCGTTCAGCCGCACGATTCGTCCGTTTTCTATGTCTTCTGGCATCGTGCAAGACACCCCTGCGTAAACAGAGCAAAACATGTATTAGTTTGTTAGTAAGGTAGTGATCGAATACGTATATTGCGTTTGATGAAATCTAAACATAAATATTTAACATTTTCTATTTGGTATCTTCTGCTGTATCTACCTGCTTTATCTTTCTCTTTACCTATCCCCACTTCTCCGCTTTTTTTCTTCTTCTTCTTCTTCATTTGTTTCCCTTTATCGTTCTCTCTCTCTCTCTTTTCCTATCCTCTCCTTGGTCCCTTCTATCCTTCTCTTTGTGTTTCCTCTTCGTTCTTCCCATTCCCTATTCTTTGTTATCCCTCTGCCTATTAACGCTACCCTACCATCGATCCCAACCCAACCTCTTCATCTCTCTCTCTCTCTTTTTTCTTTCTCCTCTTCCTTCTTCCTTTCAACCCTTACTCCCTACACCAACCCCACATCCTCTGCCCAACCACATACTCCCCTACCCACACTCCCAACCCATACCCATCCCCAACCGATACCTCCAACCCCTCTCCATCCCTACCCGAACCCCTATCAATCCCCCATCCACCCCGACCCTCCAACCTCAACGAAGGCAACCCCCAAACTCACATTCACACCGCGGCTGAGTGCCAGACCAAACCCCATGCTGGCGGCACTCCCTCGTCGCCTCGCCCACCAGCGTCCGGCCCACCTCGCAGGAGTAGGTGGCGGTCGAGCCCACCTTGCGGTCTCCCTCCTCCACGCTCAGCGCCTCCGTCAGGTCTTTGGTTAGGGGTGAGCACATCACCTCTGTTTGGGAGGAAGAAGTTTTGGTTAGTTCAATTTTTTTTCGATTTATTTTATCCGTATGTATGTTTTTTTTCTGTTCAGGTTTCTACTCTGGGTATTTCTTGTTGTCTTTTTAAGTTAGCATAGTTAAATGATATATAACAATACACCTTTACATATCCCAGCATATCAATACCGTCACAAACACCACATCAAGTTGTCCATCTTAAAAACATCATTAAACAAACATAGAAAATTTACGCACGCACACACACACACATACATACATACATCTTAAAAACATCATTAAACAAATATAGAAAATTTACGCACGCACACACACACACACATACATACATACATCTTAAAAACATCATTAATTAAACAAACATAGAAAATTTACGCACGCACACACACACACATACATACATACATCTTAAAAACATCATTAAACAAACATAGAAAATTTACGCACGCACACACACACACATACATACATACACACACAAACACACACACACATACATACATACACACACAAACACATACACACACACACACACACACACACACACACACACACACACACACACACACACACACACACACACACACACACCCACACACACAACCCACATCCCCCTAACCCTACCCCTCTCACTCTCCCCCAAACCAACGCCTCACCGATGCATTTGGGCGTCTCTCCCGCCCACGTGCCGTTCTCCTGGCAGAAGCGACGCACACGGCCGTCCAGCTTCCAGTTCTCGGGGCACTCGTAGGCGACCTGGGCCGTGTAGAAGGTCTCGTTGCTCAGGAGTCGCCAGGTGCCGTGCTCGATGGTCTCCGGCTGACCGCAGTCCACGTCTACGGGAAGAGGGCGATTTAGCACTGGTCTACATTCAAGAGTACTTTATTCTATTCACTAAACTAAGACTTTCTTTTTTATATATATAATTTGTGTACTTTTAAAGTTTGGGTTGTTTATTTTTCTGACTTAATATATTTCTATATGAATTAATTAATATACACGTCTCCTTTGATGCGTATTTTAACTTCATCATATCTGTCTGTTACGCTTATAAAATTTATGTGTAAAATGTACCTCCACATCTAATGCAAATCATAAAAAACAATCCATAACTCATCTACTGCAAATCAATAAAAAAAACACAATCCAGAATGCAAAATTAAAAAGAAAAAAAGAAAAATAAGATAAAACAGATAAATCACAGCAATTCAAGACGCAAATCGACTCACATTTACACGAGGGCGGTTCATTGTTCCAAGTGCCATTGAGTGAACAGGTCCTCATGCTGCTGCCCTCGACCACATACCCTCGCTCGCAACGGTAGGTCACCACGCTCCCGACTCTGTTATTTGGAAAGTGTCAAAAGGGCTTTGCTGATAATATAGGATTTCTAATTGGTGTTGTGGTCTATTTTGGGGGCGTGAGAGTGTTATGTGATGAGTCTTCTGGCCGTTTCTAATGAGGGCGTTTGGTATTTCAGTTTTTAGGAAATGGTGGTTGAATAAGCTATCCTTAAATAAAAAAAATAATATAGTAATCTTGAAAACAAAATCGTTTCTCAAACGAACTACAAAATCTATTCCATCTTTCTATTACGATAAAACTGGTTCTTGGCCTCTTGTACAAGTCTAATCAAACGAGTAAAAAAACAACAACTTTAAAACAGAAAATGAAAGATAATAGCAACAAAAAGTACCTAAAAAAAAGAAAAGAAAAAAAAAAAAAAAAAAAAAAAAAAAAAAAAAAAAAAAAAAAAAAAAACAACAAGGTCAAAACCTGATAACAAAGAGCCACAGGCGAAGAAAAATCTTAGGCTTCCCACCTGTACGAATACGGGGCAGCGGGTTTGGGGTCCCTCCGGCGCGCCACCGTGGAGGACATGCGACGATCGTTCCCCGTGATGGTGTTGCGGGTGCGGGGCGGGTGCTCGGGTTCGCCGCACCGGATCTCTGTTGTTGCAGGATCAAATGGGTCAAGAATGTGAGTGCAGGGCTTTGCATTCAATTCAGCGAGAGAGGGGTGTGAGAGAAAATAGTTTGGAAAGAAGTAACTAGTTTATTTGTATTTTTGGCGACTTTGATTTTTTTTTCTTTTAGTTGAACGTAGTTACTAAGAAAACGAGGAGATTACTTATGAAAATGAAGTGAAATACTTTAAAATCAAAAATAAAGTACAGGCATAACCACATCTCGCGCCCATCTCCAAATATCACTCTTACTTCCCCAAAACAAGAAAAATTCCTCCCCCCCCAAATCCAAAAATTAATCCAAAGAATTTCCCGCAACCCGCCTCTTCGAAGACCTTACCCTCACACTTCGGCGCGTCTCCACTCCAGCGAAAGTCCTTCTCGCATACCCTGTGGCCATCCCCAATCAGCCTGTAGTTCTGGTTGCAGGTGTAGGTCAGATGACTTCCCAGGAAGGTAGATTCGTTCAGGTAGATGACCTCGCCTCGGGTCATGGGTGGAACGCGACCGCAATCGACGTCTGGGGATGAGGGAGAATATTGGAAAATAAGATAGAGAAAAGGAAAGGAGAAAAGCGCTTTGGAATAGACCTGGTTCTAAAAATGAGGGAAAGTGAACTGGCGAGATTTATTGATAAGGAAAATCATCAGCGTCTGTTTTTATTACATCTCAAAAGAAAAAAAAACACTGTAAAAAGAGAACAATAATTACAGACACAATCTCCCTTGAGAATAAATATCTATAAAAATAAAGTATAGAACTACACGAGAAATCAACTCATCCACATAACCATTCACGAAATACTCACACGTGCAAGTGGGAGCATCGCCAGTCCACTCGCCACTGCGCAAACAAACGCGGAGGGTATCGCCCGTGAGGTAGTGCCCCGTCTCGCAGTGGTACTCGACCTCCGAGTGTACGTCGAAGCTGTAGCCGGTAACGTAGCCTCCGTGGGGCACTTCCGGTTCGTTGCAGCCGATCACTGATGTTAAGGGGGAGAGGGAAATAGTGTAGGTAGGGAGGCAGTTGCAAAAATACAACGAAAAATTATTTAAAAAAACGACACCCCTCCTTACATAACAAAAATATATAAATAAAACGAACAAAAGAGAAAAAATATATATAAATAAAACGAACAAAAGAGAAAAAATACATATAAATAAAACGAACAAAAAATCTAAAAAATGCGACCCGCTGTTCCTTACGCAAGCACATGGGCGCAACTCCACTCCAATGCCCGTCATCCAGGCACACGCGCTCGCTCGCTCCGTCCAGCCAGAAGTCGTCGCCGCATTCGTACGTCGCCACGGAGTTCAAGAAGGTCGTTCCGTTGACTAAGGTCATCTGATGGGGAAATGACGGAAGGGGTCAGGTGTGATTACTGTAATGGCTTGATATTAATGGGGGAAATCAGTTTTGTAATGGTAGATGAGTATGTGTATGGGGAAGTGGTTCTCTTATCTGAAAACAAAATGAGTTACCGTTTATTGTCTCGTTTAAGCATTCTTTATCACCCATATCGAATGAACACTGCGGAAAGACTCGGGATACAAGATTTCCATTGAGAACATTAACGAGATGGTACTTTCATAATATTACACACACACACATATATATTCATGTGTGTGAGTGCAAGTATATATAGACCTTAATAGGTATAATATATATGTATATGTGTATGTGTATGTATATATATATATATATATATATATATATATATATATATATATATATATATATATATGTGTGTGTGTGTGTGTGTGTGTGTGTGTGTGTGTGTGTGTGTGTGTGTGTGTGTATGTGTGCGTGTGTGTGTGTGTGTATTGCAATCATACAATATTTTCATATTTTTACCAATATTAGCAAATACGAGCATATATATCAGAGGGAAAACCCCAGCCTGCAATTCCCAACCTACCTCGCCATCCCTCAGGTCCTCGGGCACGCCACAGTCAATGAACCTACAGGAAGGCGCTTCTCCCGACCACGTTCCTCCGAGCTCGCACGAAATCGTCTGAAGGAGGGAGAGCAGGGGCGTGGGGGAGGGATTACTTTTAGTGGGATTCATGTGGTTTTATGTGGGTGAGATCAGCTGTTTCATGTGAATAAATTACTTTTAGTGGGATTCGTGTGGTTTAATCAGGGTGAGATCAGCTGTTTCATGTGAATAGATTACTTTTAGTGGGATTCATGTGGTTTAATGAGGGTGATATCAGCTGTTTCATGTGAATAAATTACTTTTAGTGGGATTCATGTGGTTTGATGAGGGTGAGATCAGCTGTTCCATGTGAATAAATTACTTTTAGTGGGATTCATGTGGTTTGATGTGGGTGAGATCA
>BOPN01000051.1:810631-820631 GCA_017312705.2 Penaeus japonicus
TAAGGTGATGGATGTGTTTATGACCGAAGGTTTATGGGATTTATAGATCGTAAGGGAGATATCGAGAGAAAATAGAGAATACAATTTTCTTTAATGTTCTGATCCTTGTTTTGCTAGCGATTTTGTATTTCATTTATAAACGTTATAAGCTTAATTTTGCCATGGTATTTAGGACCGTTTATAACCATAATTCACATCACATTTCCCCAAACGTTTTTATTCAATCTATCTTCTTGTCAGCCTCACTTCTTATACTCTCGATATATCATAAAATAACCAATCTATTCACCATAATCACATAATAGGTAACTTAATAACATTAGCAGTGATTAATTACATCGGTAGACAAAGGGGATTTTTCAGATCCTTCAAGGACAGACTAAAATTGGTTATAATCACCGTGGGACAGACTCTGCATTTCTTATTAGCCTTCTTAATCGTCTTCATTTATTACCGGATGTCTTTTATATCCTATTTAGTCGCTTGCGTTCTCTCTCTCACATTCTTATGCCAATCTGTGGAAGGTCCTTCGAGTTCTGCGTTCGTTTCATTTCGTTAAATTCTCTAGTTTATCTTTTAAAGTTATACATCAAGTCTATATAACGTAAAAGGCTGAAGGAAAATCTTAGTTTATATGGAGAGAGAGAGAGAGAGAGAGAGAGAAAGAGAGAGAGAGAGAGAGGGAGAGAGAGAGAGAGAGAGAGAGAGAGAGAGAGAGAGAGAGAGAGAGAGAGAGAGAGAGAGAGAGGGAGAGGGAGAGGGAGAGGAGAGAGAGAGAGAGAGAGAGAGAGAGAGAGAGAGAGAGAGAGAGAGAGAAACCGAACCTTGTAATGCATCTAAAACTACCCATGTCTGTAGCGGGAAACGAGACCAAATTTAGAAGAGCCCCACGAGGCCTGTCGAGTTCCCTTAGAGACACATTTCGTCACAGGAAGCTTTCAAGGTGACCGAGTTTCAGGACAGACGTCGCCCCTGTCTGTGTGTATGTATGCATGTACGTGTATGTGTGTGTTCGTGTATACGTATGTGTGGATGTATGTGTGTGTTTATCTCATGTTCAATCTTCCATTTTCTTTTGCCTGAGGCTCAAGACAGACGACATGTGAACGTGTGTGTGTGTGTGTGTGTGTGTGTGTGTGTGTGTGTGTGTGTGTGTGTGTGTGTGTGTGTGTGTGTGTGTGTGTGTGTGTGTGTGTCGTCCATCCGTCCATCCTGTGAGCGGTACAAGGACACGCTACCGGAGGAAATAGCCTGGGGCAGTGGGTCATTAGGACTAAGGGAGGCGCGGTGATGGGAGTCTCCAGGGGTGTATGTGTTTCTAAATCAGGTTTATTTTGCTCGATTGTCATTTCTTGGTTTTGGAAATACGACGAAATAGGCCTATGTTTTTGCTGAATAAGACGCTTTCTCGTATTTCCTTTTTTATTAGACTTATAGAATAAGAAAACTAAGAAATGAAACTCCGTTCGGTGTAGAAATAGCGATATTAATCCACGAAGGTGCCGAGTGATTTCAAACTTTAAATCATACATCTAAAAGGAAGTGAAGATGAAGAATGCCCCGAAGCATAAAACGACAAAAAAGTGGGGGGTGGGGTGACATGAAGGTGGGAGGGGGGGGGGGCAAAAGGAGAAGCAACATGGGGGGGCTAATCATGGGGATGGGGCGCAGTAAGACACTAACAAAAAGTAGTTTTGAACACCTGCCAGCTCAGTCATAGTATCTACATCCTGTGTTTTTAATATACAAATACCATATATGTATCCTAAACCGAATTTCAAGCAGTAGCCAATTCATAATTATATTTCTAACTTAATCTAACCTCACAATTTTGGAGATAAAAGAAAAAAGAAGTAAGTCTAGAGCCTTATTATTAATTAACAACTTTCCCTGTGCTACTTACACACAAAGAATGACATCACCATACAAAACACCAAAATAAGTATCACAAACACTGCCTATTCTCTAGCGAAAAAAAATACAATACACTTCATAAAGAATGCATAACCTCAAAAAAAAATATTTACAATAATAAAAAAAGAAAAAAGATCTTTAAGATGCAGGCCAAAAGACACCCCAAGGAGTCTGCTTGAAGAAGCATTGCAATCACTTCGCTTTCTTGCATGTCTCAAGCATAAAGGTTTTGCTCCTTCGTGTTCTATTTTTTTTCTCATACTTTTCTTACGCCTTAGACAATGATAGGACTTCCCGGAAAAGGTCTTCTTGTGCTTAGATTGGCCTCCTTCGCTTGGTTTTGAAAGTGGATTGGGTTTCGGTTATGTCTTTCTCCTTCTCTTTCTTCTTGTCGCTTTGTCTCTCTCTCTCTTTCAATCTTTCTCTCTTCCCCCTTCTGTCTCTATATACCCATCTTACTTCCCCGCCTCCTTCTCTCCCCCCCCCCCTCCTCCACCTCTTAAAGGAAGAATATCCGCTTTAAGATAAGAATGATGTCCTTAATCTCTCTATACTGTGGAAATCTTAAGGCATGTAGAAGAAATATAAATAACTCAATAAGTATTTTTTTTCACTTGCGATTCACAGTGTGAAAGCAAAGTAGAAGGATAAATTAGGATGGAAATGAAAATATAAAGAAGACCAAGAAATAGAGAAAAAAAATAACAATGAGAAAACATTCCATAACTGAACAAAAGAACTGATAAGACAATGGAACAAGACGACAACATTTCATAGCTAAACACTGCAAACAATATCATAAAATATATCAATAGCTCAAAGGATTTATCTATCTTGATCTATGCAATCAATTCTTTTATACTCAATTATATGTATCCAATTCTAAAAAAAAAAAAAAAAAAAAAAAAAAAAAAAAAAAAAAAAAAAAAAAAAAAAAAAAAAAAAAAAAACGGATTTTGAGAGTGGACAACAATGTATCATCCTCTTTTTTTCCCCCTGACCTTCACGTGACTGACAGATAGCAACCCTCCCCCTCCCCTTGCCACCCTTTATCTTCCCCGTCCTGCCACTCACATACTCCCCATCTCCCATCCCTCCCTTTCACCTCCCCTCCTTTCCTCCTTTCCTTCTCGTCCGCCCTCCCTGCCTTCCTACCCACCTGCTTCCTTAGATCTCGCCTTCTCTCCTACCTCTTCCCCCTTCCCTACCGCTACCCCTACCCCTACCCTTACTCCACCAAACCTTGGGCCCCCTTCCTTTCCCATCTGCCCCCCCCCCCACTCCTCATCAGCCCCCCCCCCTCCCTCCGCAGCTCACAGATATCACCGTCAAGTCCGAAAGAATCATTAAATATAGGTAGATAGATATAGATAGGTAGTAGATAGTTATAGATATAGATAGATAGACAGATAGATTGATAGATATAAACATGAATAGATGAATGTTTATATGTTTATATGTTTATCTCTTTCTTTACACACACACACACGCACACACACACACACACTGTGATTCGTTCACACAAGAATAAAGATAACAAGGTAGAACGAGAAGGGAAAATTAGATTATTATTTCATTAAGAGAAATGAACCCCCCCCTCCTCCTTTTTCCCTTCCTTCGCCCTCCCTCTGATAGAAAAGCGAAAAAAAAACGAGAAAAAATGGAGGTTAGATGAAGTTGTTCTTTTGCCGGACATTAAATGACCATTGAGGCTTAAGATCCGTCGCTGATAAGTGTGAAAACCAAAAACGATTTCGAGGTTTTCTGGTAAATCAATACTATTTTTCTCTTCCAAGGTAACCAATGCGAAAGACGGTGGAATAAATACTATATTAAAATCATTGTCAATCTTTTGACACACACACACACATATATATATGAGAAGTTTATGGACAGAAAAACGAATTAGGTAAAGAAAAAAAAAACAAAAAAACGATCGACTGAACGATATGGATCATTTTCTTGGCTTCGTTGAAGTTTCCACGGCTGAAAAATGTTGTTCTATTTTTTGTATGCACCCGTGTGCATATGAGTATATATGTATGCATGTGTATTCATGTATATGCACGCGTATGTATATACACACAGACATAATATATAGACCGATAAAGAAATAGATGAAAATATAAACAGACGCGCAGACAGATAGAGAGGGAGAAATAACATTTGATCGCTCGGTCGTTCTTACAAGCGTATAATGATATGCTGGAGATATATTTTCAGATGAAATTCCCGTGACTTGAAAGTCCTTGTGAGAGAAGCCCTGAGAAAAATGACCCAACGGTAACCGCTTCTCACTGTACATTGCATACCTGTCACGTTTTCCCTACCCAATCCAAGATGGAAATAAGAAAAGAAAGGAAAATATTAAGAAAAATATAAGGAATGATATAACAAAAGGAGAGAGAGAGTGAGAAAGAGAGAGAGAGCCTTGAAAAAGTTTTATTCTATTTAATGCGATTGGTGTCAGATAATCATAAAGATGACATCAGGTTAAATCTCGAATTAAAAACAACGTCATTGTCATGAGATACACAAAAAGTGATAAACAACAGCTGGTGTTTTGAAGTATTACGTCACGATGCCATAACAAGGAAGGTATGGTAGAAAGTAAGAGTGTTGCCACGTGCTGGTCATTAACTAGAGGGCGTCTCTGCCCTCCCCGAGATCCCATGACTTGACCTCAATACAGCCTCCTCGTCAGCCAATTGCAAACGAGCTTAACGATGACGTCATATTAAGCCCCGGGCCTCGCCAGCCAATAGAAAACGAGTTCTACAATGACATCTTTAAAGCCCCGGGCCTCACCAGCCAATTGAAAACGACTTCTATGATGACGTCATTAAAGCCCCGGGCCTCCTGGGCCAATTAGGAGCAGCAGTGCAAGTGACGTAACCGGGCCAGTGTGTACCGCGTGTGATACCGGAACACTTTCACTAAGATGGCAGTAATCGGATCATGAGGTCTCCACCTGTGAGGTTTCGTGGGAATTTCGCACTAGACATTTTGTAATGAGGCGGAAATTGGTTTTGAATTAAACACGTGATTAGATGTGCCTGACACGATGATAGGCAGTTTCGTTTTCCTCCCAAAACTTCTACTAATTTCTCGTTATGATTTTTCGCATTATAAAAGGTAATGTCTTTGTAAGACTAATACACAATCTCCTTATTGCTTATCTTTATATTACTTCATGAGAAAGTTATGAATTACACTCATAACCTTAATACAGACCTGTAACTCGGTCATTCTTGCATAAGATAGGCTGAACGTGTTAATCTTATCAAACTTTACCTATTTTGCAATATGTTGCAGTGGCCAGATTTACAGCATCAGAACAAAAAAAAATGTAATACGACTAGCAGAAGTATCAAAATGAAATGTGAATGGTGAAGAAAAAATGTACAAAGACTCCTAAACATTTGTACAAAAACGTGCAAATCAAATCTTGACCTTATACACTGGGAGAAGTAGTTGTCGCAGCAGGTCAGACAGGAATTTCGAAATCATAACTTTGGCCATATCCGGACAAATCGCAAACACACACACATACGCACACACTCACATTTACGTGTGTGTGTGTGTATGTGTATGTGTATGTGTATGTGTATGTGTATGTGTATGTGTATGTGTATGTGTATGTGTATGTATATGTGTATGTGTATGTATATGTGTATGTATATGTATATGTATATGTATATGTATATGTATATGTATATGTATATGTATATGTATATGTGTATGTTTATGTGTATGTGTATGTGTATGAATATGAATATGAATATGAATATGAATATGTAAATATATATGTATATATATGTATATGTATAATTGTATATATATATATATATATATATATATAAGGTTTCAGGATATGAAAGTAGCATGGTTAGGGGAAGACACGTCATGCAGCCTATGAATGACCCGACTGCATGAACTAGACTGCATGATAAATGATATAAAAAAAGAGTAACAAATGCCAGCTACTTAGCTCGACACTCGACCTTTCAAAGGTTAGCAACACTGACTACTTGACAGAGAAAGAAGAGGAAGGAGAAGAAAATGAGGTTAAAAACGAAAGAAGGAGAGGGAGATGAGGATTGCGATGAAAGAGGAAGGAAAAGAATGTGAGGATTAAAATATAATAAGAAGGAGAAAGAAATGAAGAGACGATAGAGGAAAGAAAAGAAAATGGTGATCAAAACGAAAGAAAGAAAAAGGGATTAAATGAGAGACAGAGAAGAGAACATGTAATGAAAATAAGAAAGAAGGAAGACAATGGAAATGAATAAATAGTAACGATAATAATGATAATAATAATAAAAAAAAAAAACACGGTTTATCCGGTTCATTAGCTAGTCGACGTTCTACATTTGAAAATGTCACGATTTCAGGTTGCAAGAATATCTGGGGCAGATAATAGATAATTACTAGAATATGACCAATCCTTTTCTTTTAAATGCCCTGAAGAATTTTGCTGGCAAAAAATATCTATAGGATTTTCTTTCTTTGAAATAGAAATCGATGAAAAATTACGAAATATAGTGATAAGCAGCCATCTTATAAAATAAGTAACAACGATTAACTATATATAAAAGAGGTAGACAAATACGCGAAGCAGTGATACAAAATACAAATTACAACAGAGAAATAGAAATCCTTTTACAGTTATTAGCAACGCGTTTCCATTTTTGTAACGTCTGATTACAACAGAACACGTCAGCTGAGTCTGGTAAAAAAAGGCACAGAACTCGAGTGGTCTGACTGATTGTGAATGTTGAAAACCTCAGAGTACGACCTAATGAAATGTTGCAGTTCAATCATTTGTTTAAACAAAGATTTTGAAGCTATTCTCTGTATTCATTTTTATTATGAAGGAGAGAGAAAGAGTGAGAGAGAGAGAGAGCGAGAGAGAGAGAGAGATATATATATATATATATATATATATATATATATATATATATATATATATATATCCATATATATATATACATATATATATATATATATATATATATATATATATATATATATATATATATCCATATATATATATATATACATATATATATATATATATATATATATATATATATATATATATATATATATATATATATATATATATATATGGAGAGAGGGGAGATAGAGAGAGAGTTGCCGAAAGGGAGGCCAACATATAAAAAGACAGATAGAGAGAGAAGAGATTGAAAGAGAAGCGAAATAGAAGAGAGAGAGAGAGAGAGAGAGAGAGAGAGAGAGAGAGAGAGAGAGAGAAAGAGAGAAAGAGAGAGAGAAACAGAGTAACAAGCGACATCACACCAACCGGACTAAGACTGTTCCTAAATAACAGGATATCTACCCATAAAAGAGACAAAATATGATGGCTAAAAATATAGAGATTCTTCGCAACTCATAATATACGATAACCACACTATTTTTGTCAGTAGTCAGGATGAATCATTACAATGGACTAGTCTACGAATACGTTTAAAAGAGAAAGGGAGAGAGAGAAGAGATCGAAAGAGAAGCGAAATGGAAGAGAGAGAGAGAGAGAGAGAGAGAGAGAGAGAGAGAGAGAGAGAGAGAGAGAGAGAGAGAGAGAGAGAGAGAGAGAGAGAGAGAGAGAGAAAGAGAGAGAGAGAGAGAGAGAGAGAGAGAGAGAGAGAGAGAGAGAGAGAGAGAGAGAGAGAGAGAGAGAGAGAGAGAGAGAGAGAGAGAGAGAGAGAGAGAGAGAGAGAGAGCAAAAGAGAGCGAAAGAGAGAGAAAGAAAGAGAGAGAGAGAGCAAAAGAGAGCGAAAGAGAGAGAAAGAAAGAGAGAGAGCGAAAAAGAGAGCGAAAGAGAAAGAAAGAAAGAAAGAAAGAAAGAGAGAGAAGGCAGAGAAAGAAAGAAAAAGAGAAACAGAAAGAAAAGAGAGAATAAGGGGGAAGAGAAAGAGAGAAGAGAAATACAGAAAAAAAAAATAGAGAGAAAGAGAAAGAAAGAGGAAGAAGAAAGAGAGAAACGACGAAAGAAGCACACACAGACACACACTAAAAGGCCGAGAAGACAGAGAGAGAGAAAAAGATAATGGAACCGGACGTGAAGGGATGTGAGCGAAGGGTTCAAGACGAGCAAGTCCCCGTGTGGGCATCCCTGATCAAACGGCCTCTGCAACTCCAACTGTACCTCAAGGCTGCTTGGCTCAGGGGATTGATAACGAAGAAAAACATACTAATTAAAAGGAAAACAAACAAGCGAGAGTATATACCAACAATAAGTATTAACGCACATGTATATTTATTCATCTGCGCCTATGCATGTTGACCAAGATAGCAATGTGTACGTTCGATAACTTCAAGAAGTCTTGCGCATTAATCCATTAAACAGGTAAACGATAAAAAGGAACAATAAATTTGAGTAGAGGAATGATATAAAAAAAGAGAAAAACGTCGAAGAAAGGAAGATGAAGAAAAAAACTAAAAAGAAGGATTAAAAAAAAAAATGAAAATCCTCGCCCGAGCATAACGGAGGGAATCACTTTGTTTTCTCGTCTTGGGTAAATATTCACACTTTCCGCGATTGTAAACGCCTCCAGTGCATACAAAGGCCGGCCGCCTGTGCTCCCTTTTGCACTTTATTTAGAGTACATTTCTTAAAGGATTTGTTTTATTCCGGTCCATTCTGTGCGATTTATCCGTTCTTCACTAGATGGCGCCTATAGTTTTGTTTTTGTTTGTTAAGTTTTGTTCATGTTCATCTTTATTGCGTCTCTTTTCAACACCGGCTTGTACCCTTTTTGTTCTTCTGCTTATTAATATTCATCAGTAATTCCTCTGAGTTCTTTTGGAACACCGGAAAAGGCAAAGTGTAAATGCAGATCATTGACACCGAAAAGAAAATAAGAACGTGTATGCCTACAACCACCAAACCTGAACAGTGTTTACTTTTTAGAAACGATCAGCCATTATTTCCTCTCTCTCTCTCTCTCTTACACTATCTACCTGCCCACTCTCCTCTCCGCTTTCTGCTTTCTACGCGTTTCGTTCAGTTAACTCTCACATGATCGAGTCTCTAAATTTTCCCCGTTTGTATAGTCTCTTCTAGACTTTCTGTGCCTTTCTCTCAGTTTACTCACACACGCTTAGCTCAGTTTGCTAATTTTCATTTCCTCTTGCTGGCTTTCCTTCCCGCTTTCTGCGCATTTCGCTCAATTTACTCTCACACATTTCACCTCAGGTGCTTATTCTATTTCCCAATTGTCAATTCTCATGCTTGCATCCGACGCATTTCGATCATTTTTCTCCCTCTCACTATGCTCAAAGCAGTTATTTTTCTCTCTATTTTCCTACATATAGTTAGACAGAGCAGAGAATACACGGGAACTTATACTTACATGACTAAGTTCTGCCGAGTCTCACGTTTCGTACCGAATTGATATACAACACCATAAAAACCGTTTTAATATCCGAGTTTTACGGAAATTAACTGTACCCTGGACATAAACACAAAGAACGCGAATTCTCGCCGCGGCTTTGTTTGTTTGTTCTTTGTTAACGTGCTTAATTCAAACCAAGGTCGTTGTAAGTAACGCACGCATCAATTATTCATTGTGACTTGAAACATTTGCATAGAAAATATGTCCGTAATTATTCCGTTCCCATCATTACATCCCGCTTTTTTGCTCTGATTAGCGACGTTATGAGATTTCTAAGAAAAACCATGAAATGCAAATTTTCCTTGGCTACAAAATCCCTTCCTCCATTTTTCGTTTATCACAGAAATACCGTTATCCCAACCTTTCGTTTAGTCTTTGGGGTATACTAGTATATTCATCTTTTTATCATCTGTCGTATTATTACACATATTTCTTCCAAGTTACCATAAGCACTTTCAAAAGCCAGTGAAGTGTTGTTACTTCCTATATAATCAACGTTGTCGTGATGATCCCATAACTTATTTCTAAGTTCTTTTAGGTTTTATACAAGCCGTATTTCTACTTGTCATTTTCTTTATCTCCTGCCAGTCATTCCCTTGAAATAGCCGATGTTTTGCTGTTGTTGTTTTTTTTATCACGCTGATTTTTTCTGTTATCCGTGTGTCTTT
>BOPN01000051.1:838131-843131 GCA_017312705.2 Penaeus japonicus
GCACAAAAACAAGCTAGAATTTACTTTATAAACAAAAAATAAGACTAGTTACATCCATCCTAGGCTATCGCTAATCTTAGCAAGAACCGCTAAGACTCTTCCGAGGTTATAAGTAGGAGCAAAAAGGTGTCGTGAGCGTCACTCTCTCTCTATGAAAGGAAGAGGGCGGAAGGAAGGGTAGGGGGTGAGGGGATAGGGGAGGGAGGGGGAAGGAATGGGGGGTTCAAGTCGTGATCTGCTACGTGGAAATACCTCTATGAAAGAGGTGGAGGGGGGGGCGGATTAAAAAAAGTAAGCAATCGAGTAGAAATAGTTCTACAAAAGGAGGGGGGGAGGGAAACGAGTCTCGATCTGTCACATGTCAAATATGTAGAGTCACGTAGAGCCAGTCAGGAGAGTGGCAGCCAGCCAATGACATAAGGGGAGGAGGGGGGGGGGGGGTTATGCATGATATTCGTGTCGTAACCTCTGCCCCCCCCCCCCACCTCGAAATACCTCCCATGAATTACGTAACGCGCGTCAAAGTGTTGGAGTAGCGAGGGATGAGGGGAGGGAGGGGAGGGAGGGGGTGAGAGGAGGTGAGGGAGGGTCATAAAGGTAGATACTGTTTTTTTTTTCTTTTTTTTCTCTTTTTTATTCAGAGATGGCGATGGAGAGATGAAGGTGAAGGGGATGTTGATGATGATGATGATAATAGTAACAACAATTATCATAATAATGATGATAATAATAATGATAATAATATTTAATGATGAATTAGTATGAAGACGAAAGAATGAATCGAAATAATCTACTAAGTGAAAGAGTGAATATAATGAAACAGAATACATAAATCACCTTAATGATTTAAGAGGACAAAAGCGAAATGAAATAATTATAAGAAAATATAAGATGACGAAATCAAGACTCGGCAACCCAAAACAAAAATAAAACAAGGACAAAAGCAAGTGCAAAAGCGCAAATATCTACAAATATTTCATTCCAAAGCGTCTAAAATACAAGAACCAACACAGCTACCCAAGGACGCACATGAAAAAAATGACTATCGTTTCGGATCAGAAAAAATAAACACATGTGTATATACATATATATTTCCCCTCCTGAAATTTACGTCTACAGGGGAGAAAAAAATATAGCACGTTGTCGGCACGATGGCTAGGTAATGACAAAGGTGACATAATCATAAATTTTGGGATTCATTTTATGCTTAGCGAGCGCGCGGGGAAACACGGTAGAATGAAGGCTTTTGTGCGGTTGTTACGCTCGGTCCGCCATCTTGTCTCCACAATGGCTAAATAAATCACCTAACTACGATTATTTCTGTTGTGTTTTCTTTTCTATTTACCCATTCTTGAGTGGGGGGAGGGTATATAATTTTGCATTATATAAAAATTCCATATACTATTGCCTCTTGCTTTAATTCTCTTCAATAATAATAATTTTAAAAAATCACGGTGAAAATAAGCCGAACCGCAGCCCTGAAACCCGACCTCTTCACGGCCGCAATATTCACGTTAACATCAGTAGAGGAGGCGGGTGTGTGTCGTACCTTTTCCTGTTATTTTCGCGGTGAGCTTTCACGGGATAAATGTGTCATTGATTTTATAGGTATGAGGGAGGGAGGGAGTGAGGGAGGGAGGGAGGGAGGGAGGGAGGGAGGGAAGGAGTGAGGGAGGGAGTGAGGGAGGGAGGGAGGGAGGGAGGGAGGGAGGGATCGAAGGAGAGAGGAGGCGAAAGAAAAATAGGGAGGGGGGGGGGGGAGAAAAGAGGATGAAGAGCAGGGTAAAGATCGATATATAGATATGGATCAATAAATCGACAAATAGAGATAGATTGAGAGAAATTCTGGAAGAATGGAAGGAAATAGGCAGAAAAAGAAGGAAAAGGAGCATCTAGGAAAGAAAAGGAAACAAGTAGGGAAGGGAGATCGACAAAACAAAGAGAAAAATAAAAGGAGAGAAAAAAATATATAGACTATTCAATTAATGATGATCTAATAACATCAATAACAATAAATCACTATGACAATATCAATAGTGATAATGATGATAATGATGATAATAATCATAACAATGATAGTAATAATCATAATAATAATGATGATGATGATGATGATAATGATAATAATAATAATAATAATAATGATAATAATACGAGCAGTAACAATAACAATAATACCTGATAATAGGGATCACAATAGCAACAATAATGATATTGATGATCATAATAACAATAAGGATATTAAAAATAATAATAATAGTAATGAAAATAAAATCACCAACAACAATGATAATAACACATTCACAAGAGAGTCAGAAAGACCATATAGATAACAAGAACGACATTTCCAATAACATTTCCCACTCACATTTATTTTCCCTCCGAACCCTTTACGACACAGCCACAAGAACTAGTCTCAAAAGCCCTTAATCAGAGACCGGACACATGAATGATACGAAGCTGATAACATAGTCACGGTTTCTCTGCAGGTCATTATAAAGTCATTAGGTTGATGGTCCTTGTGTCGTAGTATTTATCTTATATTGATTTGTATATTTTTCGATCTACTGGAAAAAAATAAAATGTTGTATGCGACTCTTTAAAACTCTGATGTAAATTGGTATTCATATTTAGGAGCCTGTGGTGATCTTTAAGGTCCATAGCTAGCGATAGTAATAACATTATGATGATTATATCACTGGTATTTGACTTTCATGGTATCTGATTTTTGCATATGATTATTATATCTTATATTCCTCGCCATTATTTTGTATCTTTATATCCGCCCTCCATTTTATTACTTCCTTCCATGCTGTTATTTCTCTCATTCCCATTTATGATAGAAGAGACATCAGGACCTTCAAAAATCAATAAATTCGCCCCAAAGATGGTAATGATGGAGTGGAACCCGCGCGCGCGCGCCCTTTGCCCTTTGGTTGCAGTTTACCTCGTGACCCTTGCGAAGGCGTTCGGGATTTCGTCACTCGTCGCCCACCAGAGCCATTGTTCAGGGCGTGTGTCCCAGCAGGAGGCAGGTGGTCTCTGGGGGAACGCCTGTCCTGCAGGAGGTGAGGCACCCTGAGAGCACCTGCTCGTGCAGAAGGCCTTACAAAGGGGGACAACCCGGTTACATCTGCCCTGCGAGCGGTCGGGACTTTGTAGGAACACCCACTGATTATAGATGACTAAAATTAATTCATGTTCGTCAGTGAAATTGAATAACCAACTTGTATTACTGCAAACATTTTTATTTGAGCAATTTTCAATGAATATTATCTACTGTATATCTTAAAAAAAAATTCACTTAATTGGCAAAGAAGCTTCTATATCTCTCTCTCTGGGTCTTAGCACATCGAAGGGTCATGCACGTCTCGTGTGTGTCCGGGATGTGGTAACTAGCACGAGGTTATCGAGCAGATCCCTCCCCTTCTAACCGGCCCGATCCTCGCTTATCCGGACTGCAACTTTCCTCTTGCCCGGTTTTTTTTATCGCGACACACATCATCCTGTCATTTTTTTATCCTCTTTTCAAACTTCGTGAATTTGAGCACCCTTGTAATCCCCTGTAAGTGGCTTCCAGAACCGTTCGAAACCTTAAGACGAGATCGAATTCTATTGATTTGATTTTGTTATCATTCCTCTGTCGTTTATTCTAATACCGTTCACTTTCTCTTCCACAACGCCGTATGCAACAGTCTTCTGGATTCCTTACCCACTTCCCTTATTTATCAGTATTCAACGTAATTCTACCTATCCTTTGATCATTCTCTCGATATCTCTTTCCTTCTTTGCTCTCCTCCCTCACCAGGAGCTTAACGGGAAACTCACAATGCACATCTCGAACCCTGTTTTTCAGGTTTGCGTTCCTCTGACCATTTAGATGCTAGTCCAATGAGCTTCTCTTGCTGATGTGAGTGTAGGACGACGTATGGCTTTGGGTGAAGAAAGGAAGTGTTTGAAAATCTTTCTTCTGTGGTTCTTGGATTTTGTATAATTCCTCTTGTCTCACTCCCTCTTACGCTTTAAATCTTTTCTGAATCATTCTACAACCTTCTATTCTCATTTTCTTTTTTTAACCCCTGCTTTTCCCTTGTCTCTCTCTCATCCCCTCCCCTCCCTCCCCTACTTCTTTCTCACCCTCCCCTTCCCTCCTCCCTTAACTCTACCCACCCTTCCCATTCATTTCCCCACCTTTCCCTTCCCTCTTACCCCTTCGTTACTCTCTCCCCTCTCCCTCTTACCACTCCCCTTAACTTTTACCCTTCCCTTTCTCTCCTCCCCCCCACCCTCTCCCTCTTATTCCACCCCTTAACTCTTCCTTCTCCCCCCCCTCCCCCTCCCCCCGTCCATCACCCAGTGCCCCCGAACCGCAACTTCCTCTGCACCGAGCGTCACCCCATGCCAACGCGACCGGCCGTCCCGTTACCTCAACTCTGCTTGTGCGGGTCAACTATCCTGCTCAACGGTCTTCCTCTCCCGATTACCTACTGAACGGGTACTGTAAATCCTCGTTCACTGTCGGATTGTTGGATCACGGCCAGTGATTTTTTTTTTCTTAATTCTTCCGTTGATTCTTTTTACATGTCATGTTACGGGAATATCTGTATAAAACGGTAGAGGACAAGATCATATATTTCACACACACACGCACACGCACACATATAGATAAGTGTGTGTATGTATATGTATGTATATATATACATATATATATATATATATATATATATATGTATGCATACACACATATAAATATATATATGTATACATACATACATACACATACACATACACATAAACACACGCACACACACATATATATATATACTGATATAAAAAATCAACATTCTAACCTCTTCTCGCGTAAAAAAAAAAAAACAATATTACTTTAGTAGATTTCCTTCGTGACTGGATCGTTTTCAGTCCGTCTCTCGGCTCGTTTTCTTCTCTCCATTATCGGGTCATGCTCTATTTCCCTTCCGCCTTTGGCACTCACTTGGCGG
>BOPN01000051.1:848131-855631 GCA_017312705.2 Penaeus japonicus
AACAACTGAATAAAGGACTAAAATAGAAAGAAACAAACAAAAAAAGAAGACGAGGATAATATGTGGAATCACAACACCCATAGTAAATATATCAACGTAGATAAATATGTATAGGGTAACATTTAAATAATCCCAACAGATAATGGAAGAAGAAGAGGAAGAAATATAAGAAGAAGAAGAAAAAGAAACAGAAAAAGAAGGAGGAAGAAGATGAAGAGGTAGTCGAAGATGAAGATAAAGTAGAAAGAAGAAGAAAAAGAAAAAAGTTGAAGCTAAATGTAAAGGCATACGAGTATACGAAAAAACAAGAGTACAGGTAATGGGGGAACGTAAGAGGCTGACCACACCGTAACAGGAAAGCTGACGAGATTAAAAACACAGGTAACTGACAAGCCGGAGGCAGGAGGAGCACAGGTAGTCGGGCAGCAGGAGAAATTAACCAAGTGGATAATGGGTGAATGAGAGGGTTGGGGGGGGGGGGGGGGGCAGGAGTAGAGGGGCAGAAAAAGGGACAGTTAACAACAGGGATGAAAAGTAGGTCAGCCTGGATAATTAACATGTCTGTTTGGATAAGAAGGATAGATGAAGAAAGAGAAGAGGTGGAATCAGAGAGGTTGTCAAGTATGTCATTATATCATTTGGTGTAATGCGATAAAGAGCAGTAGGTGTTATTATGGCAAAATAAGGTCAATGGCATTTGATCGGATGAACCTGAACTGCAGGAAATACAATAGAGAGAGAGAAAAATATAAAGAAAAAAAAAGTAAAAGAAAAGAGAAAAGAGTTTTTTTTTAAAGTGAAAACGGGAGTCAGAAACCGAAACAAACAACAAGAACAAGAACAAGAACAAGAACAACAACAACAACAAAATCCACAAAAGAGATTACACTGTTCAACCATTAAAGCGTCCACAAGTGATATGGCGCCGACACACTTCCTCTCCAAACTAGCATTAAAGCCGTTTTCTCTCCCCGCTGATGGATGTCTTGTGGATCTACGTGAATCTCGATAAACTGTGTCGGATCGAAAGAAAATGTTGGCTTGTGCAATTACGATCAATCCAGCTTGTTTGTTTGGCTTTAACCTGATTAGCCGGCACGTGAGGATAGGTTACTGACCTCTTGTATACAGAGGTAATGGGAAGTTACTCTTGCATACAGGAGATACACAAACACACAAACGTACACACGTATATATAGAAAGGAGGGAGAGAGCGAGAGTGAGGAGAGAGAGAGGGAGGGAGGGGAGGGAAGGGAGAGAGGAGAGAGAGAGATAGAGAGAGAGAAAGATAGTGAGAGAGAGATAGTGAGAGAGAGAGAGAGAGAGAGAGATAGTGAGAGAGAGAGAGAGAGAGAGAGAGAGAGAGGGAGGGAGAGTATCGAGGAGAAAAGATGAGGACAGAAAGAGGGAGGAAAGGGAGAGGGAAAGAGAGATAGAGAAAAAAAACAGAAACACAATCTTATTTACTTCGCCCACTGACGCCTATTTACACACATACACCTTCTCTCTTATCCACACAAACAAATACACTCATAGCACATACATGCAAATACACTCACCCACTCGCCCCAAATATAAAGACGCCCCCCAAAAACAATACCCCAACCCCCTAAAAAAAACTTTCGCGACTGCCCTCTTCCCCGTTAAAGAAAAAACACCAGCTTGACGTTGAAGAATTTCCCCCAAAAAGCCAAGTCAAGATCCCAGTCAAGTGTGTCAGCAGCATCCCGTAAGACTCACGTTCTTCAAGTTTCTATTGACGTGGGGGAGGGGGGGGGGTCGTATTAAGTGGGCCTTAAGTGACTAGGGTGACTGAGTGGGTTTCACAGGGTGGGGAGGGGTGTAGGGGGTTGGAGGAGGAGGAGGGGGAAGAAGAGAAGGAGGAGGAGGAGGAGGAGGAGGAGGAGGATGAGGAGGAAGTGGAGGAGGAGGAGGAAGAGAAGGAGGGGAGTCTATCCCATTCCGGACCCTCAAATAAGTTAGATAGATAGATAGAGAGAGAGAGCAAAAGAGAGAGAGAGAGAGAGAGAGATAGAGAGAGAGATGGAGAAAGAGAGAGACAGAGATTAATAAAATAGAAACATGGGAAAGATAAAGAGAGACAGACAGCCCAAGATAGGAAGAAAAATAGGACTGCCCCACTTACAAACCCCTTTACGATAGTCAGGCCCGGTACCAGGAGCGGACGATGGTGATCTCCAACACATACGATTACAACCATAAAAATCACCACTTTATTGCCATGGCCTCGTTAGCATAACAACTGCAATGATGATCGTGATGGTGACTTTGGTAGTAAGGATGATGATGATTTTCAAGATAATGCTTTGGAGATTATACTGATCAAGCGGATTCCAATAGTGATATTTTCCATCATAATTCATATGCATTTTGACTTGTAATAAGTCCAAAGTGCGTCTATATGCATATGTATATATGTATGTATGTATGTATGTATGTATATATATATATACATACATACATACATACATACACATACACACATACATACAAACAAACACACACACACACACACACACACATATATATATATATATATATATATATATATATATATATATATATATATATACATATATATATATATATATATATACATTCACACATACTCATATATATATTCTTTCTACTCTTCCGCTTTTTCATTTTTTTCCTTCTTTTCTTCTTAATCTTTCTCTTGCCCTATATATCCACTGATTCACGAGAATTAAGCAATGCTCACAGACAGTCGGTACACACTCAACGTAAGTGCAAGCCTGCAACACCAGACCATCCTCCAAAGCCACCAGGAAATATAATAAAGATGATGTAATACTCTTTACACTCGACTAAGACAATGCACAATACACACGCGGAGACAGGGAAATGGGAGATAGAGAGAGAGGGAAGAAAAAAAAAAAGATGAAGGAGATAGAAGAAGAAAAAAAGGAGACAGTTTTATGTTTGTGTGTGTGTAGGCCCGTGCATGGATCCTGATAGGTAGAGATATAGACAGACTTTTTTGATAAATGGGAGATAGGAGAGGAAAGGAGAGTAGAGGAGAGAGATAGAGAAGGGGAGGGGGGAAATAGAGCGAAATAAGGAAAGAAAGGAGACAACGCGAAGGAGATCGTGAGAAAGAGAGACAACGAGAAAGAGACCGCGAAAGAGAGAACGAGAGATAAAGCAGAGAAAGAGATACGAAACCAAGAAAGACGCAAACAGGTAAATACGAGAGAACGAGAAATAGAAAGAGAACGAGAAACGAGAGGTTCCCAACCCCACAGCAAACCCAAGCGTCCAGTCCTTGAGTCGAGGTTAAGCCGAGAATCTGGGGTGTGAATTCTCCCCCCTCCCCTCCCCTCCTCCATGCGTCCTCCGTGCGGCGACATGCGTGTAATGGCTTCTCGACCATGCGTCACTGACAGTCTGTGGGAGGGCTTGTCATGCGCCTCCCGTGCGTATTATTTTTCTCCGTTGTGATCTTGTGTTCGGTTTTGTTAATGCTGTTATGGACTGGGTGATCTGAATCATATCTTTTTATTACTGTTAGGAATGCCGTTATTATCATCAGTTTTTAATCATTATGTGCCTACGTACATACAGGCACGTGCGCATGTGTAGTACATTCATATACACGCTGAGTACATCCACACGCACCTACTTACTCGCGTGTGAAGAGTACATTCATTTGCAATTTCTTCTTGTTTATATCGTCCCCGAAACTACTAACCACAGCAGACATCAGAAGAGAGAACGACGCCACAGAAAATCATAAAACGAATCGAAAATTGTTAAGCGTTAAGCGTATTAATATACGCGCGAAAAGGGGTTTCTTTATTCTAACAAACGGGGAGACTAGTAATTTACGATAGTTGTTTGGTTAACCGTAAAAACTATCTGTCTGTTTGCGTCTCTCTCTCTCTCTCTTCATTTTCCCGCTCATCACTCTCTCTCGCTCTCTTCCTCAATGTATCTATTCATATTTGATTTTTTTTTTCTTTCTCAATCTCTCTCTCACTGACCCCCCAACCCCTCCCTCTCCTTCTCCCTTCAACCTCCCTCCAACCTCTCAAAATCACTCCTCCCTTCACCCTCCCTCCTACCTCTCAAAATCACTCCTCCCTTCAACCTCCCTCCTACCTCTCAAAATCACTCCTCCCTTCACCCTCCCTCCTACCTCTCAAAATCACTCCTCCCTTCAACCTCCCTCCTACCTCTCAAAATCACTCCTCCCTTCAACCTCCCTCTTACCTCTCAAAATCACTCCTCCCTTCAACCTCCCTCTTACCTCTCAAAATCACTCCTCCCTTCAACCTCCCTCCTTCCTCTCTAAAATCACTCCTCCCTTCAACCTCCCTCCTTCCTCTCTAAAATCACGCACTCACGCTCAGCATGATGCCTGAAAGATGCTTCTCTCTGAGCCAAATGACCACTCGTCCCGGACTGAGATTAACCACCTTAGAGCGAAATATATTAATGATTCTTTTTCGTGAGAATAGAGTCACGAGGGAGAGAGTTGTGAGATGGGTTGACTGTTATTGGATTAAGAACATTTTCCGTGAGAAGGGAAACATGATCGAAAGGGGGGGATTGGGGGAGGGGGGGAGGGGGAGGGGCAGGGAGGGAAAAGGAAAGAGATAGAATCAGATGATGGGGAGATATAAATATGGAGAAAGAAAGAGAGCGGGGGGGAAGAGTCGGAGGAAAAGAACAAAGAAGAAAGAAAATGAATACGGAAACATGAAAACTATCTCCTTTTCTAGAACTATAACTTCATGAATCTAAAATCGGAGTCGATAAACAGTAAAGACAAATGAATAGATAAACAAGCAAATAAAACACAAATAAGCTAATTAAAGAAATCCTCAAACTAATGACGTCACTTCCACTAGCTCTAAGTTGTCTATAGACGTTGGCTGTCAGTTGATACGCTCCGCCCATTTCCGGGATTTAGTGCATGTTCGGAGTTAGTTATTTTTTCGTTTGTTTTATATCATCTCGCATTATCTTAACAATCAAACATTACATGGGTTTGATGTACATCTTATATTTCAAATACTGACATGATAACGAATATGAATTAAAATAAGCACCGGCTAGATAGGTTTCGTTTTTAAAATCTTACTTTATTCGAATCTGTACATATGTGTAAATTATTTCCTTTTGAATACATTATACAAATGAATATCATGTGATATTTGAAATAAATTAAGTTATTCTTATGAGCAGATCTGGATACAATCATCTGGCGTTAAAACTTCCAAAGAGTTTAAGTCTGCTTTTTATTTATCATCACTTGTTCCTAATACATCCGGATAACAGACTAAAAAGCATTACACACGAGAGAGAGAGAGAGAGAGAGATTTCTGTCGAATAAAAAAACGTATCATATCATCGGAAAAGACGCAAGTTTAAAAATTGATAAGAAATTAATGATTCACTTTTGCCAATGTTATTTCATGCGCAGTTCGTACTTCTCTTATCTTCACGTTCACCTTTTCCCTTGCGCGAAGGCCACTCAAATGCCACAACGAATGATGTTTAAAAGCCATTTATGCATCGATGATTCTATCACCTTTGAAAAGTGAGCGAGTTTAGGAAATATATATATATATATCTAGTATTGTTTTGCTACTGTTGTTGCTATTGTTGTTTTCATTTTTGTTTATCATTTCATCATTATCATTCATCATGCTAATTCATCATGTTACTTTGTTCTGATTCTACGATTCTACCCTTTTTCTTAATACTTATCTTACATCTATTCATTTCCTATAGACACACACACATATATACACACATACATACTTATATATATACATATCCATACATATATATATATATATATACATATACATACATATAATATATATATATACATATACATTATGTGTGTATATATATATATATATATATATATATATATATATATATACATATATATACACATTTTGTATATATATATATATATATATATATATATATCATAATTTACATATGCATGCGTGTGTATTTGCACGTAAATTCTAACCACAAAAGGGAAAATTATTTCAGGGGGAAAACAAGTAAAACAAAATGAGTTCTCTTGGTACTCACTGATACAGAAATTGCGTTTCCGGAAAATATCGGAGGGTTAAGTGAGAATCAAGACCTCCTTGAGATAATGATAAAAAAGACGAGAGAGAGAGAGACAGAGAGAGAGAGAGAGAGAGAGAGAGAGAGAGAGAGAGAGAGAGAGGGAGAGAGAGAGAGAAAATCAACAAAAGTTGATAATAAAGTAACGAAAATAACGTAAAAAATAATGCTAATACTAACGACAACAATAATGATAATAAGATAACAATACCAGCAACAATGATGATGATGAAGACAATGAAAATAAAGATGATAAAATAATAATTATTTTAAACATGATCATAATAATAATAATAATAGTAATGATAATAATGCTATCAATAAAAATAATAATATTGAGTAATAATGATAATAACAATAACAAAATAATCCTAACAATACTGCGCGGCCGTTCAAGAACGAAATACCTCAACGGCTGAAGTGAAAATATGCTAATGACCGTCATCAAGGCTTTTAAGACGCCTGGACGTCTTGCACTATATAATTCCGAGTCAAGTCGAGGACAAAACCTCCTCGTTCCTCTAAATAGACTCGTGTTTTGTATATTCTAGAGAGAAAAAAAAAGGAAAGCCATTTTGAAAACGATGCTCTTCCGTGTAATTTTCATGTATGTATGACTCATCTCACTTCCTCTAGAAAAAAAGACGAAGATGTAGAATCATAAGCATCTGTTGATATTGTTTTTCACTCTAAAACGTTTTATGGCCAGGTATCCATACATAAACGCAGTCGCAGTCACACACACACACACACACGCACACACACATGTGGGTGGGAAGAACCGGTCCCGAAATACTTTCTCTTTTCCGCCTCCCTCGCTGCTCCCTCACGACGCCCGGTGTTATGGCGTCCTTTCACTTTCCTCTACACGATGCTTTGGTTCAGCCTATTCCTCCTTTTTGAAATTCTCCTCCTCTTTCCGGAGATCTTTTGGTTTTGTATGAAATAAGATTTTTATTTGTAGTCCTATTAGCTAACGGCTTCGGAATGCGTTTAAGCGATCGTGTTTTGTTTTTCTCCCTCCGAAGTGGTTGGCCGGTGACTGCGTCCGGAGGTACACAAAGGAAACCTGGTTCAGCTTTGGTCCCTTATGGAACCGAACTACACCTGCCTGCGGCCTCACGCGGAGCGCCTGCAAAACCGACGGTGCAACAACCCTGTCAGCTCCAGATCGAGGCGTCGCCTTAAAACTTCTTGCTAAATATTGCATGCAGTCTTGCATTCCAAACATCCACTGGCTACCACAGCTACCTCAGCTCTTACTACATGATTACAAGCGTGTGATTTTCCAAGTTAACCCGTAAAAATGTTTACAATTAAAAATAAAGAGATAAAGGGAGAGAGAGAGAGAGACCGACAGAG
>BOPN01000051.1:863131-880631 GCA_017312705.2 Penaeus japonicus
ATTAAACACTGGAACGTGCATTACTACTTGAAACGAAGGTTACTGGTAAAAAAAAGATATTGAGAGTAAAAGGAGTAAGAGAGAATGCGAAAATAAAGAAAGGGAAAAAAAGGGGGAAGAATGTCGGTTTTCTTCCTAGTTTAAGAAGCAGATCATTAGCTTGAAAGTTTACCCTCAGTGTGGTTCTCGGGAGATGGAAGATGGCAAACATGTGGGCGTGTGGCTGTGCCTGTGGCTGTGGCTGGCTGGCTGGCTGGCTGTCTGTCTGTCTGAATGGAGATTGATCGTAGGGTAGAAAAAAATAAAAATAAAGAGAAAAAGATAGCGATAAAAGTCGAGGAAGAGAGACCTACAGTCACACAGACCGCCAAGAGACAGAAAAAGATTTGAGTCTGTTTCTTCCACCCGACGCCCCTCTGAAGGCACCAGCATCACGCCCTGGTGAGTCCCGCAGCCAACCCTATAATAACCTTAACTTCACTTTCCTCTCATAATTGGAATGGAGTCTCACAACGTAAAACTCAATGGGCGTAAAAGTAAAAGTCAGACTCGGTCACACAGGAGGGAATGCCGTTGACCGAAAGCACTATGCACGCTTCAATCTGTCTGGCAGTCGTCATGCAAACGAGAGGTGACCAGTGATAAGTCTTCGGTCAGTCACGGAACAAGTGGAACGCGTAAAGCCGCTGACCAGTCACTGAATAAAAGGGAAAAGATAAGTCATCGACCAGTCACTGAACAACAACAGATGGCAATAAGTCGTTAATCAGTCATCATGCAAACAGAAGATGGTGTCACTTATCAGTTGATCCCAGCTGCTTACTCTGTGGGTCGCGGCGTCTCCGCGGACGTACGCAAGCCTTACCTGTTGGATAAGAAAAAAGTTATATTAATATTTGGGCATAAATACTAGGGGGGTGGGGGGAAGGACGGAGAGAGAGGGAAGCAAAGACAGAAATAGATAAATAGAGAACGCATGGAAGCTGAGAGAGAAAGCATGATGAAAGAAGAGAGAGAGAGAGAAACATGGAAAGAGAGAAAGAGAAACGCGTGGGAAACACACGCGCATACCTCCCATCAACTTAAAACAAATTACAGGTTCATTAATAGGGGCAAAAACCAATGCAATATGGCCGGAAGTCGGGAGCATTACCCTGGAAACGCCACTCTTCCTTACTACACCCCCCCCCCCCTAAAGAAAATAGGGGTTGGGACTCAAGAAGCATTTTCCAAGGTGACACTCCGCTAATTCGCAAAAACATTCGCGTGAATATAATAATGAAAGGGGGAAGGGGGGAGGGGAGTGGAAAGGATAGAGGGGGAGGGAAAGGGAAGAGTAGAGAGGAATGGTCGAGAGGGAAAAGGGGAAGGAGAGGGATGGGTAGAGAGGAAAGTGGAAAGGGCAGGGCAGAAATGGGAGGGAGAAAGGGTAGAAAAGGAGAGGGAAAAGAAGGGGGTAGAATGAGAGGGAAATAGAAAATAATAGAAAAGGGAGACGGAAGGTGGAGAGGGAAAGGGAAGAGTAAGGGAAGGGGGAGGAGAGTGAAGGAAGGGGGAGGGGGAAATAGTAAGGGTAGAAATGGAATAAGGAAGAGAAGAGGGTGACAGAAAGGGTGGAGAAGGGGAGATGGGAGAAGTGGGTATAAAGGGAGAGAGGGAAAGATTAAAGGTAGAAATGGGAGGGTGAAGGGAAGGGTTAAAAATGGAGGAAGAAGAGAAAGAAAAGATAGAAAAGAGTAGACGGAGGGAAAGAGAGGGAGGAGGGAAGTGTAAGGGTAGAAATAGGATTTGGAATGGGAGAGTAGGAACGAGAAGGCGAAAAGAAGAGTAGAGGGGAGGGGTGGGAGGAGGAGGAGGAGGAGGAGGAGGAGGAGGAGGAGGAGGAGGAGAAGGGGGAGGAGGAGGAGCAGCAACAGCAGATGTAATTACCAGTTAGTACTTAATTGGGGACGATTTGTTCAACCTGCCGTATAGTCCTACTTTTTTTGCTTGTTTTTGTTATCTTAATGGGGATGGTCGGATTGACATGGTTCTTAAGAAAACTTTGAACTTTGCTGTTACGTTTTCGTTGTTGTTATTGTTGCTCTCTGAAAAAAACTGGTATTCTACCTTATCAAATTTCCTCGCTTGGGATTACCCGTGATCTCAAGTTTCGTCCAATAATCTCTAACTTTCATGAAATATCTGCATCTTCATTATGATTATGATTCATTATCGTTTATTATGTCACCATCATTTTTGATTAACGTCATTATTATTCGTATCATTACCATTATCATCCTTCTCATCACATCTATAACCATTATCACATTTTTCTTTATCAGCTCTCATTATCATTATCATTTTCGGCGTGCAATATTTATTCTCATTTTTTTCTTCAAAATTCCCGCTCAAGGTGACGTCTTTGTGCTGGGTCAGTTTCCACACCCGAGGGCCGTCTGCACTAGCCTCCGCCGTGTCCACTTTCTATCCTCGTGTTTTCTCTCTATTGTTCTCACTTTCTTTTCAATAATAATTATCAATATTGCTTAATGTATGCACCCTTCTGCTGATTATTTTCATTCGATGTATATATATAATTATGCCTTTTCTTCCCTTAATTAAATGTCCATTCCACTTCCCCCCCTCCCCCGCCCTCGCCTCCCTTCCTTAGCCTTTCCATGATTCCTGATATTCAACCTCCTTCTTAATATGGAAGAAAATGGAAGAGTTTGAATACACATAAACAATTTAGAATTCTTTTTTTAATAAGAAAATAAAAGCGAAAGTGGGAGATGCTATAGTAGGAATGAAACTAAAACTTCATCATAAAATGTAACATCATTGTAACGTAATTAACTGATAAGACAATAAATACGACGAGTGAAAGTATTAACAAAAATGTAGAGAGAAATGTCAAATAACAATGATAGAAAGAAAGTTCGGCGAGAGGATATTACTCAAGATTCACAAAGGAAATTTGCATTTTTTACTCCCACTTTATTTACGTAGACAAGTACATATACAAAGTTACAGATGCCTTATGTATATTGCACAGTATCACTATGTCCTCAGTTAGGTTAGAAATGAGAAAACAACATTGAGTTTTACAAAATCTGAAAGTCATTAGAGATTTTTCTTGAATATCATTTCCGATTTTCAAAAAATACGTCTATTGATTCCATTGCATTTCCCCTCTTCAGTGACTTAGGAAACGGAAACAATATCGCAAATTTGAAAATACACATTTTAGAAACGAAATGACGCATATTTTAGATATAGAAAAGACGATGACAAGTGCTTTTCATGTATGTCTGACATTTAGGAAGTGAAAAAATACATAGGTTATTTTCATCGACTTATTGTGTTTTCCTAATCCCATGTACTTAATCTACGAACAATAGAGTAACGGTACACTAATAACCACAAGAAGTATCTGGCAACATTCGGATCGTTACATCTTTCCTCAACTGTACGTCGATTTATTAAACAAAATACACTTCACTCACAATTTAATTCCTTAACTTATCTGCTAATATTTTTTTCTTCCTCATTATCACATAAATATAGTCATAATTACACAATGATCACCACATCAATACTAATACATCACACACCTACACCATGTTAACACCCGGATGACATGACTGGCTTCGTCGACACTCAAATTCTGGAGGTCAGAGAGACAGAGACAGAGAGAGAGAGAGAGAGAGAGAAAGAGAGAGAGAGAGAGAGAGAGAGAGAGAGAGAGAGAGAGAGAGAGAGAGAGAGAGAGAGAGAGAAAGAGAGAGAGAGAGAGAGAGAGAGAGAGAGAGAGAGAAAGAGAGAGAAAGAGAAAAAGAGAGAGAGGGAGAGATGGAGAGAGAGAAAGAAAGAGAGAAAGAAAGAGAGAAAGAGAGAGAAAGAGAGAGAGGTAAATGTTAGTAATACATAAATATGAAATAAATAGGAACTCTTCCCCTTGTGGTAAGAGATGCAACGAACACTTTAGACGTTGCCTAATGTTCAAGAGGATTAGAATGTAATTGCCTTCTCATCAAGGTAATTGCAGTAGTGGAAATAACCTTTGAGACATGAGCGTCACTTTGACCTCACGTGCCAAGGTGACCTGGTACGAGGGACTCACACAGACACACACACACACACACTCTCTCTCTCTCTCTCTCTCTCTCTCTCTCTCTCTCTCTCTCCCTCTCTCTCTCTCTGAGTAATTTAGGAAAGAGAAGAATAAATGAATGGAATACAAATGGCCTCTCTCTCATCTGCGACGTCTGTCTGTCTGGCCTCATCTTATGGAGAACGACAACCGAGCGAAAGACAGAGAAATGTTAGAAAATAAATTGAGGAAGAGACAAAACAGATATATAAATTATATGATATAGCCACAAGACAAGGACAGGTGACACATTATTAGACTTTCAGATAACAAATAATAAAGAAAATATTTCAATACGGAAAGTCTGACATCAAGTCCTAGTATAATTAAAACGAACATTGAAGTAAAGTGGGAGATGTTAATCAGAGTCAGTATTCGACAACAATAAGGGCGCTTGATGCGGTAGTGTGGCCTCGTGAACTTATTGGAATGTACCACCTTCTCCCTGACATTAAGATCTCATTGAAGTAAGAGGCAAAGACAGACGCATATATATAGATATAGATACAGATACAGATATATATATATATATATATATATATATATATATATATATACATACACATATATATATACAGAGAGAGAGAGAGAGAGAGAGAGAGAGAGAGAGAGAGAGAGAGAAAGAGAGAGAGAGAGAGTTAGATATAGAGATAGAAATATATATGGAGATAGAGGTAGATAGATGACTCCACCACTAGTACAATTCACACCATCAGTCTGAACCAGCTATTCATCTTTTGCTCACACTTTCAACAAATTGCATTATAATATAATCCATTCTTATTTCCACCCAACCTCGTTTCCTCATAAAAGGAATGAGCAAATACTGACACATACGGACACAGACACACACACGGACATAGAAAGACACATTGGTACACAAACACCCATAAACATGCAGTCACTCACACAATCATACACTGACAGACACACAATTATGCACTGATGAACACAAGAACACACGAGCATACACATACACACACACAAACACAAACACAGACATAAACACACACACACACACACGGTGACAGTATGAGTAATGAACGACCGATTCTATAGGAAAATAAGTCGCGGAGAACGCGAAAGTGTGGGATTCTGAGCCTTGTCGCACGTCGGGTATTTTCTCACGCTCTCCCGTCCCTCTCCTGTATTGTTGCATACGCTTCCTTGGCGTGACAATGCAATTGCTCGAATTCCGTTCAATGGGAGACTCGGGTGTTCTCATTACTGGTTACGTAAAGCTGAATAGGAGGAAAGTTACAAGGAATTGATTCTTGAAAATAAAAAGATCGAGGAAGAGAATATACGTGTGTGTGTGTGTGTGTGTGTGTGTGTGTGTGTGTGTGTGTGTGTGTGTGTGTGTGTGGTTAACCTCCCTGACAAGGGCCCGAACTTCTGAGACTCCAGTGATGACCCAAGAAATGGGTTGGTTGACTAGTATTACAGACATTCCACACACACACACACACACACACACATAAACAGACTTTTACTAAATAATGTCAAATAAAAAATCTCACCGTTAACAGTGTAAAGAAATTTGTATTGTTAGTGTAGAAATATCCCTGCAGGTATGTTAAAAAAAAAGTTCTGCAATGAGGTATCAGCCTCCATCCATGAACGGTAATGAAGCAATGCATGCACCGTATAGAATAACTATGATAATAGTACCAAAATGAGAATCATAACAATAAAACAACAACAATAACAGAGACAGAAATATTCCAAAGCAAACGAATCCAAGAGGGGAGTGGTTGCAGTTATGAGTGCATAACGAGGTACTATTAATGATTACGATAATAAGGATTGCAACGTTGTCAATTAGAGCAACACTGCTGATAATACTAGTATTGTTAGTAAAATTGGGTACATCCGTAATGTCTATAGTCATGATAACAGGCTTGGTGATTATAGTCATAAGCAATGGCGATTATGTAACAATAGGTGGGAAAGTGAGATAAAAACAATGAAATAATAACGATGATAACAATAATGATAAAAGTAACGGTTATTGAGAATGATGATGATGGTGATGATGATGATGATGGTGATGGTGTAGGCGTAGGTGGATGTGGAGGTGTAAGTGGAAATGGAAATGGAAATGGAAATGGAGATGGAGATGAAGATGGAGATAATGAAGACGGAGATTCAAATCAAGAGAAACAAACGAAAGAAGTAAAAAAGAAAGGTTGGAGAAGAATGCGAAGCCGAGGAGAAGAGAACGCGTGGCTGGAAGTGAAAGCTCCGATTTTGCTTGAGAGGTGAACGTTCAAGACCGCGACCCGAGAAGAGGAGGAGGTGAGTGTGTTTCCTGAGGTCCCTGGTGGCGGAAGGGGGGGGGGGGTAGGCTTCCGAGTCTGTGGTGGTAAATTAATGAATGAAAGGATAGATATATTGTTAGGTTTGATTAGATAAAAAGATCTCTTAGCTGTTGTTGTTGTTGTTGTTTTTTTCAGGATATTCGTTTCGGGCAGGAGGGTATATATTTATTTATTCTTTAATGGAGGAATGGATCATGTTTTGATTATTTTAACTTTGACGTTCATTCTCTCTCTCTCTCTCTCTCTCCCTCTCCCTCTCTCTCACAGACAATGCTGCCCATTACAAAGACGTTCAATATACATTTCCACTATAACCTTTCCCCCCTTTCTGAAAGCCACTTTCTTTTCAGTCCCAGTCCTACTAGATACAATACATAGGCGAACATAAGTTTCTACCAAAGTGACTTTCCATCTATCTATACGAAGTAGCAACTAACACTTGTACTTCGAAACAAAGCGAGGAAGTGAATGCACAGGTGACCCCGCCAATGGCACACGCTTGTGCTTCAATAGAGAGCCAGAAGTGCCTCTTGTTCTCCGAAACACAATACCCAAAGGCATTGCACCAGAGAGATATTTCGACACAATCTATACTCGTTTGCACCTATACTAATACACATCTATATCTATATATCTACATGATCTATGTATGTTTAGTATCATTAGTACATGTCTTCGCTGAAGGGTCTCATAAACGAGAACAGGAAATACTTCCTACTTCCCGCGAAGGGAAAAAAGGAGAGAAAGGGTAAGCATGGACTGGACAACCTCACACCAAGTACCCGGCGTCCCTAACACACACTAAGGGCTGGGGCATGGGTGGGCTGTGAGTGAGGGGTAGGGGTAGGGGTAGGGGGTGTGGGGAGTAAGAGCAGTAACACTTCCCAGCCACCTCAGGCCAGCCGACCTTGGACTTTAAGTCAGGGTTAAGAAAAAAAAAAGAAAAGAAAAATCGCTCAGTGTAACAGACCCTCTCTCTCTCTTCCTCAGGCAATCCCGTGATAAAGATAAAGACAAAGACAGCTAAATGAGGATGCGTGGCACGACATGTAGTCAAGTCACTGACTAAGAAACCTTTGGAACGCAGAATGAGAATCAGATGGAGAAGGAGGCCGCTGACAGATAAATACACTCACTGACACGCCCAAGGACAGATTGTTAACTATTGGATACTCGATTTTCCTATTATACACTTTGTAAGCCCTTGTGGAAGCGAGATAAGCACTAAGAAGTCTATACTGTATAGTGTTTAGTGTCAAATGTAACAAATAAATGTACGTACGATACACACGGAAGGAGAGAAACAACGAGATACGAAACGAGACAACAGAAGATGACTTACAAAGCCATCTCAAGTTACGAGGTCGCCTAACAACAGAGTCGCCTATGCTCGGATATACTTTTTTATTTACAAATGCTAAAAAAGTAAATAACGGACTATAGCAACCGCAAGGCAAAAAAATATTTGCGACCAATCAAGGTAAAAAACCTGAGCATGTAAAAGGGTGTGGTAGTGTGTGGCAATGGGAGGGAAAGGGCGGACAGTATGTTCTAGATCTCGAGGTATGGCAGATGGCTGATAACCTTACTCACAAATATATATATATATATATATATATATATATATATATATATATATATATATATATATATATACACACATATACATATACTTATATAAACACAATCTTAACTTATCTATACATTAAAGATAAATCATCAATAAGGAGAGAAGTTATGACTCAAGTGGAAGTTGAAAACAACTGAGCATGGTAAATCGAATCTTCAAAATTATTGAATGCAAGCGGATATTAGCAACTGAAAGCACTCACAAACTCACGCAGACACGATAAAGCAACACCATCGTCCTCACGTGGAAGGTAAAGAATAGAGAAAACCATTCTTTACATACGACATAATACAAACCTACGAAGGACAGAGCAAAATACACCCACAAAGAAGAAAAGGATTCAGACTCCTACACCAAACCGCACCTCGGACTTTCCCCTTCGTCGTCGTCGTCGTAGTCGTTCGAAGGGAAGCAGGAAGTCCGGTTCCATCCTCCGCCTTGCCCCGAGGGAGGGTTGGTTCTCGGTTCCTTGATTCCACGCTGAAGTACCTTGCGTTGGAGGTTGTGTGAAGCGCGCATTAATTAAACGTGGTCGTCTCAAGTCGTTGTGCGGTCTCGTTTTCCGCTGGGAAAAGAAGAGTGAGGCTTCCTTGTTTCGAATGGTCTTTCGAAACACGGATGAGACTCGTGCAGTTTGGGTTTCAAAGTCGACGAAGCACCTGGATTGGTATTTGTGCCTGCGTTGAAGTCTCCGTGGCTGAGTGATTTTTTTTTTTTTAGGTAGGGATTACTTGTATTGGTGTCATTTCTAGAAAGTTTGAATGTCAAATCTAATGCAGTGTACTGTGTTACAAAGATAACTACAATCATTCGTAATAATAAACACAATCTACATCCACTGTTGTGTTTCTCTCTTCAACAATAAACCAGATTATATTTATATCAACTTAATCAACGAGTACATCCATTCAAAAAAGAACAAATAAACAAAAAACATACACAATACAGGTAGCCTTGTGCTCAAGTATGCCTCGTGGGTTGACCATAGAGGCTAAGATGACAAAAAATAATAATAATTACCAAAATTATCCCACGAGTTAATCTCCGTAACGACCACAACGCGGCATCTATCAGCACCCCTATCCCGTCTCTCCCCCCCCCCCCCCTAGCGCCGTCCATAATGCTTCCCTCCTTCCCAACACTAACACTTTTCCCCTTCCTCAATACTTTTACCCTCCCCCCCACCCCCGCTCTCTTCACTAGTGCTTTTACGCTCCCCTTCTCCAGCACCTCACTCCTTCCCTTCTACCCGCTAAGATTCGCTCTCCCCTTCCTTACAACGGCAAACTTTCCCCTATCCCTCACTCCTTCCCCAACGCTAACATCCCCCCTCCTATTGCATCCTCTTAGATGATGCCCCCCTCTCCCCTTGCACTCTCCAAGATGCCTCCATCCGCCCTCTCTCCCTCTCTTTCGTCCAAAGTTTACATATCTCCCCTGCTCTCCAATAATGTCCCTCAAGCCCCTTCCCTCACCACTACCCCTTCCCTCCCCCTCCCTTCTAAGTCCCGGAAACAAGGCAAGGACATGATCACCAACGCATCATATTGATCAGTTGCAGTAACCCGGAAGGTCTGATCCTTCTACTTTGCTTTGTGTTATGTTCTTCTTCCGAATGATTCTCTTTCTCGGATATTTCAATTATCCTCTGGCCTGTCTGTCTTCTCTTGCTTGTGTGGGACTGGAGGATAATCAATACATTAAATAGGAAAACATATGTAAGACAGTATGTGTGTGTGGTTGATGTAGTTCATTACAAGTAGTTCTCTTTGTAATTATTTTATATGTCTGAGAAAGATTTAATAGTACAGTGATTTTGTTACATGGGATTGGTTGAGTATTTGCAAGCATTTGTATGCGTGCATGTGTTCGAATGTGTTCGTACATGTGAATTTTAGTACGCTCTAGATACATATATGTGTTAGGGTGCGTTCCACTGTAGATTCGAATGCGTGTTTAAGAACGTTTGTATGTTCGTTTATCAGCGGTTTAGTATATGTCGTTTTGTTCTTATTTGTGTGTCTGTATGTACATAAAAGCTTAAACAATACCGCGGGTGAATAAAGACATAATCACACCTATCAAACTTTCGCAAAAACCGAGACTCCATCTCAAAAACGTATCGAGTCATTTCGCGTGGAACCTGGGCCCTCGGGGTACTCGGGCAGCAAGGAAGGGAAGGGAGACTATCTCGACCCTGGGAAGTGATGAAGTGATGCAGTCCATCCCCCTTTGTGACATCATAATCTCATTAATATTTCACCTCTAGGGGATCGTAAAAGTCTGGTCGTCCCATTTCCTCTCGCTGTATAGGGGGAGACCTTGCCACCGACTTAGATTACCAGGTACAAACACACATATGGGCAGATACGTATACACGAGAGTACAAAGAACACATGTAGATTTTCCTGTAGATCTTCATCAACCCGACAGAAGTACACATAAAGCAAATATAAACATGCATGCACACATACAAGTACACACACATTCTCTCTCTCTCTCTCCTATACATCGTTAAAAGGAAAATTAAACTCACAGCCTCCAGATATTAACTTAAAACTTCCAGAATACCTCCTTCGGGATAGTGCAGCATCATATGACCTTTAAATTTATAAAAAAAAGACTTCTTACAGAAAAGAAACATCACAATGTGGGGAGGGCGAGGAATTGGGAGGGGGAATGGTAAGGGTTGGGGTAAGGGAGGGGGTGAAGATGTAGAGGGGGAGGGAGGGGGAGAAGCGGGGGATGGGGAGGGAGGGGGACTTAGGGGGGTGAAGTAGACACTAAAACTTGAAGACAATATACAAGCTCTAAAAGGAATTTAACCTTGAGTAATAGGTCATCCTCTAAGTGTCTTTGTGAAGATGACCTTTTACCTGTAGGTAAGTAAGTGGCAGGAATGTGGACTAAGGGGAAATAAGTTATTTCGCGGATATCGAAAATAAAATCAGACTAGACAATTATTTTCTCTAAGAGTATCCAAAATCATAACTTTCTATCATCAATACGGTGAATACAATCATTAACACCATCATTGACATTGTTATTACCCGCACCTAATATCTGAAAAATCAGCTGTAAAACAATAATAATATCAATGATGCTACATACCCCTATACAATTCCACCTCCATCCAGGAATCTAATCACGTTCCAATACTTTCCTAAACACGCGAGCAAACCGAGTCTTCAGAAGAGTCGAAATGGCCACTTTAGCTACGCAATTTTCGACGCGCACACGGGTCGTAATTGGGCCAAATTGGTGCGGATGAATTAGACAGGATCTCCGGGTTACAGACAGGCTGACAGATCCCGGAAAGGCGGGGGTGTGAAGTGCCTCTGACGAGTTTTTTTCAAGGTTTCCCTATATATCTCTTTCACAGTTGAGGGAATCCTTTGTCATTGTATTCTGTAACTGTTATTATTGTCATTATTATTATAATTACTGTTGTCATTATTCTTATCCTTATCATTATGATTTTTCTTTATATCATTTTCATTATCGTCATCATTATTATTATCATTATAATTTCAACGATATCATTATCATTACTGTCAATATTATCATCACCACTATGATACTCATCACCATCGTCATCTCAACATCATCTCTTTCTCGTTATTATCATTGCATCATTATCATTATCATCATATCATTGTTACTCTTATCATCAACATCACCATCATTCACCTTCCATCACGCACAGCGACACTATAATTCAAAGCAACAGCTGATAGAACTAATGGGAGGCGATAATTAACCTGTAATCACATGCTTGTAATAAGCATTGCGTCATAATGGTAAATGGTAATGTTAAATTGATTCAATGCGTGTATGTGCAAAGAGGTAAATGAAAAGGTAAAAATGTGGATTGATAAATTGATGAAAATAGATGTGAATAGAAGTTGAGGATATATATTGAAAGGTACGGTCTAACAGATAGAATTCAATAAATATAAGAAAATAGAGAAATAGTGAGATAAATGCAGAGAGAGAGAGAGAGAGAGAGAGAGAGAGAGAGAGAGAGAGAGAGAGAGAGAGAGAGAGAGAGAGAGAGAGAGAGAGAGAGAGAGAGAGAGAGAGAGAGAGAGAGAGAGAGAGAGAGAGAGAGAGAGAGAGAGAGAGAGAGAGAGAGAGAGAGAGAGAGAGAGAGAGAGAGAAGCAGAGACGTGACGATCGAGCAGCGGTACTTAGTGACGTCATATAGACCAAGGCCATCCAGCAGGCAAGCCCGGTTTCTCCAGCGGTGTGTGTTGTGTTGCCGGGCTGCCCTCTCCTGTTTCTTCATCCAAAGGACTTGTTTTATTTGAAATTCATAAAGAATACAATAAATACGTTACTAAAACTAATCAAATCGACCCTTTTGAATAGCGTGGCTGTATTTTTCATCCAAGGAAGTGAACGTGGGTTGAACGTATGTTCAGTATGTATATTGATTTCTCAAAGAGCGGGAACTTTGTTGGTTCTCCCCTCACCCCTCCCCCCTCACCTCCACCCTTCCCCCCCTCCCCACTACCTGTGGATGAACGATAGGTGAGAGGTGAATTCGAGGGTGTGTAGAAGGGAGCATGAAAGTGGTGAGAGAGAGAGAGAGGATGAACGCACACACGCAGTGAGTGAGTGGGTGGGTGGGTGAGTGAGTCTGTATGTGTTGTGTGACAGAGAGAGAGAGAGAGAGAGAGACATTAGCACTTTGGGCGTGGTTTGTAAGTAACGAGAAATGGTGCGTTGAAAATACGTTCATGGATTAATGTTTTGATGACGGGAATTAATATGCTACTTCCACTAAGCTACCAATGAACTTAATGATTCGTAAGGTAAGTGATATGCGCAAATATGACCGTTACAATACGTTAATTATTAATATACTCGTAAGTACCCGTCGCAATAATTCAGAAACACACAATCCATTTAGGGGCAGCTAATACTTGTTGTACAGAATAACAAGTATGCATACAATCACACATATAATGAATTACAAAGTTAGTGGGCAAGGAAATAGTGTGGAAATACTATATATATATATATATATATATATATATATATATATATATATATATATATATATATATATATATATATATACATATATGTATATGTATATAAATATACATATATATATATATATATACATATATGTATATATATATAAATATACATATATATACATATATGTATATATAAATATGCATATATATATTATATATATAATATATATATATATAAATATACATATATATAAATATACTATATATATATATATATATATATATATATATATATATATATATATATACATATATATATATATATATAGAGAGAGAGAGAGAGAGAGAGAGAGAGAGAGAGAAAAAATTCAAGAGAATGCATTGCTAGAAACTATGCTATTGTCTTTAAAAAAAATAATAGAAACTATATAGTCTAACTTTCTTTCATAATTCATATCCTAATTACTCAAATTGCTTTCACATTCTCTGCTCGAATACGTCACACGCGAACCGAAGTCGTCACACAGACAGATAACTGTGACGTTATACACACTTCGGTTAGGCAAGTGAACAGTAAAACCACTTGTGACAAAATCTACACTTTCAAGAAACAGCTCATGCATGACATTACGAATTACCAATAGTTCATATCAATAATACGAAAATTACAAAAAAAACGATATTTTCAAACTATTCCTGTGGGACTACAAGTGAAGGAAAATAAAATAACATCTTAAAAAAAAACTATAAATGATTAACACGAACTTCTAAAAAAAAAAAAAAAAAAAAAAAAAAAAAAAAAAAAAAAAAAAAAAAAAAAAAAAAAAAAAAAAAAAAAAGCAAACATATTCAAGTCCATGTTTCAAAATTGGTGTCACGGGATTGCATGCACGATTGACACATTTGTAACAAGGCAGGAGTGTAGTAACAAGAGATTGAAATGCACTTGCATACTTATACGTGTGTTTATGTTTATCTAAATAGGTAATGTAGTTGGAGTAACGGGAGGAGGCGGTGGTGGTAGAGCAAGAGCAGGAGGAAGTAGGAGAAAGAGGATGGAGAAGAAAACAAAGTAGAAGAAAAGGGGAAGAGATGACGAGGAAGCTGGAGACAAGGAAAAAAATAAACGGAAAGAGAAAAAGGAAGAATTCTAGAGGAGGCAAAGAAAGAGAAAGTGGAACAGACGAAGAAGATGGAAAGTCAAGAAATAATGTTTGCAAAAATGATAATCACATGAAGTAAAAAAAATGAAACGGTAAATGGAAAACAATAAAAAATAATAATAATAATAATCAAAAAAATAAAACGGACAGAATAGACAAACAACACAGACTAAAACGAAGAATCACAAACGAATGATCTTTAATAATATAAGCACATCCATAAACAAGAAATCAACGCACTTCAAATTTTACGAACCTGAAACCTGCACACACCGACACAGCCCAGTGCGAACAAGCAGTCTCTTTGCGGTTTGCTTAATTATCAACCACTCACTTCCCATCTTTAATTGGTCATTACAACAAGGCCATTGAATACGAGAATATGGGTACGTATATTTTACGGTTAGTGTGATGACTTGTTAGATGCGCGATGACGTGTCTTTCTACAGTATTTGCGTGTGTGTTCATGTACCGGGGATGTATATTTGTATATATATATATGTGATTTGAGTGTGGGAATGTTTAGGTGTTCTTTTTGCGATATGCATGTGGTCTTTTGTCTCTCGTGTAAATCAAACTGTATTCATTATTTATTTGTTCATTTCTTAAAAAAAAAATGCTACGTCGTCAGTGATACCAAAGTACTCCATATTCTATTCACATTCCTACACAGGAGAATTCATACAAAACACAGATCAGTCCCAACACAGAAAGTTGCATCATTTGCTTGCAAGCACGAGGAGAGAAGTTGCAGGATCCTTTGCCAGAGGGACAACCTTGAGTGCAAGCATGAGTCAGGAAGTAACGGTTTGCAAACTCAGGAGGCCCAGGTGTAACGGCGTGAAATTATACGATTTTGAAGTTGAGCAAAGATGGCGGACATGTTGTGCGTAGCGGAGGAAAGATCCTGCTTGGCGAGGCAACGGGTATGCTGATGGCCATGCCTGAGGGCGTCGTGGCTGTTTGGCTGGAAGGGGGGGTTGGTGTCTTGCTCTTCGCTTTACGTTGCATGCGAAGATGCATTTCTGTGCATGTGCATCCTTACAATTATGTAAATATGTGTGTACATATAAATAAATATTCTTATGAATATACATACATACATGCATGCATGCGCGCGCGCGCGCACACACACACACACACATATATGTATATATATATATACATATACATATACATACACACATATGTAGACATAAACACACACACACACGCGCATGCTTATTCATATATATATATATATATATACTGTATATATATATATATATATATTTATATATATATTTACATATATATACATGTATATATATAAATATGTATATATATACATATATATTATATATATATATATAAATATGTACATATACATATGTATGCGTATATATATTTTTCCTATAACTGCTGAGAAAGACAGAATCCCAAGTCATGGAAACGAAAGTCCTGAACAAAAGAGATCACTTCCAGAAACACACAGCAATGACCAGACTCCCTTAACCATGCAAATATACGACTAATTCGGAGCGATACGCGAGGAGCCGACGTGAGAACAACCACTCGAGCGGAGCAAACGGGGGGAAAACTCCCTTATTTCGTACAAATAAAAAGGTTACACGAGATATAAATCTAAAACAAATCTCTTCCGCACTTCATATTATTATTGTTGTGCTTATGACTTATATATATATTTTTTTTGCCATGGATGAAAGTTAGAGCGCAAATTTTGGCGTTTTTTTTATTCTGGGTGGGTGGGGTGGGGTTGGGTGGGGGAAAGAGGGAAGGGATAGTTATCATTATCATCTTTATATTTTGTGATGTGGTATGTATTATATTTGGTATGTTTTGTATTATGGAATGTCAGCTTCGTCGGGTGAGTACTTTCAACCTGAAAACTTTGCCATGTGTTATTTTCGATAATCACAAAAAAAACATAGGCATCAACAGATATACATATATGTAAGAAAATAACTTATTAGCCACCTGTAAAGACGAGATTTTTCTTTGCTCGAAACGACGCAAATTAGTGTCTCTCCTGACATGATAATTTCGTTATAGGTATTAGTCATCAGAAAGCCTTAGTCGAGGATTTGACAAGGGTGTTTTTCTTCCCCTTTGTTTACACCCAACTGTGCTATGCTTTAAAGTTAGTTATGATTTTGTTTTATTATTCTAGAAATAACAGTGTGGTTATATTACATATTAGTAATGCTAAGGATGAAAAACTAGGCACTTATTTTTTTTAAGTTATAATGTCCAAGTATTTTTTTCAACGATGTAATACCAACAGTCTACCGAAAAATCCTGTGAAAAAAAGAAGAAATAATAGACCAAGAAATATTCCCGCTCAGCGCAAGAAAATTGGAAAAGAGGAACACCCTCGCAATCCCCCTCCCCTCTCCCTCCACCTCTCCCCCCCCCCCCTCCTCCTTCTCACACTCGCCTGCACATCCATCTGTTCACGCCCACGCGCAGTCCCCCGTCCCTCCCCTCACCATCTCCCCCGTCCTTTCGTCCCTCTCCCCTCCCCTCCCCTCCCATCCCCAGCGTCGAGGACCAACGCCCCGCTCACGTTGTGCTTGCATGACAAAGGAAGGGGAAGCCATTGCCAGGACAACGGCCCACGTGCTTTTGATACGGGGGTGTGGGTGGGGTGGGGGTGGGTAGGGGTGTGGGCGACGCTTGCATATAAACATTGAGAGTTGCACATGCATAGACAAGCACGGGCACATGCACGTCATGTACGTACATGTATGCATACAGAGACTTACACATTCATATAAAAAATAAAGGTACCAAATATTTATCTAACTGTGTGTGTGTGTGTGTGTGTGTGTGTGTGTGTGTGTGTGTGTGTGTGTGTGTGTGTGCGTGTGCGTGTGCGTGTGCATGTGCCTGTGTATGTATGTATGTACGCATATATGCATATACGTGCAGATATGTCTGTTCATAAACTAATGAATAAACATGCCAAGTATACTGCTTAGTCACTCAAGTTATTAGAACGCGTCGTTCATAATAACCTCGTACGCACATTCCTTTTTAGAACGAACTCTGAATGATCAGTTAGCGTAGATTAATGGGTCACATGATGACAAATATATATGAAATTATGATATAACAACAATGATGATGATTATGATAATACAATTATGGTAAAGATGATGATAAACATGACAGTAATAGTGATATTTACACTAGAATGATGCTAACAATAACTTTAACAATGGTTACAATACTAACAAGAATGAAAATAATAACAAGGATGA
>BOPN01000051.1:898131-900631 GCA_017312705.2 Penaeus japonicus
AGTAAATATATTCGTACATAAAATGCAAACATACCTGCATATACACATAAATTCAGACAAAGAGAGAAGACATAAAGATACATGCGTATGTAGGCCTACTATATGTATATAAATATATGTATGTGTGTATATATGTCTATATATATATATATATATATATATATATATATATATATATATATATATATATATGCATGTATGTATATACCTAGGCTTGTTACACACAAGTCTGACTAAGATTAAAGTTTATTTTGGAGGCGAGCCAAAACTATATTCGGATCACATGCTCCTGTAGGCGGCTGATGATTACCTGTTGGAGGCGCAAGCCCCTGGGTGCTGCACCCTCAGGAAACGTCCACTGTACTCTACATCTCACACAAGAGAAGAGAGGAGAGAAAAAAATGAAAGGAAAACTCCCTTACCTTGAGAGACAGTCGCGGAAGTCGCAAAGAATATCAAAATCCCATATATTCCCGGGCGATTCATAATGACACACCAATGTTAACTTTAGCAATCACAGGTTTTTCCTTTAAAAATGGATTATTCACTTTTCACTTTAGATCACTATTTAGGGCCCCGAGGGAAAGGCTAGTAGACCCATGCTCACACGACAACCTCAGGAGACACACTGAAAGCGAAGGTCTTACTAGGCGAGTGGGTGCTGCAAGAGGGGGGGTTGCCAGGTGAGCATATTCCGACTCCATTTTTCTACCGTCTTCCAAGGCGCTGTTTGAACACGTCCAAAAGACATTACCAATGTTCATTTATCTTGCTGTGTTATGAGTCCCGTTTCATCTAGTCTTGTTTCCTGAACTTTCATGATATATGATACGAAATACTAAATAGAACAATTAGCAAAGGAACCCAGCTATAACCCTACGCATTTGATGAGTCACGTGATCTACCTCCGACCCGCGCCTCACCAGTCTTAACGAATATGGACATGTTTAAGAGCCTCTGATACCGCCATCGTTCAGTGTGGCATAAATCAGATATATCAATGAATGTTGGAGCATGATATACTAATGGCATATCTAGACATTTCTAATCAAGTGTTGCTATAGAGGGAATGTTTAAATTTCCGCTTTACTAAGGTGGAGCGGTGATATCATTGGATAATATTTATGGACACCTTTTCTATGGATGGAAAATTTAGAAAGCAGAAAATGCGATAGAGATAGATATATAGAAAGATAGGGAGAGAGAAAGAGGATCTATCTATCAGTCTATGAATATATCAAGATAATTCGAAATTCGGCCATTTGCCAGATCATGAATACTTGAGATGCTTTTCTTGAAGATTCACTTTGAAAAGAAAGGAAGCAACGTTGGCTGAGGAGCAGATGATAATCTTTGCATTCAGATAGATAAACGATAGAGAGAGAGGGAGGGTTGATTCCTCATGCAATGCAGTATCAAGAACATATGGGGTCGGCTTTTTCGTCAATAGGTAAATAACAGTTCGTGCAAAACAAACAAAACAAAACAATGATATTCGACCGCCTCGCTGCACTCAGAGAAAGCTCGGAACTTGTGGTAATCCAAACTTACTTTCCAACTTTATTTAATGATGATGATAAAGTAGATGACTACTTCCAAATCTTGACATCCTATATAACATTCCAAAAAGACGCAATATATTCAATCACAAGTGACTGTGATACTAAAATCGCCAACTCGCATGCAGTATTTTTTCTAAGACAATAAATCAACACGCCGTAGGTTCACGCAATGTCAGATGCTAAAAGTTTGCCAGTTTCTGCCCGTTTAACAAATTTGTTACAAATGCCGACTATACAACGGCATATGAAATTAATGTATCCTTTCCAAATATGCCAGGCATATCAGACTTTTGATTAGTTCAAATAACTTCAAGTTATCTTCAGTTAGTAAAAAGCACATCACCACGATAGGAAATGTGATCTAGAATATCTAATTCAAATTTCGAACTTACTACAGATATGAAACGCTCTCTGACTTCGAAACAGATGGTAGAGCATTGGATACATTTGTTTTATACCACAGAGCTCCTCCGCTTTAACTGAAGATAGTACTTTTGACGTGAATCTGAAAATAATTTAACTTAGTAGATATGCTCGTAGTTTCATTGTAATTTCGAGCTTAAAACTGATTCGAACCACTTATTGACTTGGGTTCTCAACCTGGGGTACGCTTACCCTCAGGGTTTTGGGGGTACGTGACTGGTATCTCAAAATACTTCGGTTTTGAATGCACAACCTATAGGCAGGTAGGTGGTCTATATGTGTTAGGCTAGACTAGACCACTAGATGTAAATATCTTTCACTGGGTGATAACACACAAGGAAATTTGGGGAGTTTTGTAATGCCGGGGTAATTAGTATATTAAGAATTTATAAATTAGCATGCAGGAATTAATATAAGGATATAAATTAATCTATTGCAAACATTCTTCATAAACCAAGTTGATAAACCATGCATTTCTTTTAAACCTTCTTGGCACTATATTCTGGGTTAGAGGT
>BOPN01000052.1:0-2500 GCA_017312705.2 Penaeus japonicus
CGCCCATCCCCCTCGGCCTCACCCCCACGTATACTGTTTACACATATTTCTGGCAGCTGGCGAGTGAGTATCTGCCTGACAACACAAGCCTACCGACCGCCAGCCATTCCGTCGCCGAAAACACACAGGGTCTGAAAAGCTTCTTGAAAAATAGATTTACTATTAACCTTTGTCCTTGTTTTCTCGCCATTATTCTAGAGTTAATGTTTACGAGTTTTGTTCTGAGAGAGAGTGTGTATTGGTTTCGTATTAATGGCTAATCTGATTTATTGTGTATGCGTGTGATTAGGGATGTATGTATGTACGTATACATTTATGCATGTATGTGTGCATGCACTTATGTACGTATGTAAACATGAATGCACGTGTGTATGTATGTATGTATGCATGCACGTATGTATGTATATATGTATGTGTGTATGTATGTATGTGTGTGTGTATGTATGTATGTATGTATGTATGTATGTATGTATGTAAGAATGTATGTATGTATTTATGTATGTATGTATCTATGTATGTATTAGTGTATGTGTGCATGCCTGTGTGTATGTATGTATGTCTACATGTACGTATACATGCACGTACGTACGCATGCATGTATGTATGTATCATGTATGTACTTAAACATGCACGTATGTTTATGTACGTGGTCAGTAAGTATGTATGCAAATATATGCATACATATTTACGCATGGCAGTTAATATATAAACTTCTCACGCTGCATAAACGCGCTGCAACAGTTGAATTGCAAGAAAAAATATAAAGGACGCCATCATTTCCTAATGTTGTTTTGATTACCCGGGAAAAAAGGAAAAATGAAATTCGGAAAAAAATGACAGAAAGGAAAACACTCTAGATGAATATTTTTCGTAAAGATACAACTACTCGCTTTGTGTCTTGAATGGAGTCTTTTAACACTTGATGATTTATTTTTACTGATTTCTCTCTCTCTCTCTCTCTCTCTCTCTCTCTCTCTCTCTCTCTCTCTCTCTCTCTCTCTCTCTCTCTCTCTCTCTCTCTCTCTCTCTCTCTCTCTCTCTCTCTCTCCCTCCCTCCCTCTCTCTCCCTCCCTCTCTCCCTCTCTTTCTCTCCCCTAAATACCTGACCCTTTGCCTGTTGAGATGGAAACCAAACCGAGAAAACCGAAGACCTTTGCAGAACATCTTACAATTACCAATTCCGAGGCATTTTGTGCAATATAAAGCTTTTTTGTGCAACGATCGCTGTGGCTGTAGACTCGGGGTGTTTTTTGCATTCCTCAGTTGCGTGTTGTTGATTGGATTTCTTATAGTTTTGGCTTTGTATTGGCAAAGATCATACATTATGAAGAATTATAAGTTTCTCATGTATATACATACTTGCATATATATATATATATATATATATATATATATATATATATATATATATATATATATATATATATACATATATATACATATACATATATGTTATATATACATATATATACATATACATATATATACATATACATATATATATATATATATATATGTTATATATACATATATATATATATATATATATATATATATATATATATATATATATATATATATATGTGCGTATATATATATATATATATATATATATATATATATATATAGAGAGAGAGAGAGAGAGAGAGAGAGAGAGAGAGAGAGAGATAGAAAGATAGAGAGAGAGAGAGAGAGAGAGAGAGAGAGAAAGAGGCAGAGACAGAAAAAGTTTTAAAAAAATAAGAGAGAAAAGAGAGAAAGAGGGGCGCGATGCCTTCCCTCCAACATCCCCCTCCTTCCCCCACACACTCTCAAGGACACACGATCTCCGCGGTTCCCGAGTCCGGCGCACCCGGCCCGGCGACTCGACTCCACTCGACCCCTTACGCTCAAATCGCGCGTGATCTCCCAGACGCGTCGCCGCCCTCGCTCGGTGAGGACCTCCGCGGCACACGCAGCCTCGACCCTCACTCACTCCATCGCACTCTGTCTCTGCTCACCCGCAGTTCTCCGCCTGACTCACCCGCGCCAGGTTCTGACGTCGCAAGTTTGCTCGACGTGTTTGGGAGTGAACGCGCTCGGTTTTCGGAGCGGTGCTGTGAGTTTTTTGTGTGTTTTTTGTTTTTGTTTTCTGGTTTTGTTCATTATCGAGTGTCTTATCAGTGAGTGATTGAGATAGAAGTGGCGTTCATTCGTTTCGCTCACCCAAGACCGGATGTAAACAGTTAAACGTGTCGTGACAAGTTGTAACACGTGTGAGACAAAGTAAGTGTTTTGTGATATCGTAAAAGGTGAGACATTCATCCCCCGAAACCGAAATAAAAGTTAAAAATGAACAAAAGAACAAAGAAGTGTCGATGAACAGACGTTTCCCGCCTCTGCTTAATTCCCCAAACCCGCCGTCAAAATGGTACACAAGATTCTGTCCGAGCTTCTGCCTTCCAAGAACTACGGTTCTCGAGATTACGAAAACCTGCCAGAAAAGGTAAGTCTTCCCGCC
>BOPN01000052.1:7500-10000 GCA_017312705.2 Penaeus japonicus
ATTGGAAAATAAGAAAGACTGACAGTATAAACACATTATAATATTTATGCCAGCATCCTTTAAAGATAGCTAGTATAAACACTACGTCCTATTTGGATCAGCATTTCCCGTCGCCTCGGAGGCACTCAATACACGCGCTTCTACAGCAGCGTCGACTTAAACTTTGGATGGAAATTGATGCGATCAACTTTCCGGCAAGAGCTCAGGAGCGGTGGCAATGCCCCTCGTCTTGGTTACACAGGTCTCATCTCACGTACACACGCACACACACATACACACCCACACCCACACACACAGACACACACACACACACACACACACACACACACACACACACACACACACACACACACACACACACACACACACACACACGCACACACACACACACACACACACACACACACACACGACACCATCACGCTGCAGTTGTCCCGCTAAAAGTAATGTCTGCATCACTTTGCGGGGCTGACAAGTGTTCCTGCAGCTCCTCCCAGTAATTTCCCGAGGCACCAGACCTCTCACACACATACGCCCCGCTCCTAGCCCTGTCCTATCCTCTCTCTCTCTCTCTCTCTCTCTCTCTCTCTCTCTCTCTCTCTCTCTCTCTCTCTCTCTCTCTCTCTCTCTCTCTCTCTCTCTCTCTCTCTCTCTCTCTCTCCTACCCCTTCCCCCTCCTCCCACCACCACCCCCTATCCTTCTCTCTTACCCACGCCTTCCCCCCTTCCCCCCTTCCTCCCCCTTTTCCCTATCCTTCTCTCTTTCCCACGCCCTCCCTCCCTCCTTCCCTCCCCCCAACGCTCCTTCTCTCGTCGCTCTCTCTCTTTCTCTCTCCCTCCCTCCCTCCCTCCCTCCCTCTCTCTCTCTCTCTCTCTCTCTCTCTCTCTCTCTCTCTCTCTCTCTCTCTCTCTCTCTCTCTCTCTCTCTCTCTCTCTCTCTCTCTCTCTCTCCCTCCCTCCCTCCCTCTCTCCCCCCCTCCCTCTCTCTCTCTCTCTCTCTCTCTCTCTCTCTCTCTCTCTCTCTCTCTCTCTCTCTCTCTCTCTCTCTCTCTCTCTCTCTCTCTCTCTCTCTCTCCTCTCTTCCTTCCGCCTGACCCCTTCCCACTCCCCTCCATTCGCTCCGGAAGCCGTCTTAATTACACATCATAAACTAGCATCTCGCCGCCCCTCCCTCGCGTTGATGACTCGCGCCACGTGCTGTTCCGGTCGCGGCGCCGCCCTCGCTCTTCAGGGGCGGCAGGTTGCGTCTATATATGTGATCGCTTTCGTATTTTGTGGTGGGAAAGTGTGTTCCTTTTATTGTCAAGATTTTTTTTTTCATTCGTGATATTTTAATGATAATTGTGTGACTTTTTTTTTTTTTTTTTTTTTTTTTTAGGAAAAAGATATGCGCACATTATCTTTTAATGCTAATTTCATTAAAGCAATAAATCGGATATCTCTGTGATCTTTATTCTACATGGTTATTCCAAAGCTGAAGTTTTATATCAAAATAACACAAAAAAGAGTCTAAATTTTAAAACAACATAGACGAATCTCCCTCAGCGCCTTGATAACAACGTTCCCCAACTTTCAAAAAGAAAAAGACGCTACATATAGTTATATATATATATATATATATATATATATATATATATATATATATATAAAACAAACACAAAATCATATCAAACATTCTATCATGCAAGCAAACTCGACAGAGGCAAGCAGGCAAGCAGGTGAGGCGATAAGCACACAGGTTGCCAGGCAGGAGAGGAGGAACAATCAGTGCTTGAGTTTCAGTTTCAAAACCAAACTCCTCTCGGGTTCCTGTCTTCGGTAACATCCTCGTGGTCGGTGTTTGCAGGACTTCTCAGCTGATGCCGTCTTGTTTTGCTTTCTCTATTTTATCATTGTTCTTCGTTTGTGTCTTGCTTTTATTATCATTATCATCTCGAGAGTGTTTTTTTTGTTTTGTTTTGTTTTTTTGTCTTGTTTTGCTTTCTCTATTTTATCATTGTTCTTCGTTTGCGTCTCGCTGTTATTATCATCATCATCGCGAGAGTGTTTTTTTGTTTTGGTGTTTTCAACTTGTTTTGTATTTGTGTATTTTATTTTTACGTCTTTCTGTTAGCCTTGTCTTCGTTATCTTTCTATATCATCTTTCGTGTGTTTTATTTCGCTCCATTTTCTTTGATCTTCTTTTATCTGTGATTTCCCTTCTTCTCCCCTTTTCTTTTGGCCTTCTTCGTCCCTTTTCCTTGCTCTCTTATTTCATCTCTCTTCCTCTCCCTCTGGTTCTACTTTACACTTTTCTCGTATTGCTTTCTTCAGTATCTCTTTTCCTCCCTCCTTCTCTTCTTATGATTCTTTCTTTGTTCTCAGTTTTCTTTTTTTCTCTCTCCCCCTCTTCGACCTCCATCTTCTCTTCCCCTCCTAGTCATCTCTCCTCCACCCTCCCTCTTCCCTCCTCCCCTCTCCTCCACCCTCCATCTTCCCTCCTCTTTTCTCCTTCCTCCCT
>BOPN01000052.1:12500-22500 GCA_017312705.2 Penaeus japonicus
TCTGCCTCGGGGTATGAAACCGAGACGATATCTCTGGAAATCCGCGTTTCCAACATTTTACACAAAACGGATTACGTGAGATTGTTGGCACAAGGCGAAAACATTTGCGTATATGTGCGTGTGTAAATGATGATGATAATGTAAATTTTACGTAGGGACACGTTTCTCTGGTTTGTGAATGATAATATGTGTGATTGCTTTGAATGTCCCAGAGTCTGTGTTGTGTTTAAACATTCAGCGTTCCCTGTTCCTTAATGAAATTACCTGTCTTCCGTAATTAGTTTACACCGCACGTCACCGGATAGGGTGCTTTACCTTTTTTTTAATATCATTTTTCTTTTTTTTTGTTATTTCTTTGCCAAAACACAAACACATCCTCATTAGAATAAAAAATATATATATAATGAAATGAACCCTGAATATTCCGTGTGCACGAGGCTGGTCTGCGGTCGGGACAGCCTCCGCAATCACAACAGGTGACTTCTCGCGTCCCTCACTATCCCCGCTCATCCTTGCTTTGTGTTATGTTGTGTGCAAGATGCTAAGAAGCAGTTATGGGATTATGTGTGTGAAAGAGAGAGGGAGAGAGAGAGAGAGAGAGAGAAATGGAAAATTAAGCCATGAACCGAATCATTAACTAATCGTCACGAATCCTAATTAGTATAACCCCTACTTACAAACGGAAAACTGAGCAACACACTTAGTTCTTGGAAGATAGAAGGCAATTTAAAAAGATTGAGGTTCGCAGAGAAATGTCACCTTCGATGCTACTAGCTTTTCAAAGGTATACATACATATATACATAGATGTGTGTATGTGTGTATATTATATACATACACACACACACACACACACACACACACACACACACACACACACAGAGAGAGAGAGAGAGAGAGAGAGAGAGAGAGAGAGAGAGAGAGAGAGAGAGAGAGAGAGAGAGAGAGAGAGAGAGAGAGAGAGAGAGAGAGAGAGAGAGAGAGACAGACAGACAGAGAGACAGACAGAGAGAGAGAGAAAAAGAAGAAGAAAAAGAAGAAGAAAAAGAAGAAGAAAAAGAAGAAGAAAAAGAAGAAGAAAAAGAAGAAGAAAAAGAAGAAGAAAAAGAAGAAGAAAAAGAAGAAGAAAAAGAAGAAGAAAAAGAAGAAGAAAAAGAAGAAGAAAAAGAAGAAGAAAAAGAAGAAGAAAAAGAAGAAGAAAAAGAAGAAGAAAAAGAAGAAGAAAAAGAAGAAGAAAAAGAAGAAGAAAAAGAAGAAGAAAAAGAAGAAGAAAAAGAAGAAGAAAAAGAAGAAGAAAAAGAAGAAGAAAAAGAAGAAGAAAAAGAAGAAGAAAAAGAAGAAGAAAAAGAAGAAGAAAAAGAAGAAGAAAAAGAAGAAGAAAAAGAAGAAGAAAAAGAAGAAGAAAAAGAAGAAGAAAAAGAAGAAGAAAAAGAAGAAGAAAAAGAAGAAGAAAAAGAAGAAGAAAAAGAAGAAGAAAAAGAAGAAGAAAAAGAAGAAGAAAAAGAAGAAGAAAAAGAAGAAGAAAAAGAAGAAGAAAAAGAAGAAGAAAAAGAAGAAGAAAAAGAAGAAGAAAAAGAAGAAGAAAAAGAAGAAGAAAAAGAAGAAGAAAAAGAAGAAGAAAAAGAAGAAGAAAAAGAAGAAGAAAAAGAAGAAGAAAAAGAAGAAGAAAAAGAAGAAGAAAAAGAAGAAGAAAAAGAAGAAGAAAAAGAAGAAGAAAAAGAAGAAGAAAAAGAAGAAGAAAAAGAAGAAGAAAAAGAAGAAGAAAAAGAAGAAGAAAAAGAAGAAGAAAAAGAAGAAGAAAAAGAAGAAGAAAAAGAAGAAGAAAAAGAAGAAGAAAAAGAAGAAGAAAAAGAAGAAGAAAAAGAAGAAGAAAAAGAAGAAGAAAAAGAAGAAGAAAAAGAAGAAGAAAAAGAAGAAGAAAAAGAAGAAGAAAAAGAAGAAGAAAAAGAAGAAGAAAAAGAAGAAGAAAAAGAAGAAGAAAAAGAAGAAGAAAAAGAAGAAGAAAAAGAAGAAGAAAAAGAAGAAGAAAAAGAAGAAGAAAAAGAAGAAGAAAAAGAAGAAGAAAAAGAAGAAGAAAAAGAAGAAGAAAAAGAAGAAGAAAAAGAAGAAGAAAAAGAAGAAGAAAAAGAAGAAGAAAAAGAAGAAGAAAAAGAAGAAGAAAAAGAAGAAGAAAAAGAAGAAGAAAAAGAAGAAGAAAAAGAAGAAGAAAAAGAAGAAGAAAAAGAAGAAGAAAAAGAAGAAGAAAAAGAAGAAGAAAAAGAAGAAGAAAAAGAAGAAGAAAAAGAAGAAGAAAAAGAAGAAGAAAAAGAAGAAGAAAAAGAAGAAGAAAAAGAAGAAGAAAAAGAAGAAGAAAAAGAAGAAGAAAAAGAAGAAGAAAAAGAAGAAGAAAAAGAAGAAGAAGAAGAGGAAGAGGAAGAGGAAGAGGAAGAGGAAGAGGAAGAGGAAGAGGAAGAAGAAGAAGGAAGAGGAGGAGAAGAAGGAGAAGAAGAAGAAGAAGAAGAAGCAGAAGAAGAAACATGATAAAAAGATGAAGAAACTAGAAAGAGAGAGAAAAAAGGAGACACGCTATAAAATAAAACGAAACAGACGAAGAAAGAGAGAAATCAATATAGTAAACAAGAGGAAGAAGGAAGAAGAAGAAGACGAGGAGGAGAAAGGGGACTGGCGAACATTCAGGACATTCGAGTAGAATGAGAAAAGTTGCAAAATAGATTAAGAAATGAACAGAAGGGGAGGAGTGAGGGGAAAGGAAAGGGAAAGGGGTAAGACAATGACATAAGAATAGAAAGGGATGCATAGTTAAATGAGATTAAGAGAGGGAGAGAGAGTTAGAGAGAGAGAGAGAGAGAAAGAGAGAGAGAGGGAGAGAGAGAGAGAAAGAGAGAGAGAGGGAGAGAGAGAGAGGGAGAGATGGGGGGTCAGAGAGAGAGAGAGAGAGAGAGAAGGAGACAGACAGACGGACAGACAGACAGACAGACAAGAAAGCCCAAGAAAAGTGAGGCAAAAGTTAGAAAGCGTCCGTCGAGGAAAGCTAAACACCCAAGGGTCGCTCGAAGAGTCAAGAGTGATAGATTGCAACTGATTACGTGTCTTGCAATGGAGGTGCTACATGGGCGTCGCCTTTTACACAACCCACAAACTCCAATCTCTACACAATCTGTAGTCAACACAATCTACAATCTCTACACAATCCGTAGTCAACACAATCTACAATCTCTACACAATCTGTAATCAACACAATCTACAATCTCTACACAATCCGTAGTCAACACAATCTACAATCTCTACACAATCTGTAATCAACACAATCTACAATCTCTACACAATCCGTAGTCAACACAATCTACAATCTCTACACAATCTGTATTCAACACAATCTACAATCTCTACACAATCCGTAGTCAACACAAACTCCAATCTCTACACAATCTGTAGTCAACACAAACTCCAATCTCTACACAATCTGTAGTCAACACAAACTCCAATCTCTACACAATCTGTAATCAAAACAATCTACAATCTCTACACAATCTGTAATCAACACAAACTCCAATCTCTACACAATCTGTAATCAAAACAATCTACAATCTCTACACAATCTGTAATCAACACAAACTCCAATCTCTACACAATCTGTAATCAAAACAATCTACAATCTCTACACAATCTGTAATCAACACAAACTCCAATCTCTACACAATCCGTAGTCAACACAATCTACAATCTCTACACAATCTCCAGTCACTCTAGACCATTATTTCCCAACCCGGGAAAAATGTCAGGACTCCAGGGAATAAATCTATTGAGGGAAATAAAAATTATTGAGAAGACGTTCCGGTGTCCATTACTACTGCTAAGAAACAACTAAAGAAAGGAACTATTGATTGATTAATTGTTTGTGATGTTATTTACTTTTTGAAGCAAATTGATTTTCTGTTTTGAGAGTTTTTAAAGACAGGTGAAAGGGTTGGGAACCACAGCTCTGTGCAATATGCAATTTCTCTATGCATTATGTAATTATCCTTAGGCAGTCTGCAGTTTTGTAAGATGGACAAAAGTGAAGTAAAATTAGAAGAAAGATATATGTGTGTGTGTGTGTGTGTTTGTGTGTGTGTGTGTGTGTGTGTGTATGTATGTGTATGTGTGTGTGTGTGTTTGTTTGTTTGTTTGTGTGTGTGTATGTATACAAATTTGTAAAGAGAAAAAAAATCATGAATTGGATCTTAAATAAGTATTTAAAAAAGGAAGAGGTAAAGAGGTTTAAAACCATATGAATGTGTAGATAAAGAAATTAATGATTATGTGAAACAGACAAAAAATGGTGATCAATGTTGTCTGAAGAATGACTGTAAAAAGGAAGGAGAAAACAGGCTTAAAATTGATAAATAAGATAAAGAAAACTATTTCAAAATTCCAAAAATAGACAGACAGAAATCTAGATTGTATTGAACGGCTGAAAAAAAAATAAAAAATAAAAATAGATTTTAAAAAGTAAATATAATAGAACTAGACAAAAATAAAATAAAACTAGAAAATGAAATAGATAAAAACGAACAGAAGCCGCGACGGAGCTGTGACAAGCAGTTGATTCCCGTTTTGGAATCTAGTAACCAAGGCGTGTTCCTTAGTTCCTTCGTGACAGCGAGGTGCCGAGGCATGGGGGGGGGAGGGGGCGCTTTGTAACGGATTCTGTCTTTTTTTTATTTTTGCTTTATCTGTTGTTTTTGTTTTTATTGTTTTGGATCTGTTGTTTGTTTTGCTTTGTTTTGTTTTCATCGGTGTCCTCATATGAGCTTCTAATTTTTGTTCTTCTCTCTCTCTCATCTCTTCTCCTGTCCTATCTCTCTCTCTCTCTCTCTCTCTCTCTCTCTCTCTCTCTCTCTCTCTCTCTCTCTCTCTCTCTCTCTCTCTCTCTCTCTCTCTCTCTCTCTCTCTCTCTCTCTCTCTCTCTCTCTCTCTCTCTCTCTCTCTCTCTCTCTCTCTCTCTCTCTCTCTCTCTCTCTCTCTCTCTCTCTCTCTCTCTCTTTGTCTCTCTCTCTCTCTCTCTCTCTCTCTCTCTCTCTCTTTGTCTCTCTCTCTCTCTCTCTCTCTCTCTCTCTCTCTCTCTCTCTCTCTCTCTCTCTCTCTCTCTCTCTCTCTCTCTCTCTCTCTCTCTCTCTCTCTCTCTCTCTCTCTCTCTCTCTCTCTCTCTCTTCTCTTCTCTCTCTCTCTCTCTCTCTCTCTCTCTCTCTCTCTCTCTTTGTCTCTCTCTCTCTCTCTCTCTCTCTCTCTCTCTCTCTCTCTCTCTCTCTCTCTCTCTCTCTCTCTCTCTCTCTCTCTCTCTCTCTCTCTCTCTCTCTCTCTCTCTCTCTCTCTCTCTCTCTCTCTCTCTCTCTCTCTCTCTCTCTCTCTCTCTCTCTCTCTCTCTCTCTCTCTCTCTCTCTCTCTCTCTCTCTCTCCTCCCCCCTCTCCTCCCTCCCCCCTCTCCCTCCTCCTCTCCCTCTCTCTCCCTCCCCCCCCCTCCCTCTCCTCCTCCCTCACTTTCCTCTCTCCTCTCCCTCCCTCCCCTCCCTCCCTCCCCTCCCCTCTCTCTCCTCTCCCTCCCCTCGCCTTCCTCCCCTCCTCCTCCCTCCCTCCCTTCCTCCTTCCTTCCTCTCTCCCTCTCTCCCTCCCTCCCCCCCTCCTCCCCTCTTCTTCTCCCTTCCCTCCCTCCCTCTCCTCCTCTTCTTCTCTCTCTCCCTCTGTCTTCACTAACTGGATAACCCACAGCGCAATCGCCACTTCTGTCGCGTTTGCATCACCGAGGAAAGAACGTCACCGCACGGAAACTAACACTATTAACAGCATCAGTGTGTCACAAGCTTTGTTATTAGGTTGTCATGGTAACAGTGATTGCCAAAGAGGTTGGTGAGGTTACTTGAGGTTTTCCTTTAACGCGTTACATACCTTCATGATGTTTAAGTTGCCGAAGCGAAGATGTGTGTATTTCCAAACAGTTAGGTGCGATGTCACCGTCTTTTCAATAATTCTTAATGTTATAACTGTTATAATTAGTGTTTCGGTAATTCGAAAGTTTTTGATTCTCATTCACCATCACATAACGCGACATTAGAATGTTATGGCAGATCAGTGGAGAAACAGATAGTGGTGAGAGAATATTCAATAAGCTGGTCTGATATGTTGTCCTTTAGGTGGTATTTGATTCGCTGGCGTGGGTGAAGGGAGGGAGGAGGAGGAGGAGACAGGTGTAAGGAGGGTATGTGAGAGAGAGAGAGAGAGAGAGGGAGAGAGAGGGAGAGAGAGAGAGAGAGAGAGAGAGAGAGAGAGAGAGAGAGAGAGAGAGAGACAGAGGGAGAGAGAGAGAGAGAGAGAGAGAGAGAGAGAGAGAGAGAGAGAGAGAGAGAGAGAGAGAAGAAGAAGAAGAAGAAGAAGAAGAAGAAGAAGAAGAAGAAGAAGAAGAAGAAGAAGAAGAAGAAGAAGAAGAAGAAGAAGAAGAAGAAGAAGAAGAAGAAGAAGAAGGAGGAGGAGAGAGAGTAAGAAAGAAGGATAGGAGAGAGAGAGAGAAGGAGAGAGAGAGAGAGAGAGAGAGAGAGAGAGAGAGAGAGAGAGAGAGAGAGAGAGAGAGAGAGAGAGAGAGAAGAGGCAATTGAAGTAGTTGAAGTAATGCTGTAAACCGTCTTTATAGTGGCGTGCCTGTCCTTTTATTATATGCCTGTGAGGTTTACTCGCCCAAACAACTTGCATTTACCAAAACGACGAAAGTTTTAAATGGAGGCCACTTGGCGGAAGATCATGCAAGTCTTAACAGTGAAGCTGCCATGCAAAACCGATAAGGAAGTGCGAGAGAAGAAAGCGCACGCTGGCAACTCCAGACGGCAAATATATTGGGGGGAAAAAAACAAGCATGGCGTGTGCCCCTCGACCCTCGTGCCCAGCGGTAAGTGGGGGGCAATACCCGGCTATTTCCGCGGCGAGCGTGTTCCCCGTATGGCGCCGCGTGGGAGACGAGGAATAAACACGACAGAGAAACGATCCTTGGGGGAAAAAAAAGGGGAAAAGCTTTACGAACACTTGCTAAGGCCGTGAGTAGTATGTATATATATCCTTTTGATGTTGTGAAGGTGCCTAGGGATTCGAACGACAGTGTGGGGGGGGGGTATTCCTCAGAGGCGGAAGGGGACAAGATGAGGTGGAGAAGAGACATGGCGAAGGAGATTAGGATGGTGCTCGATGTAGGGGGGAGACGAGGGGGAGGGGCTCTGGGTTGGGTGGGGGGAGGGGGTGGAGGGGGGGGAGGGGAAGAGTCTCTTCTTCCATACGAGGTGGGGGAGGAGGAGAGGAGAGGAGAGGAGATGCTCGAGATGGGAGGTAGGGGGTGAGGAGGAGGTACTCTGAGACGAGAAGAGATAGAGAGGAGAAACTGCGGCTGTTCGCTCTCACTTTTTTTTTTACAGAGACGTGTAAATATGATCAGGATTTGATTAATTACGTTTTCGGCTCGTGCGCTGACGGCGAAGGCCTATGGAGATGGAAATGAGGCTCTTTTGGTCCTCCATTTAAAGTAGGAATGAAAGCCCTCATGAGTTATTCATCTGTGACGTCACGAGTCCCGCGCCCTGTGTGGCAACGATGATGGGTAGTTTTCGGGGAGGCTGGTTCCGGAACCATCGAGGAGCGTTGCCATTGCCATTCCTCCTCCTCCTCCTCCTCCTCCTCCCCGCCATCTATTCCTCCTCCTCCCCGCCATCTATTCCTCCTCCTCCTCCCCGCCATTCCTCCTCTTCCTCCCCGCCATCTATTCCTCCTCCTCCTCCTCCCCGCCATCTATTCCTCCTCCTCCTCCTCCTCCTCCTCCCCGCCATCTATTCCTCCTCCTCCTCCTCCTCCTCCCCGCCATCTATTCCTCCTCCTCCTCCTCCTCCTCCCCGCCTAGGACTCGACCCATCAGCTGTTGTATCACTCGCGAGCAAAGGCGCGGGCGTGTTTGCCGACCGTCGAGCGCGTGTTCACTCGCAGGGCTCGTGGGGGTTCCTTTAGTATTAGCACAGTCAACAAAGCGTGGCACACTTGATCTGGTGGGAGGCTATTGTACAACACACGCTTTGCTACTGTGATAACATTATCCTCCGCTGCAGCCACCACCCCCTACCCCCTTCGTCCCCTTCCCCCTCTCCCTTCCCATCTTTCCCTTTCCCCATCTCCCCTCCCATGTTTCCCTTCCTCCTCTCCTGTCCCATCTTCCCCTTCCTCCCTCTCCCTTCTCCCTCTCCCGTCCCATCGTCCCCTTCCCATCTTCCCCCTTCCCATCTTCTCCCTTCTCCCTCTCCCGTCCCATCGTCCCCTTCCCATCTTCCCCCTTCCCATCTTCTCCCTTCTCCCTCTCCTGTCCCATCATCCCCTTCCCGCACCCTTCCTTCCCCTCTCCTAAGCCCTACTTCCCTTCTACAACCCTTCCCCATCCTCCCTCCCCCTACCTCCCCCTTACCAAGCCCATAATGCCCCTCCATCGAACATACTTCTTCCCTTCCACAATCCCTCTCTCCCTTCCCTTCCCCTCACCCAAATCCTGCAGCCCTTTCTTCGCCCCTACTTCCCTTCTACAAGCTCTCCTCCCCTCCCCTCCCTCTCCCCTGCTCCCCTTCTCGCTCCAGTCAAGGGCGGCGCGGCAGGTAGAGTGGCGCCTGCGGGTCGGGCGAGGGTGGCACCGCACCGAGGTTCGTGGGAGAGAAAGTCCCTACTTCGTTCCGCTCTCCGTTTAACACTCCACCTCCTCTCGCCCTCGCTCCGGCCCTCCGCCCCTTCACCCCCGCCCCTTCACTTGTCCCTCCGTCCCTCCGTCCCTCCGTCCCCCCACCCCTCCACCTGTCCCTCCGTCCCTCCGTCCCCCCACCCCTCCACCTGTCCCTCCGTCCCCCCGCCCCTCCTTCCCTCCGCCCCTCCGTCCCTCCGCCCTCCTTCCCTCCACCCCTCCCTCCCCCGCCCCCCCCCGCCCCTCCGTCCCTCCGTCCCTCCACCCCTCCGTCCCTCCTTCCCTCCACCCCTCGGTCCGCCCCTCGTTCACCCCTTCCCTCCAAACCTCACTGCACTCGGCCGTTCCAGTCGGCGTCCCTTGTTTTCCCTCAGTCCGTTCATACTTTTTTCCCCCTCTCGCTTTTCCCCTCGTGTTTCTATTTTTTACATATATCTTTCTCTCTTTCTCTCCTCTTTTCCTGATCATTTCATCATCTCCATCATCTCTTCCCTCCTCCTTCTTCCTCTTAAGTCAAAGAATAGAAATCAAGAGGCTGCTGTTTTAGGGAGTCAGCTGTTCCTTCGCTCAGCTGTTTGGGATCCGTAGGTGAAGGAGCTGCGGCGGCGCGGGATCGGGACCTTCGTCTTCACTTAAGGTTGAACTTGAGAACACGCGGGAGGATCAGTCTATAGTAGTCTGTCCTCTCTCTCTCTCTCTCTATCGGTCTTTCTTTCTCTTTTTTTTCTCCCTCTGTCTATCTCTCTCTCTCTCTCTCTCTCTCTCTCTCTCTCTCTCTCTCTCTCTCTCTCTCTCTCTCTCTCTCTCTCTCTCTCTCTCTCTCTCTCTCTCTCTCTCTCTCTCTCTTTCTTTATCTCTCTCTCTCTTTCTCTCTCTCTCTCTCTCTCTCTCTCTCTCTCTCTCTCTTTCTTTATCTCTCTTTCTCTCTCTCTCTCTCTCTCTCTCTCTCTCTCTCTCTCTCTCTCTCTCTCTCTCTCTCTCTCTCTCTCTCTCTCTCTCTCTCTCTCTCTCTCTGTCTGTCTGTCTCTCTCTATCTCTCTATCTATCTATCTTTTTCTCTTTCTCTCTCTCTCTCTCTTTCTCTCTCTCTGTCTCTCTCTCTCTCTCTCTCTCTCTCTCTCTCTCTCTCTCTCTCTCTCTCTCTCTCTCTCTCTCTCTCTCTCTCACACACACACACACACACACACACACACACACACACACACACACACACACACACACACACACACACACACACACACACACACATACACACACACACACACACACACAC
>BOPN01000052.1:25000-27500 GCA_017312705.2 Penaeus japonicus
ATCATAACAATCACCATCATCACCATCATCACCATCATCATCACCATCAACAACAACAACAAAGCAACATCCTTCCTCGCGCTTCGTCCACCACCGCCACCCGCGAACTCCGCCCGTGGGTCCAGCAAGACCTTCACCCACGCCCGCCCACGCCCGCCCACGCCCGCATGCCCCCACGACCCTTCCACACCTCCGTAGTACCCTGTATGTGCCCATGTGTACCTATAGGGGAGGGGAGGAGGGGAAGAGGGGGAGAGGAAGGAGGGAAGAGGGGGAAGGAAGAGAAGAGGGGGAAGGAGGGAAAGAAGAGGGGAAGGAGGGGAAGAGGGGAGGAAAGAAGGGGAAAAGAGGGAAGGGGAAAGAGGGGGGAAGAGGGAAGAGGGGGGATGGGGGAAAAAGGAGGAAGAAGAAGAGGGAAGAGGGAAGAGGGGGGGAAGGGAGGAGAGCGGAGGAGAGAAGGGGATCTGACCTACGCACAAGGGCGTGGCGCTCGCTCTCTGTTTTCGGCGCCGGAGTCATGCAGGCTATTCTGCATGACCTGCCTCGCCCTCCCGCCTCGCCCCGCCCGCACGCCCCTGTGGTCCGTCCCCGGCGATGGGCTCGGGTTGGCAGTGGCGATGGCGCCGTTTAGTTGGTTGTGTTAAAAGGCCGTTGCCATGGCAGCGGCGACGATGCTATCAGCTGTGGGGCGGAGAGGAGGAGGGGTGGGGGGTGGGGGTGGGGGGAGGGGGAAGGGTGGAGGTGGAGAGAGGGGGGGGGGAGGGGGGGAGAGGGAGGGAGGGAGGGAGGAGGGAGGGAGGGAGGGTGGGAGGGAGAGAGGGAGGGGAGGAGGGGGAGATGGAGAGAGAGAGAGAGAGAGAGAGACAGAGACAAGAGACAAGAGAGAGAGAGAGAGAGAGAGAGAGAGAGAGAGAGAGAGAGAGAGAGAGAGAGAGAGAGAGAGAGAGAGAGAGAGAGAGAGAGAGAGAGAGCCAGACAGAGAGACAGAGTTCAAATTCCAAATCACATTTCCTGGAGAAAACAACAACAACCCACTTGAAAGGCCTAATCATCAACAAAAACAAACAAACCAAACAGAATCAGAGAGAAATAGAGAAAGAAAGAGAGAGACAGAGACAAGGAGAGAAAGAGAAGGCCAGACAGATCTCCGTCGCAGAGGTAGAGTGAGGGGAGCCTGGGTAGGCATCTCGTGAAGTGAACTCTGGTGCCTCCGTCTCTTTGAGGGCCAATTGGTGGGCATGAACTGGGCAGCGGGGCATTGTTCGAATTCCTTAAGCCCTTCTGCTGCATTCCTCTTCAAAGCGATGGTTAGTGAAGAGGGCTAGAATGCATTAAGGTAACTAAGAGGATGGTATATAGAGGAAGGGGGAGGCACAGATACACACTCTTCTGTATGGATGTGTGTGTGTGTGTGTGTGTGTATGTATGTATGTATGTATGTATGTATGTATGTAAGTCTGCTTGTCTGTCTATCCATTCGTTCGTCTATTATGTATTTATCCATATTTCTATCTATCTATCTATCTATCTATTGATTTATCTATCTATTGAGAAAGACATAGAGACATAACCATCACCCCCACCATTATCATTCCCATTATTATCATTATTACCCCCTCCTTTTCTCACCACTTTATCACTCTCTTTCTCTCTCAATCGACGTGCATTTGTCCCTTTCTCCTCCATTAATCTTTCTCTCATTATAAGCATTATCTCCTTCATGTCGCAAATAATAGTCATTATTAACCGTTATCATCATAGCATCTTCCCTTATCACTGTTTTCAAAACTGGGAAGTTAAGGGAAAGCGAAAGAGAGAAATTGAAGTTGTGAAGTTATGGAAGGAACAGAAGAAAAGGAAGTAAAAAATCTCAATATGTATATATAATATGATATGATAAAAGATGATTATATATAATACAAAATTATAAAATATAATAAGATAATTCTTTTTACATTGAGAAAAATGGAAACAAAATCGAATAAGAAAATTAAAACAAAAAATTAAGGAAGATAGATATAAAAAAGGTAATAATTAAGATAAGATAGAGAGAAAGATGATTAGGAAAGAAAAGGCCAAACAAATAAAATAAAATCAAATCAAATGAAAACAAGAAAGATGAGAAGTTTAACAAAACAAAAAAGAAAGATAATTAACCAAAGAAAGATGGAAAATAATGACGACAAAAAAACATTAAAGAAAATAAGAAAGAGAGAGGCGTAAGTCAAGAAAATTAGACGAAATTTGAACAAGGAAATGAGATGGAAAACAAGAAGCATCAAACACAAAAAATAATATTATTTATTAGAAAAAAAGCAATATTACAAAGCCGAGAAACATCTCCACCCTCTCCTTCAGGCTAGCCGGCACAAGAAAGAATATTAAAAAGACAAAAGTAAAAGCAAAAAAGAATAAGCAAAAATCGAACAAGAAAGTTAATAAGAAAGAAAATGACAATAACGAAAAAGGCAAAACAGGGAAGCCTAAGGGAAAACAATAG
>BOPN01000052.1:32500-37500 GCA_017312705.2 Penaeus japonicus
ATAAAGGAGAGAAAAAAGGGGGAAGTGGAGAATGGGCGGAGGTGTGTGTGTGTGTGTGTGTGTGTGTTAAGACGGAGTGTGAAATGCGGGTGGAGAAATATAAAGGGGCGAAGATAAGAGTTGTGGTGTGGATGTGGTGGCGAACGTATGGGTGCTTGTACACTTTATATGCGGATTTGTTGGACCTGGGATAGTGCCGAGATGGTGCGTTAGATGTGTTGTATTGTGCTAAACTGTAAGGATGAGGCACGAGTAAGCATCGAAGCAGATATGGAGATAGAGAGGTATGGTTGAGGAGAGTTACATCTACTCGTAGACATGCAGTTATTGGCACAGTAGATAGATAAGTGAATACATGAATCTTTCGCGATCTTATTATCGTTTTGTCTTTTCACTCTTTCCACTCCGCTGGTTTCACTTTCCAAAAGGCTATATATCTGGGCGTCAGATACCACACAAGCCACACTTTTTACTAGTGGTTCCCTTCACTAGTACAACCCGCGCTATTATGTAATCTAGTAATTACATGGCCAGACTGTGTACCCCGGCGCCTGCATATTGACCCGTCACATGTACAGACCCACCTGCTTAGGTCATCACGCCGCCCTGAGCTCTGGCTTCACGAATTCAAAGCCCGCGCAGTGAAATCGCTGTTGCCTCACAGTGACTCGCGTGACATAGCTAGCAGCACACACAGCGCCCTGGCATCAATGAGATTTAGACGGGGCGGTTTTGTTTATTTGTGGCGCGGAGGAAGAGCATCCGATGCGGACATTTCCCGCGGCTGGACTTGCGTGCGAGAGGGGCTTTTGTGAACGTATGGATTTCTCTCTCTATATGAAAGAAAAGTCGTATTTTGGATTGTATGATGCTCTAGGTTATCACAAATAATAGTAATACGGATATTTAAAGCTAGCATGTTGCCGAATTGAGCTGCAATTTCCACCTTTTGAGTCCGTATGGATTTACCTTCAGCTCCCCAAGTACGACCAGTGCTTGATCACCTATTGGACGTTTCGTTAACATATGCGACCCACATATGATGTGTTGGGTAGTGCTTTATTGATATTCTTAGTGCGTGGCCTGTCAGCACCACCTGACATGTTTGGGCAGTAGTTCGTGCTTACAAGATGCGACTTAGAGAAAGAAAAAAAAATGTTATTGGTTTATGATTGCCTTTATGTCTAGTTCTGTTGCCATTCTGGAGCTTCAGTTAGAAAACGCGTTAACCTGAAGAAAGGTTATCTCTTGAGGATATGAATAACATTTGAGCTAATTCAGATCAATAGTTTGTATTCTCTCACCTCGCACCGGAAGCTCCATCCTGATCCGAGAATGGCCTTTCGGTGCCAGAAAAAAAAACGAATGGATTTTTTTTTCTCTTCACTAGGGACACTTATTCCGTTCGTTCTTCATCGGACCACGAAGACCAACCTCGGCCGGTTTAATTTACGAAGAGACCGATTTCATTAAACAGCTAAATTCCCTTTCCATCCGATCACATTTTCTAATTAAAGTGATAATTATCTCATCAGCTGGTTATTATTCCTCACTAATCGACTGCTTTCACTGACAGGACACGGATTTATATATGTTATACATGTCTGTGTTTCTGTTGTTGTTTATCGTTTGATATATCTACTGTATGATTAAATCATAATCAGTTGTAGGACTATCCATGAATATCAAAGCTCTTTCCAAAAATATCACAATTACCTACGCACAGCTGGCATTATATATGTAAACAGGATGGCTCTTCCATCAACACACAAAGTTTTTTTGTTGTTGTTTTTTTTTTTTACGCAAACCATTTTTTTTTTAATCACCATACCTAATCCGACACCATCGCAGCCCCCCTGGAGGCCTTAGCTGGCGGGATATAGTTATCAGGGAGGTTCTTCGGCCGAAAACTCGTCCTTTGCTAACTTTACATGAGGGGCGAGTGGCGGGGCGCGCTGAGGGGGCGTGAAGAGAAGTCATTATCAGAGGAGAGTGCGAGGAGGGAGGGGGGTGGGAGGGAGGGAGGAGGAGGGGAGGGGAGGAGAAGGGAGGGAGGGAGGTGGGGAAGGGTGAAGGGAGGGTGGAAGAGGTGGGGTGAAGGGAGGAGGAGGAAGGAAGGGGAGGGGTGAAGGGAGGGTGGAAGAGGTGGGGAGGGGAGGGGTGAAGGAAGGAAGGGAGGTTGGAAGAGGAGGAGGAGGAAGGAAGGGGGTTGGGAAGAGGAGAGGAAGGGAAGGGAATAGGAGGAAGGAAGAGAGGGGAAGATGGGGAGAGGAGGGAAGGGGAAGGAGAGAGATGGTGAAGGCGAGGAGAGGGAAAGGAAGTCGAGGTGAGAAGGAAAAAGGAAGTGTAACGGGATAAGAGCCGAGCCAAAACATACAACCAAGACGCGGCTGTGGTTACCCGCAAGACCTCGTTTCGGTAATTCATTACCAGCCAAAAGGGGGAACAAGGGAAGGACGAGTTTCTATCCACGCGTCGTAATTAATGTTACGGTAATGCGATACCCGAAAGCGGATCAGAGCGAGTTTTAATGTCACGGTACTGCTCGTCTCGTCTCGACGTGTTGCACTTGACGGGGAAACGAGCACTGTACTGGTGAAACGGCTCCATTGCATAACATAGAATGTATTTATATATATAGATCCCGGTGTATTATGAAGCGAAACACACATCTTTTAGTTTCTCTATCTGAAGAGGAGTCCCGTTTTCTTCCGAAATGTTGATGTTTGTGTTTATTGAACTATATATTTTCTCTCTCTCTCTTTTTTTTTTGTTTTTTTGTTTTTTCTCTACACACGTTGCTGCGTTTGACCTCGTGTTGACGAGTCTTCGCCTCTCATTGGCCAGGTCATCTAATTAGGTCTTCTTATGTTCGCTAAGGCAGTCGGATTATCAACTCCTCAGCCGGTCACTCATTTAAGATTGATAATGGTTATAAAATAGTAATCTAACCATCATCTGTTTTTAAATTATTCTCCCCTTATGTTGCCATAATTTGTGATACTTGTTTTCCATATAAAAAGGCACAAAAAAGTATCCCGTTCTTGTTATTTCCGGACAAACTTAAACAGGGTTTCTGAATTTCCTTTTCCAGCGGACTCGGGAAATAATGCCTTCTTACAAGACAGGAATCCCAAGGCGCCGGTTTTATCTTAACCCCTTTTTCTAGTTTTTTAATTCACGAGGACATATTTTAGTTGTTCGTTCTTCCTTTTTTTAGAAATGATGCTATTTTTTTTAGTTTTTATGTAAGTTGGTGCTTAAAATGACTTAGTGAAGAGCGATTTAGGGACAAGAATACATTCCACTATTCATTTCGATAGCGCACCTGCCCTCACCCCCCCCACCCCCACCCCTTCTCCCCCCACCTACTCCCACCATCACCCCCACCCCCCATCCCCCCACCCACTCCCACTCCCACCATCACCCCGCCCCCTTTCCTCTTCGTCTCTCCTCTCTCCCTCTTTCTTTCCTCTTTCTTGTCTCTTTTTTAGCTGCTTCTGTTTATTTTTCCTCTTTTTTTCCTCTTCATCGTCACCTTTTTATCTGATTTCCCTCTTCCTTTTTACTCCTGCTTGCCGTCCCCTTGTATTTTCCTCTTTCCTTCTCCTCTTGCCTATCTCTCGCCTCTTTCCACTACTTCTTGTCTGTCCTTTCCTCTTATTTTCCTCTTTCCTTCTCCCTCACATTTCCTTCTTTCTCTCTCCTTCCTCTTTACCCTTTTTTTTCCCTCAATTCCGACTTTTTTTTCTCCAACTGACCTTTCCTTCTTTGTTTCCTCTTTCTCTCTCCTCCTGTCCTTCCTAGTCTCAATTTTTCCCCTTCTTTTTTCTGTAGCCCCCCCTCCCCCCGGCGCCCACTACCCCACCTCAAACTTTCGCCCACGCTCCCCTCCGCCCACGTTCATCGCCCACGCTCTCCTCCGCCTACGTTCACCACCGCCCACGCCTCCTCCCGCCCACGTTCACCACCACCCACGCTTCCCCCCACGCCCATGTTCCCCACCCACGCTCCCCTACACCCACGTTTATCACCCCCCCCCCCCCGCCCACGCTTCCCCCCACGCCCACGCTTCCCCCACGCCCACGCTTCCCCCCCCCGCCACGCTGCCCCCCCCCCCCCGCCCACGTTCACCACTCACGCCCCCCCTCCACCCACGTTCTCCTCCACCCACGCTTCCCCCCGCCCACGTTCAGCACCCACGTTTATCACCCACGCTCCCCACGCCCACGCTCCCCCCCGCCCCCTCACTCCAGCAATATTCGATCCGCAAAGGGAACAAAAAAAAAGCCAAATCACGGAGCAACAACAACAACAACAACAGAACCGCCATCCCGGATGTGCAACAGCGACCAGGTGTCAAGGCGTTGCTTCATTTGTTTTTGTTTTTTTTTCCTTCGCGTTCAAATAAATATGGTCATGCGTTCAATACAGGGCTGTTTTGTGGCGTCTATCTCGGGCTTGGGTTCATATGCGTTTTTTTTTTTTCGTTTTTTTTCGTTTTTTTTTTTTTTTTGTGATAATAAATGTTGACATTAGCTCCATGTTGCAGCCCTTGCAAGTGGATGCTGAACTGGGGTTCTCAAGGCCGAGGCGGTCATTCATGGATACACAAAACCATTCATAGGGCAGCGTGGGCGGGGGCGTGATATACCCGCCTGCCCAGCTGGCCAGCGGCGTGGCGTGGCATGTGGGTTTCGGTGGTTGGATTGTTTTGTTTGGGTTCGTGGGTGTTTGTGTGGGTGTGGGTGGGTGGGGGGGGGTTGTTGGTGGGGGAAGGGGGGCGGGGGTTGTGGGTGTGTGTGTGTGTGTGGGTGTGGGTGTGGGTGTGAGGAGGAGCTGGCGTAGGTGTTGGTTTTGCGAGTAAGAGTTTTGTGTGTGTGTATGCTCGTATGTGTGTGTATTTGTGTGCGTGCGTGCGTGTGCGTGTGTATTTGTGTGTGTGTGTGTGAATGCATATGTGTATCATTACAACATTTACTTAGGATCTTAAGCTTGGA
>BOPN01000052.1:55000-57500 GCA_017312705.2 Penaeus japonicus
ATTATTTTCAAGTGAGATGAGAAAGTTGGATGCTGATGTGATATTAAAGTTTATTGAAAAAGGCAGAGCGGATTAAGAACAGCGTTGGCTCAGGGGGATGGATGCTGGTAACACGTCTTTTGAGAAGTGTCAAAATTAATTCTTGTGTCTATGTCTATATGTCCACACACACGGATATATATGTTCATATATATGTATGTATATATATATATATATATATATATATATATATATATATATATATATATATATATATATATATATAGAGAGAGAGAGAGAGAGAGAGAGAGAGAGAGAGAGAGAGAGAGAGAGCGAGAGAGAGAGAGAGAGAGAAGTATGTATATATATACATATTCAATCTCGAAGTTGCCAGATCTCTAAATCTCAGAAATTCTTCCCTCTGTGTTTTGCGTCTCTTGTTCATGGTGAATGCCATTGCTTCGATCATGCACCGACAGCTAATATACTGTTGAAAAATCACATCAACTACCTTGCAAAACACAAATTTATGAGACATTTATTTTATGCAAAACACCACAAAGGTAGATATTGAAGATGAAAAAAACATACACATGCACATATTCACACAAACACACACACACAAACACACATGCACACACACACACACACACACGTACACACACACACACACATACTTACACACACACACAATCATTCTAATCAAATTTTCGTCCTCATTGGCTCAAGCAAACCTTAACAAAGGCGCCATATATTAGTTACCATTAGTTTTTAAGCAACGTACCTTCCTTATTCATATCTAATCCTATCTTACCTTGCATTATATCTTATCTAATATCAAATAAATATCAAATTAACCTTCGATAAAATATCTCGTAATTTCAGTTTCAAAAATTGTATCCAGATAAGACATAATTAGCGGCTTCTGTGTTGCAAGGGGCCGTTTCATTGCAACGATCCTGCGGTGTCTGTGTTGTCACCCCTGCACAACTTAGCGATCAGCTGTGCATTGCATATATTGCACTAGTATCGGTAGTGCTTTTGCTTTGTTGTTGTTGGTTTCTGATGACTGGAGGGAATGCAACGGTCGAGTTTTTTTCTTGGATAGTATGTAATTTATATGTGTATATATACATATATACGTATATATATATATATATATATATATATATATATATATATATATATATATATAGAGAGAGAGAGAGAGAGAGAGAGAGAGAGAGAGAGAGAGAGAGAGAGAGAGAGAGAAAGAGAGAGAGAGTGTGTGTTTGTGTGTGTGCGTATATGTATGTGTGTGTTTGTGTGCGTACCATATCACATAAATTACAAAATGCCTAAGCATCCCACTTTTCTCAATTGCATCCCCATTAACCAACGTTACGTTCTGGTGTATTCAGAAAGGCGCAGTTCATTGAAAGTCTAATAAGGGTGCTTCACAAACTGATTCTTACAAGTAATCAAAACGTTGAATCTTACAAATAACCAGCAACTTTTGACATATCCTGCAGCCAGTTGTATGATTTTAAAAAGAGGAGGTGTGTGTGTGTGGGGGGGGGGGGTGAATGAGTTTACATACTATTTTTATTAGTTTAAAAATGCTAGGGAAAACAATGCTCCAAATGCACTGAATAAATGACACAAGCTGTTGATACCTATTAATATATATATTTTTTTCTTTTTTTTCGTAGCATCTCCCCCCCCCCCCTCGAGTCTAAATTGCTTTGCGTGCGCAGTTGATTGACAGAGTGAAGTCAGAGTGAGTAATCCCAGGTCTCTATGGAGTGCTGATAAAGGTACATTATTCGTCATTGATACCAATTCACTGCAAGATGCCATATAAGGAGCTTTACTCAGGCACTGATACCAATTCACTGCAAGGTGCTATATAAGCAGCTTTACTAAGGCACTGATACCAATTCACTGAAAGATGCCATATAAGGAGCTCTACTCAGGCACTGATACCAATCCAGTTTTGGAAGACTAAACGAGGGGCTTTTCTCAGGCAATAATACCAAGCCACTAGGTTGAGAGAAATCACGTGTTTTCAGGGGCGTTTAAAGCCGAACCACTGAAGTTCAAGCTTACAATGGGGCTTGGCTGAGATATGAAATTAATCAGAATTGCCTACCGCATATGGGCATGGGTATGTAACACGGCTAAATGTGAACTTGTTATACAAATGTTCCCTGTAACAAAAGTAACTGTGTCAGTTACGTTTGAAGGCATTGTAGTGTAAGCGATTTAGATTTGTGTGCGTGTGTGTGTGTGTGTTTGTGTGTGTGTGTGTGTGTGTGTGTGTGTGTGTGTGTGTGTGTGTGTGTGTGTGTGTATGTGTGTGTGTGTGTGTGTGTGTGCTCTGATACCAATTCACTGCAAGATCCAATATATAAGGGGCTTTACTCAGGCTCTGATACCAATTCACTGCAAGATCCAATATATAAGGGGCTTTACTCAGGCTCTGATACCAATTCACTGCAAGATCCAATATATAAGGGGCTTTACTCAGGCTCTGATACCA
>BOPN01000052.1:67500-75000 GCA_017312705.2 Penaeus japonicus
TTAGTTGCTTTGAATATAACACTACACATCATCGGGTCTGGTTACAGAGTGCTTACGGGAAAGTGAAAAAAAATAATAATAAATAAATAAATAAATAAAATGAAGATTTCTTATCTGATTATATAAATTATATATTGTATATCAAATATTATGTATATGTTATATCTATATATATTATATAATTACTTATGTATAAAGTATATCTAATTACAAATATATGTTTATTACAATCATAGTTGCTCCTCAAACACAGTTAATGCAAAGAATTATATCACGCAAACTTTTTCATCAAAGCAATTTCCTTAAATTACTAGTTTTCCCTCTATTTTAAATAATCACATGCAACTGCCATTTCTCTAATAGTCAGATGATTTTATAAGCTACTGACCAAAGGCCTATAAAACTTTTTTTCCCAAGATAAAAATTGGCTGTATATAAAGGGATTCTATAACACAAAGTAGTAAATGAATATCTTACAGAAAAAATACAGGCAGGAGTAATCGTAACCAACAGATTTCATAATATATCACGTTTCTGTTAAAAGGGAACTGACAAAACAGCAGAGTAAAATGTACTATTCATTTCCATACCTTCAGCTCAGGATCTTCAATCTTGTGTTGGGACTCAAACAATTCAGTGTCAAATGGCATTCCTGTAATCCTGTGTTGTCCACCAGGCATTAAAAGTACAGTAAACTTGAACTGTGCAACAAACTCTCCTTTCTGAAAGAAAAATATACAGATGAAAAAGCTAGAAACATATTAACCCACACAGGACGGGTGGTACAGCATGTGTACCGCGCATTCAAAAGCCCAGTTGCCGGGCGGCACAGTATTGTGCCAGCTATTCATTTAATTTAGGCCTAATAATTCGAAAGCCCCGGCATTTGGACATTCTAGGCTAGAAATCCCCCGTCGGGAATGGGTTAATACTCTTTGTTATTCAACAAGCAATAAATATTCACTAAAACAGGGTTTTCTGAAAACTAATCAAAGCCTTTGTGCATTTAGATTTTCATGGGGACAATGACTTACACATACTCTAAGTAAAAAAGAGTAAAACTCGTATGAGAATTATTCAAACCATTCTGTAAATTTCTTTTCATTCCAAGCAAGATCACAGGGCCACAGACCCTATTAGGATTCCACACATTCACCAATCTTTTGTCTTCTATGCTACCTAATCCACACATTTTCACAATGCAAACCATAAAACAAACTTACCCGTTCCCACAACACTGGGTAAGGATCAATCAACTTGTGAGATACACATTCTAGGACACCCATACGTGCTTTCTTCTCATCATCAAATAACCGCAAATTGAAAGGCATATCACGGTAGCTTTTCTGGACCTGCAAAAATGGTTTTAAATTAGAATTTACTACATTTTTGTTGCATTAGTCAAATTATTTTCAATAAACTACAACTGGAATAAAATTAAAATAAAACCAAAAGTATCCACAACAAACCTGAGCGAAGAATTCGCGGGATGCCTTCAACTTCAGATGGTAAATTTCATCAGTTTTCCTAAATATTGTAACACGTGCATCCATTTCCCTGCCCTGCAAGGAAAAAAAAAAAAGGAAAATTCTTTTAAGTACCTTGATACAAGACATCACCGACGCTGGAGCCTAAATGAAAGTAAATAAAACATAGCATCAGATGGCTCCTGCGGAACTCTCATCAGGGGTCTGACATCCAAACACTGGATATAGCATAATATCATCATCTGCCAACTATTTACGGTCCAAAAATACTAGCAGCATATGAGACAACATACCTGGCCTTCTCCTGTGGAAACAATGACATCTACTGCATAAACTTCGTGTGTTTCAAAGGTCTGTTTTTCTACTTCCTTCCTCTGTGCTTCTGTGGGGTTCTGAATGATAGTCTTTTCACCGTCAATACGTCCCTGCTGAAGCTGGAAAGACAACATGCCTTCCACTGGTTTACACTTAAAGGTCTTGCTAATCTTTGTGACAGTATCTGTAACTGCAAAGTTCTGGTTGCCGGGTTTCACAAGTCGGAGCGCAGCCTCTGAAGAATAATATGCAGCCAACATCGCATCAGCTTTTCGTCCGTCAACCTGTTGAAAATGAAGAAACCTGTGTATTAGTCATACATACAACATTGAGTTTGCAAATGTGTCATGGCATTTCTGACCAGAAGAGACAAAAGATAAAAAATAATATAAATAAATGATTAGATTACTTATTTTTCAAACATCTATACACCATCACAATTTTATCCCTATATAAATCTACATCTAGTTATATATGGTAACTCTAGGAGGAAGATCTGCTAAAGGAACATTCTGGATCCCTCATTGGTTACTGGTAAAAACATGTTCCCTAACATTTGGCATTAGATATCTGGCAAAACTCTTAATTACTAGATGATATGAAGTCCTATAATTTGACAGCAGGAGCTAGGGCCAGTATTCATAAAAAGATTATAGACATTAGATTTTGTCCATGATAGAAAATAGTGACTCTGCAACTTGTCCATGATACAAAAAGTGACTCTGCAACTTGTCCATGATACAAAAAGTGACTCTGCAACTTGTCCATGATACAAAAAGTCACTCTGCAACTTGTCCATGATACAAAAAGTCACTCTGCAACTTGTCCATGATAGAAAAAGTGACTCTGCAACTTGTCCATGATAGAAAAAGTGACTCTGCAACTTGTCCATGATAGAAAAAGTGACTGCAACTTGTCCATAATAGAAAATAGTGACTCTGCAACTTGTCCATAATAGAAAATAGTGACTCTGCAACTTGTCCATAATAGAAAATAGTGACTCTGCAACTTGTCCATGATAGAAAATAGTGACTCTGCAACTTGTCAGACTCCTAGCCTTCATTTCAAGAACTACCAATTGCACTGCTTAACAATTCAGTGGAAGCAATGAAAATGTAGAGAGTGCATTTTCATCCGCAAAACATTATTATAATGAATTATCATAACTGGGGCTTATTACAATGTAAATGTTACAATTCACATGGTTAACCCATTCATGCCGGGGGCATTCCAGCCTTACAAGTTACAATGCCGGGGCTCTCGAACAAATAGGCCTAAATCAATTAAATGATCGACGTTGTATGACTGCACCCAGCGAACAGGCCTTGAATGCGCGGTACCCGTGGTGTACCACCCGTCCAGAGAGGGTTAATGTTTAAAAGTGGGAACAGCAAAAGTCAGACAAATTCATCAAGAACAGTCCTAGACCAATTAGCAGAAAGTGGAAGACAATTAAGTCACGCTTGTTAACCCATTTACGTCAGGGCGATTCCGGCTCTGAATGGTCACAATGCCGGGGTTTTCGAATGCATAGGCCTAACGCCTCGGGATTCTTGGGCGCACTAGCCTCGAGCCTGGGCTGTCCGCTAGCTCACCCCGAGCGCCGGCCTTGGCCAAATATCTCATTGTCGGCGTCTGACGCAAAAACCACGAAAAGTGTCACCACGTCATCCGGCGCGAATGGATTAATGATAGGGTGGGTCTGGCTCCATCAAGACATTTCAAAATGATCAGGCCTAACGTTGTGGGCCATTTGTAAGTTGAGGCAGCCGCTACTGCCCCATCCCCTGGCAAGCCAGCTAGACAAAAGCCATGACGTGGCATTCACATCACCAGTAAGAAGACCAGCCAAGCCATGATGTGAATGTCACATCATTCTTCTTTAACCCATTCGCACCTGATAATGTGCCAACATGTTTCATGGTTTTTGTGTCATACGCCTGCGACGAGATATTTGGTCAAGGCCGGTGCTCTGGGGTGAGCAAGCAGACAGCCCAGGCTCGCGGCTAGTGCACCTGAGAATCCCGAGGCGTTAGGCTTATGCATTCGGAAACCCTGGCATTCTGACCATTCAGAGCCAGAATTGCCCCAGCGTGAATGGGTTAAGGAGTTAAATTTGTCAAAAAAATTATATTACCTCTCAAATATGCCAAGATTCTTATTTCATTGGTTGGATAAAAATTAAAAGCACAATACATAATGTAATTTGAAGTTCCTATGCATACCTCCAAAGTAATATGAACATATACAATTCTCTTTAATTTACTTAAAACTTATAGTCACCCATATACACTGTTCTCTTTCTAGTGTGCATATGAACATGCACTTACAAGCCTAACTAAAGAATAGAAAATGCTGTTCTAAGCAACTAGAATCTGGTCTTCTTAAGGTTACAGTTTCATTATCAGGCAACAGTATATTTACCTTGTTCTCTTTTGAAGCACCGACGACAACGGTATGGCCAACTACTGCAATGAACCCATCTAAGTGGGCACCCATGTCAATTTTGACCATGTCACCATTCTTGAGTGTGGTGTCCTTGTCTGAGAGCAGGGGGGAATAGTGGTTGATGCAGTTATTAACCGAAACACACACTGGAAAAGCAAGGCCCTTCTTCATGGCTTTCTCCTTCTTGAATACTTTATTGCATTCTTCTATAAGCATTTTGTCGCCCTCAACACAGATGCTGCGGACTGATGCATCGGCAACGCACATGTCCACAAGCTTCTTCAACGTCCCTGCAAGAAAAGGAATACATGAGACAAAGGATACTGAAAACTATCACAAGAATATGTAAAACTGAATAATAACTAATAATCATAATACTTATACAAATACAATGGTGGTAATATATAAATTAATTTTCTAAAATTTCCAAATATGAAGTAAGAGTTACACATGTATGCATGTAAGAAGTCCCTATTTTTTCTACCACCTGTTGCTTTGAAATGATGAAATAAAAGTTAAGACGGTAGAGTAGCAAGAGTGGACATGGGCAAAACTACTCTTTACTACTTTCCTAAACACTAGAAGTAATCAGTGCCTTCACCTTGCACATCCTGGCAAATTAAAATCATTCTTAATCCTGTGACGCACAATGCTATGTCCGTGAAAGAGCTGTTCTCGATTCTTCTGAGACTGGACTGGGAATATGGATTTTTTCCCTTTCTATTTATAAGCAGGAGACATACTTTTAAGCTCATCTATTGACATTCACACTGCTCAAAAGACACCAATTCTATGCAAATACCTAAACAATATTGCTGTAAATAATGTAGTTCTAATAAAATCCCCCCCCCCAAAAAAAAAGTGGTAAAAATCTTGTGATAAAAAAGATAAAAGATCAAATCAGCGTCTTTTTATTTTCTAATTAGTATAATTTTTTGACAATCAAGCTAATGCCTTCCTAAAGTAAATAGCTTTCACTTGCTAAACAGCACATAAATGTCAAATCTAGGAATGAACAAAAACAATTTCTATAAATGATTTTTTAAACCATCATTACTGTACAGAACTGGCTAAGATAGATACTTCCTACAATGACACAGTCCAGTGACCAAAGTTCGCAACAAATAAATCTAAAAGTAACTCAAAAGTTCAACCTTGTACAGATTCTAAAAAAAAATGGCAAAAGTGCAATGAACGTGCAACTATCATATATGCTCGTCATGTATAAGCTGATCAAAAGATTTCTTCATCTATTCAACATCTTAACTTGCAATACAAGGAAAAATACATTTGGCTTCATAAATCTGGAATTTTCTGGTTAACAAGTCCTATAAACACAAAAATCAAATGGAAAAATATACATTATATTACAGTTACCATTTTGGGTGGTACATTGGAATCTCTACGGATACATTTCCAAGATATTTTTTTTTTTTCTATGGTATATCTGCAACAGATTGTAAAGGTTATCTGATTATTGAACAAGCGATTCACGTGGCCTACAGTCCCTGCACTCTGGCAGGAACCAATAATCCTCTACCAAAATTGTTGTCTAGAGTTCCTTCCTTGATAAATAACAATGAGGTATGTAAACCAAAATAAATCAAGATCTACCATTTCTATTCTCCTTTCCCGACTAAAATGTTGTCTATCAAGCATTTAATCATTTGTTTTTAATTTGTGACAGGTATAGGTCACATTAAAAAAAAAAAAAATTAGTAAAAGAGGTATTTTAGCCATCCAATTGGTCGAGCAACGTCCGTGAAAATAAACAAATAGGTTACCAGTTGACGGATACTTTCTACACTCTCTAGACTTCGATAACTCTGGTAAAAAACGCATCCATATGTTTAAAAAAAATACGTCTCTTATGATGCCTATATAATTTAGTCATAATATATAAGCAATCCTAACAAGTTATCAGAAATAACTAGATCCTCAAAACCTGCCAGGGAAATTAAGATAAAAAAAAAAAAAAAAATAATAATAATAATAAAAATGCTTACACAATGTGGCATCTATAACCACAAAGGACTTCTGATTAACATAAATTTCCAGGACTTTAAACCAACATTTAACTAGCCAAGTCTTCATGTTTATAACTGGTTTATAATTATGTGTTGAGTGCACTAACATGAAACACATGGTTCATCAAAAAAAGTTAACCTCTAAAGGACATGTTTACTAATATGAGTCATGCTGAAGTAAGAATAGAATTAGAATGGACAGGAATGTCTAGTGCATTTCTGCACCAGATTGCATGACATAAAACTTGAAAAAGCTGTGACCCTGACTGATTCCCTTTCACAAAGCCTACCTTGTCCCCTGAAAATATTACAGAAGCCAAGATCGTGCAATAAACTAAAGAGTAAATCTGCACACATGGAAGACAACACACCTTGGCAAGACCTGCATTTTTATTCATCAACAAATCCATACTAGTAATGGCCATGTGGTATGTGGTATGCTGGTGTGGTGGCTGGAATAGAAAGCCCGTCTGCAGCCTCTGGTGAAAGCCGCCGCCCGCGCTGGTCAGCGACCGGCCCTCGAGGGCGCCCACGGCAAGGACCCATGGGCACGATGGGCAACATGACTGAAGGGCAACGTGCTCCTTCCCACAGACAGGTGCAATTGTTGCATTCGCAGCGCCTTACGAGAACGGGGGTTCGCACGTTCTGCATGCGTCAACAAAGACGTAAATACAACGCCCGGAGCTCGAACCAGAAAAGGACACGAGCAACGCAACATGTGCACGGGGACAGCATGCAGGGTGCAACATGCAGCATGAGGTGGTCGCCATGAGGGTCTGCAATGTTGTGGTACCACGACGTCCCACGGAGAGCAAGCCCGGCCTCTGCAATGTTGCCAGAGGCGGCACGAGGGAGGCCGCGAGAGGACCAGACTCCCCGCTGCTGTGCCCTTGTTTCGACGTGTCCCCCTTGCCACAGGGTGCCGAGGGCGCCGTGGGCGTGCACGCTCTGCAACGGCGGCCCCGCGAGGCAGCAACCCACCCCGGCGGCGCGGCAGGAGGAGCGAAAGGCAAATCCTCCCACGCAATCCCGTCAAACATGGAGGGAGGCCCGGTAGCGCCGCCTCGTAAAACGGACCCAAACCCGCCCTCATTTTCCCTCTCCGCCCATACTCACGGTTGACAATCTCGCCCGCCATCTTGTACTTGGTCACCACCAGATCCTCGGCGATCGTGTGCTCTTCGTTGTCGCCCATGTTGCCGTCTTGGGGGGGAAAAAAC
>BOPN01000052.1:87500-92500 GCA_017312705.2 Penaeus japonicus
TGCATTCTGATATACAATGTGTACTCTGAATTTACAAATAAGGAAAAGAAAGCAAAATGGGAGAGGAAAAGGTGAAGATTAGCAAGTGATAAAGAATTAAGGGTAGTTAAAAAAAAAGAATCAGCAATATCCAGGAAACACTGCTTGTTAAGATTTAAAAAAAAGGGAAGAAAGTCATAAGTGGGCCATTAGTCTGGCCAGTAATTGATAGGGATAGATTCATTATGCCGTCATTAGAGGTGGCCAGCTGCAGCGGGCCCCACCACGACTTCATTTATGACCCTCTTGCCGTTAATTCACTCGGTGGGGGTCGCTATATCATTAGATGCTTGGAAGGGGCTGAGCTTTGTGTAACATCCTATTAGTTCAGAGAGTGGTAATGAGTAATTTTTTTTCTCTCTCTTTTCATTCCAGAGCGAGGAAAGTCACCCCATCAACTGGAGACCAGAAATCTTGAAGAGAAGAAAGTATTAAGGTGGTGATAGTTAGTATTATTGGATATTGCGTATTGTGCTGGATGAGATGATATTATATAATGTCCTTTTACATGTAATTGGATTTCTGTCTAATTCCCCGATGGGAGATTTTATGAGTTTATTATTTTTTCTTGTTTTCTTTTACCATTTTGTTTTATGAGCAGTCCTAATACCAATTAGGAATACGGATAGTAATAACTGTATCTTATTGCCATTATTATTAGTAGTATTATAATGTTTATTTTTATTATTGTCATTGTTTTTTGTTTTGTTTTTAAGCAGAGTAAAGATTTACAGAACCATTTTGGAAAGACTTTTGTCCCCATATGCTATATTTTTATTTTTATTTATGAACCTTAAATTTTGTCCTGAATGATAAGCAACTCTTTGCAAGAAAATTGTCAACAGTATGAGATATTAGAATTCTAAAAAGGGTTTTCAGTTTCTTTACTGGTAATTGAAAACTTTTGAACAATAAGCAGAAAAAAATCCTGCCATGTTTGTCTGGTTATTTCATATTAAAGAAAAGAATGTCATGATGTTTCATTTCCACCTTTAATTGTTTTAATACCATGGATTAAGACTTGAATATTGTGTGCTACAATGAAAACTATAAAACCAAGATATATAGGGCTGCTATTGCTTTTGAATTTGTCTTATTAAATGAATTATCATCTAATGAATTGTGTTTTTTAAGTACAAATTTTCTCTGAATTACTTATAAACAAGAAATGATATACATTGTAGGCTTACCTTATATATATACAATTATACATATATATACACATACACACACACATAAAGAGAGACAGTCAGCCAGACAGACACTCACACAAAGAAGACAGCGACGAACTCTGATAGAGGTCGGTAGGGAGACGGAGAGACAAGAAGAGAGACATGAAGGGAGTCCGAAAGGGAGACATCCTCGCACACGCGTCCTTTGGCACTACACACACGCTGTCTCCCCTCGCCGAGCGCACGCCCTCACATCTTTCCCCACACATTTACTCACCATCCTTCCCCTCACACTCACATCTACTTCACACCCATCGTTCACCTCATTCACCTCACATCTCCTCTATCCTCACACTCTACACGTAGCGATCTCCCCTCATTTGGAACCCCCTTCCCAACCGTCTGTCTTGCCCCTCCTCACTCCCCTCATTCTTCAACATCCCGTCTTAAAGCTCTCCCTTTCTTCCTTTTCCCCTCACTCCCAAAGCTCTCGTCTCAGAGCTCTTTCTCCCTCCCTCGTCCCCTCCCCCTTAACCTACGTTTCCCTCGCATGGCTTCCTCACTCCCTAATCTCCCTTCCGCCTAGTTCTCCCTCGGCCCTTCTCCCTCTCCCCTCACTCCCTAAGCCCTGTTCCAAGAGCTCTCCCTCTCCCTCCCCGCACTCCACCCCTTTCCACTCTCCCCTCACTCCACCCCTTTCCACTCTCCCCTCACTCCACCCCTTTCCACTCTCCCCTCACTCCTACCCTTTCCACTCTCCCCTCACTCCTACCCTTTCCACTCTCCCCTCACTCCACCCCTTTCCACTCTCCCCTCACTCCACCCCTTTCCACTCTCCCCTCACTCCACCCCTTTCCACTCTCCCCTCACTCCACCCCTTTCCACTCTCCCCTCACTCCACCCCTTTCCACTCTCCCCTCACTCCACCCCTTTCCACTCTCCCCTCACTCCACCCCTTTCCACTCTCCCCTCACTCCACCCCTTTCCACTCTCCCCTCACTCCACCCCTTTCCACTCTCCCCTCACTCCACCCCTTTCCACTCTCCCCTCACTCCACCCCTTTCCACTCTCCCCTCACTCCACCCCTTTCCACTCTCCCCTCACTCCACCCCTTTCCACTCTCCCCTCACTCCACCCCTTTCCACTCTCCCCTCACTCCACCCCTTTCCACTCTCCCCTCACTCCACCCCTTTCCACTCTCCCCTCACTCCACCCCTTTCCACTCTCCCCTCACTCCACCCCTTTCCACTCTCCCCTCACTCCACCCCTTTCCACTCTCCCCTCACTCCACCCCTTTCCACTCTCCCCTCACTCCACCCCTTTCCACTCTCCCCTCACTCCACCCCTTTCCACTCTCCCCTCACTCCACCCCTTTCCACTCTCCCCTCACTCCACCCCTTTCCACTCTCCCCTCACTCCACCCCTTTCCACTCTCCCCTCACTCCACCCCTTTCCACTCTCCCCTCACTCCACCCCTTTCCACTCTCCCCTCACTCCACCCCTTTCCACTCTCCCCTCACTCCACCCCTTTCCACTCTCCCCTCACTCCACCCCTTTCCACTCTCCCCTCACTCCACCCCTTTCCACTCTCCCCTCACTCCACCCCTTTCCACTCTCCCCTCACTCCACCCCTTTCCACTCTCCCCTCACTCCACCCCTTTCCACTCTCCCCTCACTCCACCCCTTTCCACTCTCCCCTCACTCCACCCCTTTCCACTCTCCCCTCACTCCACCCCTTTCCACTCTCCCCTCACTCCACCCCTTTCCACTCTCCCCTCACTCCACCCCTTTCCACTCTCCCCTCACTCCACCCCTTTCCACTCTCCCCTCACTCCACCCCTTTCCACTCTCCCCTCACTCCACCCCTTTCCACTCTCCCCTCACTCCACCCCTTTCCACTCTCCCCTCACTCCACCCCTTTCCACTCTCCCCTCACTCCACCCCTTTCCACTCTCCCCTCACTCCACCCCTTTCCACTCTCCCCTCACTCCACCCCTTTCCACTCTCCCCTCACTCCACCCCTTTCCACTCTCCCCTCACTCCACCCCTTTCCACTCTCCCCTCACTCCACCCCTTTCCACTCTCCCCTCACTCCACCCCTTTCCACTCTCCCCTCACTCCACCCCTTTCCACTCTCCCCTCACTCCACCCCTTTCCACTCTCCCCTCACTCCACCCCTTTCCACTCTCCCCTCACTCCACCCCTTTCCACTCTCCCCTCACTCCACCCCTTTCCACTCTCCCCTCACTCCACCCCTTTCCACTCTCCCCTCACTCCACCCCTTTCCACTCTCCCCTCACTCCACCCCTTTCCACTCTCCCCTCACTCCACCCCTTTCCACTCTCCCCTCACTCCACCCCTTTCCACTCTCCCCTCACTCCACCCCTTTCCACTCTCCCCTCACTCCACCCCTTTCCACTCTCCCCTCACTCCACCCCTTTCCACTCTCCCCTCACTCCACCCCTTTCCACTCTCCCCTCACTCCACCCCTTTCCACTCTCCCCTCACTCCACCCCTTTCCACTCTCCCCTCACTCCACCCCTTTCCACTCTCCCCTCACTCCACCCCTTTCCACTCTCCCCTCACTCCACCCCTTTCCACTCTCCCCTCACTCCACCCCTTTCCACTCTCCCCTCACTCCACCCCTTTCCACTCTCCCCTCACTCCACCCCTTTCCACTCTCCCCTCACTCCACCCCTTTCCACTCTCCCCTCACTCCACCCCTTTCCACTCTCCCCTCACTCCACCCCTTTCCACTCTCCCCTCACTCCACCCCTTTCCACTCTCCCCTCACTCCACCCCTTTCCACTCTCCCCTCACTCCACCCCTTTCCACTCTCCCCTCACTCCACCCCTTTCCACTCTCCCCTCACTCCACCCCTTTCCACTCTCCCCTCACTCCACCCCTTTCCACTCTCCCCTCACTCCACCCCTTTCCACTCTCCCCTCACTCCACCCCTTTCCACTCTCCCCTCACTCCACCCCTTTCCACTCTCCCCTCACTCCACCCCTTTCCACTCTCCCCTCACTCCACCCCTTTCCACTCTCCCCTCACTCCACCCCTTTCCACTCTCCCCTCACTCCACCCCTTTCCACTCTCCCCTCACTCCACCCCTTTCCACTCTCCCCTCACTCCACCCCTTTCCACTCTCCCCTCACTCCACCCCTTTCCACTCTCCCCTCACTCCACCCCTTTCCACTCTCCCCTCACTCCACCCCTTTCCACTCTCCCCTCACTCCACCCCTTTCCACTCTCCCCTCACTCCACCCCTTTCCACTCTCCCCTCACTCCACCCCTTTCCACTCTCCCCTCACTCCACCCCTTTCCACTCTCCCCTCACTCCACCCCTTTCCACTCTCCCCTCACTCCACCCCTTTCCACTCTCCCCTCACTCCACCCCTTTCCACTCTCCCCTCACTCCACCCCTTTCCACTCTCCCCTCACTCCACCCCTTTCCACTCTCCCCTCACTCCACCCCTTTCCACTCTCCCCTCACTCCACCCCTTTCCACTCTCCCCTCACTCCACCCCTTTCCACTCTCCCCTCACTCCACCCCTTTCCACTCTCCCCTCACTCCACCCCTTTCCACTCTCCCCTCACTCCACCCCTTTCCACTCTNGCCCTCTCATTGACCGTCTACTGAAGAAATGCTTCACTTTCCCCTATGCAACAGCTGGCTACATCTTCATAGTCTTCCTGTCACTGACATGACTACGAATCAATATGTTGATGGCAGTTCTGGCTAGGAAAAGTCCCACCCACACTGCAGGTTTTAGTCACGTAATCAAA